>OZ026835.1:5080240-5160357 GCA_964023205.1 Lutraria lutraria | reverse complement strand
TAACATTTTACAACCAAACTGAGGTGTTTAACATAAGTGATCAGGTAACATTTTACAACCAAACTGAGGTGTTTAACATAAGTGATCAGGTAACATTTTACAACCAAAACTGAGCTGTTTAACATAAATGGTCAGGTAACATTTTACAACCAAAACTGAGGTGTTTAACATAAGTGATCAGGTAACATTTTACAACCAAACTGAGGTGTTTAACATAAGTGGTCAGGTAACATTTTACAACCAAACTGAGGTGTTTAACATAAGTGATCAGGTAACATTTTACAACCAAACTGAGCTGTTTAACATAAATGGTCAGGTAACATTTTACAACCAAAACTGAGGTGTTTAACATAAGTGATCAGGTAACATTTTACAACCAAACTGAGGTGTTTAACATAAGTGGTCAGGTAACATTTTACAACCAAACTGAGGTGTTTAACATAAGTGGTCAGGTAACATTTTACAACCAAACTGAGGTGTTTAACATAAGTGGTCAGGTAACATTTTACAACCAAACTGGGGTGTTTAACATAAGTGATCAGGTAACATTTTACACCCAAACTGAGGTGTTTAACATAAGTGATCAGGTAACATTTTACAACCAAACTGAGATGTTTAACATAAGTGAAGAAGAAATGAATATGTTTACGTAAAATACGCGACTTAAACAGGAGAGATAATTATTTAATTTCTTTTCTTGTAGTATTAATTAGTGTGGCATTTAAGTTCACTTTTAAACAGATTCCATACATTGGCATTCGTAGGTTTATTTTTCACTGACGAAACACGCTTTGTAAATAAAAAACTAAAATTTTAGATAAATAATTAAATATATTGGGAACATAACTTTTTAACTAAATAAACTGGTTTTTAATTTTTTAAGCATTAAATTTTAATGTCTTTGTTAATTCTGCGATTGTCAAAAACATTCAGTATTTTGGTCCAGATGTCTTGTATAGTTGTATACTATCAATAAATAGATGCTCATAATTATGTGAGTCTATCATATTCTATCCAAATCTTATTTCTTTATATGATAAAATTCTGTGGAGTAATCGATGTTTTCTTTAAAATATGTATTCCAGAAAGTGTGTATATAAGGAGTTGTAAAGTTAATCTTTAATTATTAACTTATATATGTTTAGTTGATTTAGCAATAGGTTTGGTTGTATAATAGTTTTTACTATTCTCAAAATGCTTATTTTCTGAAATCCATTTTGTTTTATCTTTTAGATTAGTGAGTATGTTATCTTCTAGCAAAACTCCAATTTTTGCAGTCAAATAGTTTTTACGAAAATTATGTTTTATTTAATCAGAACTTTTTAAACTGTATGATTGTTTACCATTTTTCTGTTATAGCTCGACCATGAGTTTTGAGCCGTGACGAAATTATTCAGAATAGTCCACTAAGTCAAATAGGGGATGTGAATATTTGGAACAAATCTGACTATAGAAAACATATTGATAAAAAGTAAATTTAACCAGCACAATAATGACTGTAATGCTGGCGCAATAGGTAGAGCGCCTTGGCTCAAGATGTCGTATTGAATAAAGTCCGAGTTCAATTCCAGTCACCAGCCCTCTTATTAAGCATGTTTTTCTTGAGTTTATTTTTTATGTAAAGTTTCTATGATCAAAGTCTTTTATATAAATTTTAGCATCATAAATTCTGAATTTTTAAGTATAAAAACTTGATATTCTAAAAATAATATGTTTAATTCAGACTCCCTGTCTAACTCAGAGACAGATACAACTTCAGTGAAGGGTCATCGGCAGACACAGCGGGTGAAGTAGATCTGTGAACTGAACTGTATTGTGCAATATGAATTTATTAAATATAAACAAAAACAGACTAGAAAAGAAAAAAATCTTTTAAAAATTATGTAATATGTCCGAAAAAAAAGTATGGTGCAATCTAGAATTGAACTCGCGCCTGTTGGCTCATAGTGAATACGTACGTTCTACCCACTACGCCAGCGACACTTACTACAAACATCATGCTAAATTAGTCTTATATATTATCCGTGATATATTTATTCAATAACATATTCACATCCCCCAGTCGATTTAGTGTATTCTTCCGTGACGACTCAAAACTCATGGTCGAGCTATACATAGCGAGAGACCAAACAAGCGCAACCTTTATAGTTCAATTTTTAGGTCAGCAATGTTATTGTATACATGGAAGATCCCATTTGTTAATGTTTAGGTAACACGACTACTATTGTCATATGTTAGAGAGCAATTTATGAAGCCTTATAACACTGTCCTCTGTGTCGCAGTCGGTAAGGCATAAGGTTAGCGAATCTTTAGGACTGCGGTCTGATGTTGGATATCATTTTTTACTTTTAACTTTTTTTCATTTTTAATAAAAGTTAGCATTATATATATCGATAAGAAAATAATGTTTTTTATCTAAATTGTTCCGTTAAATTAACAACAATATAATAACCTCACATAAGCATTTATATATTATTTTAATTGTGGAGTAAATGTATATTAAGTAGAAGCCGGTTTTAGTGTGAAATGTGTATAGTATTTGAAATAACTTTTGTATTCGCGATTTCGTGCAATAAAATGTATTAAAGAAAACAATATTTGAGAAATACATCAGAAAATAATGCATTTCTTTTTTACCTTTTCTCTCTTGATATATTATACAAAAAGGTACTATTCAGTGTGTATACATACATGTCACAAGAACAAACCTTTTTCAATGAAGAAAATATAAAAAATAAAGGTATTTAATAATTTAAAAAGAAAGTGCCATTGACTGAGTTCGAACCACCCACATCTGCTTCATTTTGTAAAAATATTATGTGTATGTACATGCCACCTTATCCAATACACAATGACTCTGGTTTACGTGAATGACACTTTACTACGGATTTAAAATGATTTGGGCAATCAATTTACAGTTATTACCTTTACAATGGTATCGTCCAATATTCGACCTTGACTATAAGAAAATTGAACTAGCTCTTTTCGAGTGGTATTTGTATGAAAGTTACGCTTTACGTACTGCGAATTGAGAAGTGTTCTACGTATATGTGCCAGAATAGGGGAAAAACGTGGTAAAGCATTCCCGACTTTTTTCATTTTTTTTTTTCAATTTGGGTATTTTTACCTGAAGGTCTTCAAGGGTTGGTACAACAGGTGGACGTCTGCCGGTTGGCGGTGTTGGTCCTGGAGGATCTGTCGGTACTGGATCTATAGGACTAGCGAGGGTGTTTGCCGCTAGTATTAGCGACAACGCTATGAACAGCTTCATCTGAAATTTTGATAAAGTTATATGTGTTCATTTCGGCAGAAATGGTTCCGTATTTGACTAGGATTTTCTGTTAAAGAAAATTTTGTACTACGTACAGCCGAAAAAGATACTCATTTATTTAAAGAATCCTTGTTCATGTAAAAAATGCTAATTTATGTAAAAAATGCTATCTGAATTGGCATTTTTATGAAATAAAATACTAACTGTTGAAAAATGCAGGTCGAGAAATGACTTATTAAAAGATTAACTAAATGTATTTAATAAGATCTTGGCGATTGAAATACCATCGCATGTTTTCATTTTTATTCCTTCATTTTTATTCCATCATTTACCAACTTGTTACTGGACAAACAATTCCATGGAAACCAATAACAAAAAATGAACAAGAGATCTTATACACCCATCGTCTTTTATAATTGTCTTTCAAAAACGTGATAATAATCTATATTATGCTAATGCTATAGTTTATATTTTTAGGTTAGTCGACTCTAAAATGTACAATAATGAAATACCATTTACGCACAGCTTCTGTCATATGTCAGTTATTCGCTTCCCTGACAAAATGTACAAAGATATATTCGTCGTTCGTGTATTGAATTTACTGTTTAATAGTCTATTATCTTTTTTAATATAGTAATAATGAACTATAGATAAAATTATAGTAAAATATAAGAAAATATATTTTATTTGTTCTAAAACAATGTTTACGTAATGCCTTCCTTTAGCCAGATGCTTTTTCGGATATTTTCGGATGTTTTCATTGCAAGGAAAAGTCAGTTTCACCGATAAGACAACATTTTAGGTAAAGTTACAACTAACTTGAATGTTAATACATGATTATAATCGGCATATTCGTTTTAAATTTAGATATGCGAATAAAGGAGTATAATTGAATGAAACATATCGGATTTAGAATACCTTTTTTATAGAACAGAACTTTATTTCAGACGTGTACATGGTACATTGTTAAATTTATACAAATACATTACATATACAAATATTAACATGGTTCATCTTAGTATATAAATATTTAATTGAAAATAATATAACTATAGTTGGTGAAAATTGGCTTAATACTGTGGATAATCTAACAGCTTAATATAAAGGTAAATTTGTGTCAATGAGCTTAACATATCTGTAAATAAAAGATATATTCCAACTGACTACAGTGTACAAACATCATTAACTTAGATTAATGTACATTTTGTAATAAAATGTAAGTTTCTTCTTTATCTAGAATATTTTAAAACATCATTATACAATGTTAGATACAATATATTCGCAGATATTGCATTACTTTTATCGTATAACATTATAAAACTGATTGGCAAATGTAAAATAAGACATTTTTTATAAAAAGTGTCTATAAAAACTGTAATATTACTGTAGAATCGTTAATTTTCGTTGGAGATTTAATTTTATGGATCGGCTTATCCACCGAAATCAAATCCCGACGAATTTGAATGCAGAGATAAGGCATTTCTTTTCAAAAATCTAAATTTTAGTAAAGAACACGAAAATTGAGTCCCACGAAAAAATGAAAATACAGTAATTAAATGCCTCTGTTATTAATAACATTATTACCTCGCTTCTTACTTTTGAATTTCAAACTATTAACTGACAACAAACTTTATTAAAATAATATCCTACCTTGCTTCCGTGGAGGAGAAAGTTTCTGTGGACAAAAAAGGCAGATGGAGTATTTATATACTTTGTTTAGTTAAGTGTAAAAGTCAAGCAAAGGTAAACTGATTTTTATCACCATTCAAGTCTTGTCCTGTCATCATAGTACTGGTAGAATTTAATTAAAATCTCAACTTATCTTCAGCATCGAAAATAATGGTTTGAGGAATAACAGGATGGTCACTCATAAATGCAAAGGTCAGTTGAATGGTTTAGGCTGTCCTGATATTTGCTTCCGCAAATTTGATTACCGTTATTGTGACGTCACACCTTAACACCTGCACTGCACGTAGATTGGTCACAATCAGACAGGTTTTGCCCGCGAGGTACATAATATGTACAGTTCATTATAGACAACAATGTGTACAAATTGGAGGATGTTTGAGCTAGAATGGGATATTAAATAATATTAATATATTATTAATATTGCCGCCGGTGTGTATCATAATCCTGTTTTTTTATCAAAACGACGACGATTGTAAAAACTCGCTTAGTAACCTGCTATATGTATCAAGAAACGCTTTTCAAAAAAAATTATATAATTTTTATTGTACTGCATAATGTCATTCTGTTCAATATGGTGTTATGCATTCTTATCATTTTACTCAATTGTCTGGTACTCAGTTCGAATAAAGGGTTACATAAAATCGGCCATACATAACGTCGGCTTAGAATATTTCTACGAACCCGTAAGTCATTTTTTCTCATTATGAGAACACTGCGTTTGAAGGTAGATAAGCGAGTTTCGGGTTTGTTGAATTTGGATTAACCTTATTATGGGAAATCTAGAAGCAGACTGATAAGTATGTTCATTGTTACGGTATAGAACTCATCGTGACGAAAAAAAATGATATTAAAATCACAATATCGCAAACAATGAGTTGCGCTGTTGTAGGAAAAAGCCGGCGATAAGGAAATTATTTTGCTATCAGCTGCTGTTGCCGAGTCGCCAACGTGATTTCATTATTAATAATTATTATTAATATTCCAGAAATAACGAATACATTTGTATATGCATATACATTTGTACAATGTACATCATTATGCCAGAACAGAACAGAATATTTATTTTATACATCAATCGATCATAGATAATATGAACCACGTACATGTACATGTTCCAGGGAATGCGCGTAATTATGGATTTCAAGTAATCCCTGATTTCCAGAGAAAAAATACTGAGAACTCCTAGTTTGCATAAACTTATTGAACTGTTAAATTATAGAGAAAAGGTAACTTTTTTTAATTGTTGTTAACTTGCATTCCACCGCAGAATTCTGCTTATGAATAATACCGCTGATAATGTTTTGAATAAAAAAAATCTTAATCGGCGGCAATGTCTTAAAGTCAAAACATATTCTTAACTTTGAATATATATATAAATACTTTCAGAAACTGGTCTGAAGACCAAACTGGATACACAGCTGAATGTCACTTGCCGGAATGATCTTCTTTAGCAATGTGAAAGTAAGAGAATTCGGTGATTCATTCGAAGTCTTGTAAAATGCAAAATGCAATTTGAGGCGTTTCAGATAACTACGGGTGCAAACAAAATGACAATAAGCTATGAATTCGATAAGATTACGCACCATAACATTTTTATCTGAAACTATGATACGTTTGCGACTGTACAGTTGGTTTGAGGCATGGTCTGGTATTCACAAAGAATCTGAAGTTTTACCTTAAGAAATTCCTTATCCTTTACACATTTTCCTTCACCAAGGATAAGAATTGTTTCAACACTGACTCGAGTTACGTATCAAAATCAAGACTATTTTTTAAATCTTAAATCCCTTTCTGATATACATGTTTTCTGAATTTGTTCATTTTCCAAACAAAATTATATTTAAGTATACAATGTATAAACAAAAGAACTTTGGTATTGCGGTACATGTAGATGTTTGATATACAATACATGAAACATATACACATACAATAGATTTAATACCATAATTATATACAGGTTTATATAAATAGTCCTGTGAAGTATGTGCGGTCAAGTAGATATAGGAAACCTTTGAAAATAAATTATTTAACAATAAATGTACAATATTTGATTCAATTTGAGTTTGCTTTTCTGTACGTGTAAACAGTTTATAGTTTTTAATGACCCTCTTTGAAGAACGGAGAACAGAAGGGAGTATTGACATAATAGATGCCTCTATTTACTCAAACACCGAATTACAATAAGTGGGACAATCAAAAAGTTAACATTTCTGGAACCAATTACAGTTGTTGTAGTAAAAACATGCCACACACCTATGAACCTGCATCAATGTTCCCCCTTAGCGGTGAAATTAGACAACCAGACTTTTCTTATATTTTTCTTTTATTTTCTAAGTTAAGTTTCCATGAGTATTTTCAGCACTTTGATTGGTTTCATTGCAGGTTGAATACACGTTATTTATGTATTTAGAGAAACTTCTTGGCAATTAGTGTTGCATTTGTTTTGTCTCTTGTGTAAACACAAAAAGTATTTTGAATTTTGTACTATTTATTGACTATATTCATCCAACGTATACTAGGTAACTTTCTCTCAAACACACACACACCCTCACTTACGCACACAAACATGTATCAGGTTACACTTAACAATATCATTACAAATTTTATACGTTCCTCAAAACAAAATGTCATGAACGTAATTATACATACACAATTTTTAATTGCAACAGACCACAAGCAAAGACACATTTCATACTACAGTTAACGTCTTTTTTCTCTTTTTTAATATATAAATTTGAACAAAAACATTAGTATATGATAGCATTCTTAATACATGTGCATGGCATCAATGTTTTCACTAAACAAAAGTGAAATTCATGCAACATAATTTCACAGCAAAACGCGAATACACAGCTTCATCGTCCAACAACAACACAGGGACAAGTATTGTGTACAATCATAGTCCGAATTCGAACGCTATTGTAACCGTACCAAGGTCCGTTTCTGAGTAATACATTCTTGAGTCGTAAATAGAAATGTTCTGGGTCACACCCGGCGATGGGTTGAAGAATACCACCGGTCCCGTCTTCGGCCATGCAATGAGTGCCGGTTCATCAAGTCTGGATAACCTGCACCTTACAGCTATACATATAGTTTTATTCTGTTTTCGAAGTAGTTGGACACGAAGGCTCGTGCCTAATAGTGATCGAACGTATCTCGAAAGTGTTCGATCCCTCTGTTGTAAGTCATTTGAATTCCTCTTGTTTATCTCAGCACCTTCACAACAACACACCAGTCACGCTTCTCTACACTCGCTTTATTATTACGATGACCTCAAAACAAACTAATAGTGCTGGAGAAAAGTGGATCGTTGAATGCACTACATTGTCCAGTGTTGATTTAAGCAAAACTCCGTGTCTCGTGATCCCTCACGCTGGTAACGACAATGTTGTAAACTTCTATAGTCATAGCCCTAACCCGGGACTGCAAACTCTTACAGCAGGGTAAAAGCATTCTAAGTAAGACTAGTCGACTTTCTTTGAACCATAGAACGTACAAAAACGGATCCAATTAACAATTAAAAAAAGAAATGATATCTAATGACAATCTTACATTCGTAAATTATATCATGTTTCCGTGGGTTAATACAATTACGACAAAGTAAGCGACTGACGTAAGAACTATGATTATTACGTACACAAGCACTAATGATGTTGTTTTTAATTTCTGCTGTGACAAACTTTGATGTGGAAAAGATGCTGTTTCCTTGCTCATCATCCGTACAAAGACATGTCTGGCAATTTTCATGTAGCAAAAGATTGACACTGATAAGGTTATCAAGAGCATGATACCATAATACCAGGAGACAAGTTTATTACAAATACCTTGAACAGTGAATACATCAGTTGTTTGGCGATGCCAATAACAAAGACCGTAGCGAACCAAAATACAGAGCATTGCATCGATAGTCCATGTAGTAAATACTATTAATTTGATCTTTCTTTTTGAGAAATGACTGAGGTAAAACATTGGTTTACTTATTGCGACGTATCGCTCCACTGCCATCATCGCAACAGTTACTGTACTAAATTGCTGCAGCATAGTTGTTGTCGCTTTAATATTTACGTTCACAGTAGTATTTGTGGTGAACTTCCATACAGTCGACATAATAGTAAACATAGTTTCAGATATCAGCAACCCTGTGGACAGTAGTTTGGTTATGTACGGAGTTTTTTAGTTTGGCGCATGACACCAACAGCTAAAACAGAACTGGATAAACTCACACAAGCTAAGAAAACAAACATCGTCTTGTTAACATCGTCGTGCATTTCAACATAACCAACTCCAACGGTAGAATTCATAGTTCCAAATATTATTTTATCAATGCTGGTTATTTTTTTATTCCTTAAAGAAATAAACTATGCTCAATGCACTTGATTCCTCGCCGATGTAGTTAAAGCAGTTTCATACAGAAAATATATAGCATCCATTCTCCGTTTAGATTATATTGTTTTTAAGTCATAACGTTTTCGTGTATATCTGTTTGATTATAATCCCTGAAATGGGCGGGGTTTTAGTGATTATACTAACACTATCAATCTTATGTAGTCATGGTAACAATCGACGTGGTCGTCTTGTGGCATCACGTTTTCGGTAAAATGAACACAGGGGTCCTTTACATTTATTTACTAGTATATCTTCGAAAATAATTGAACGTCAAATATCAATAATATATTCAAAGCTTGTACTTATTTGTGTCTTAATTAGCTTTTCAGTTCATAATGATTGTAAATATATAAGAGGAATAATTTCCTCTGTAAACTGGGTAATGTGAGATAGAAACCCCGATGACTGGACTGTAAATGGAACTTCGTTATTTAATTTCATAGAGATATATGAATTGAACTGTACATATAATCTCGTACAACTAATTTGCTAAAGGAAAATTAACGCAGAGACCTTATATGAAATTGCAATGATAAGAGATTAAAGAGATCTTTGTCAAATACATAAATGATTTACACGTACGATTCTAAAACACAGTGAGTATTATGAATATGACCAAGTAAGAGTTTATAACTAGGAAAAACTCGAATACTACCTTCATTAACATAGCATTTCTTAGGCGCGTAACTTTGGCGCACTGTGCTATTATGCCGTTGTTTGCATCAAAGTCAACGAAAATGAATAAGCCAATGTTTTTTTTTTGGTTCTATCGGATACAAATAAAACCTGTAATTTACCGTGACCAAACACTTGTTACATTTACAAAGCTACACGGAGCATTCGTGCATGTGTTCCGCCTCTTGAGTCCATTGAGCATTTTCTTACAGGTATTAATTCCCTAAGCGTCACCTTGCGTAACAGTGACCTATTCTTTGTCACAATTCTTTATCGTTTTTAAAGTATAACTCGTTGCCATTAATAGGATGCATAACAAAGTAACATTTACAATCAAAAACTTAATTATTTTTTGTCATTGAGCGACAGAAAAAGAGGACACAAATTTATGAATGATTATGTTTTAATTACAAAGTGAAATAAAAGACCTTGAAGAAATCGATTCTACTCAAATAAATAAAGTTCCATGAGTCCAATGCGAAATAAGCGAGAAAAGAGATGATGGCTGTGTGTAATAACTGATAAAACATCAGAATGATATATTATATACATTACATTGTAGTTCATTTCCAAAATGGCACATTTGCCTTTTAGAAGATATCCAAAACATACATGTGTACAACATTATGATTACTCGTATATATAAACAATATATTCTGTGTATATACATGGGATTGTAATGTAGATTAGAAAGCATATCAATACGCAATTAAAATATATGTATTGATGTCAATTTAAGACATTTGCTAGAGTTTCAAGATTTTTTTACATAGACATATAGGAAAATGAAAATTCATTCATAGATTTTTTTAAAATTTGCATGATCATAGCATATGATTACAGAAACATGTTAAGCGAAATAAATGGAGGTTGACGAACTCGTTTTGAGTTATCTGCCCTTGAAATTGAAGTTCTGGCTGATTTAAAGGGGCATGCCCTGGTACTGAAGCGTCTCGAATATAAATCAAATTGGTATCATTTGAATGTCTACATCAATTAATGAAAGTCCTGTAAAATATTAACGAAATATCCCGCTAGTTGACTCAAAATACACATTTCAATATTTACCAAACCTGCCGATTACGCCTTAGAAAATATTCGTCATTTTCATAACTCGACCCTTTCGGGATCTGTCAAAAGCGGAAAAAATGTCAACAAACTATGAAATGGTAAGTATTGCTCAAGTCATGTTCATTGTTTGCGACATAAAGCTTATCTATCGATCAATTATAGGTAAATATCATTATTTTGCTGCTTGAAAGGCAGCGCGCACGCTAAGTTAAATTCTCAGACGAATCGGAAATATCGTTGTCGTCAATAAAAGGCTGTAAGCTTTTAATTTAAACCGGCATATAAATACCCACGCGCACGTTATAGGGCCATTTTTGAAGGCACATTCTTCTTTGACTTTCGGTAATAATTGTTTTTACAAGTGATAAACGCATTTTTGGTGTATAAAACCCAAGACACACCAGTTCCAGCCATTCAAGGGCAGATGACTTATACATATATCTCAAACACGGAAACTGTAACAAATGTCTTTAAATAATGTATACATAAATATCAATTCAAATTGAGAAACACGTGTAAATGAAAAGTCACATTTAATTTTTCTCATGGTGGCCTTTGTAAACAGGTTTGACTGTACATATAAAGTGTGTATGCAAGGTAGGCAACTCTTTAATACCTAACATGAATTATAAAGCACATGTCGTAGTTGCGTCCCTACCTTGAAAAGAGAGCTTTAAATGAGCTAAAATGGTTATTTTAGTAGTACATGTACTTTTCAATATGTTTTTATCTTAGTTCAGAAAATTCAATGCAAATTAATAAAAAATGAAATTCGTTTTCTATCATTTTTTATTTACAATATACAAGTATACATATGCTGTCGTTTATGTGAATATTTAGATAGCGTCAATGTACTACGGCTAGGTCTTCAGTTGACGTTCGAAATTTTGTAATAGGAGCAGTTCTGAATCCAGAACCTTTGATTTGTCGATAGGCATTCGAAAATGAACGAGTGTTCAAGTGTTTAATAACAACAATGTATTACATGTAGTTTCTAGGCGTGACGAGTTGTTGGTTGAAGAATACCAGCTTTGTTAGTGGATGTCTAATACTCGTTGTTCAATTACACACATATTTAATTTTTTAATAGTTCCATATATTAGATAATCCTATTTGTTCTAAAATATTTTTACGATGTATGCCCAGTTGTTAACATAATATGATAAACCGTTTTCTGCATCAAGTTTCAAGTTTCAAAGATATTTATTGACGAAAACATTCTAACATGTTCATCGTCAATACAATGCTACATTTATAAGTAAATATACATACATACATACATACGAGTACATACGCACGCACGCAGGCACGCACGCTTGCACGCACGCACGCACGCACGCACGCACACACACACTCACACACACACACACATTTATGTATATAAACAAACAAACAAACAAATAAACAAACAAGAAAACAAACAAGCAAAATTAAAAATATACAAATAATCAAATAAACCACGTTTAAAATTTGCATTTGTTCCATAAATGATGAGAAAAGTGTATTCAAGATGAAAATATAACAGTATCAAATAATCTATAGGACAAATTTATCTAGACATATTAAGTTAAATTTGCTCCCTTTTCTTATTGGCATAAAAATATAATTTGCTAAGGCAATTAAAGTATACTTTTTGTTATTTTGCATTAAGGAAATAAATTTGTTTAGTGTTGGCCATGTGTAATAATATCTTGGTAAACATTTTGTTCTAAGTTCTCTATAATATGGACATATAAGTAAAACATGATATTCTGACTCTATACAATTAAAGTTACATTTTCTATTTTCTCTCAGAATATTCCTATGTCTTCCTTCTTCAATCATTAGTTTATGGGCTGAACAACGGCATCTGCTGAATGAAATTCTGTGCGAGTCTGTGCATCAATTTGAAGCATTTTGTAAATCTTAAATAGCACGCTTTCTTGGTTGACAGTTAATATTTTCATTCAGTATTTAATCGTTCATAATCTTCTATGTACTCGTTCTTGCATTGGTATACGACCAAGTTCTCCACACAGAGCGTTTGAATTACATTTGTAGTTGATTGCTTGACACATAATATTCTTCTTTTTTATCATTAATTATTTTCTTCAATGTACAATCATTTATACAATAACATAATGATGTTCAGATTATATACATATGAGAAGCAATGATATTTTACTGACAATTGAAAAACTATATCGAATATGTACGATATTACCACTAGTAAACCTAGAGAAACAATGAATAAGGCAGGTAAATACAATATAATTTTATACAGGCCTACCATTAACCAGGGTCTTTCAATTGAATGGTCTGGACTCGTGATCTTCAGGCGCTTATCTCTGTATAAACATCAAGTTGTGCAGTCGATACATATCGGAGAGCTTTTTTCACGTGTGTATAGATAACACACACATTCTCAATTTCCATTTAGTCAAAAACAAAAAGCAGAAAATTAAAAGCAAAATCATGGGTAAACTGAGTAATGATCTTACTAAAATGTGCTGTAAGCATTTTAGCGTGAGATGATTATTAAAGACGGAATCAATTACGAAAATCCTATGTACTAAACCCATAATGACTGGTCAAAATGGCGACTTCGTCAAAAAGGCTGAACTTCATGTATCATTATTTCTTAGCATCGGAAGCAATATGAAAAAGTAACTGCATGATTTACTTTAACAACCTTTAAAAGATATGAAATTAATCCCGACTACATCACTCTATAACTTAAAAGGGTTATATTTACTTACGAAAAATACACGCTTTGCGACAACAATCTAGATCTGGGCTTAAAACGAGTTTTCGTCCATTTATATACAGTCGGATTACAACAAAATAAATGGATTTTATACTAAGAAATTGGTCAAATTAGAAGGGGATAATTACGATCTAACTTTTCGTGGAGCTCTACACCAATAAAATGATTAGTAATTTGTGAATATTTGGGTATCTATTTCAATGCGTTCTTCACCGTTTCACAATGACGGCCATCTTGCGCGCGATCACGTGATCGCTACCCGACGCTTTAATTCATGGAGTCCAGACCCTTCTATTTGAGTGACCCTGCATTAACATAAATGGCTTCGTCATCTTTGTGAGGGGCGTCATGTGATAACGAAAGATGGAGGCACACGAATCAAAGTAGTTGTCCATTTATATACAACTTTGTGTTTTTCTTACTTAAGCTGTGTTGTTGCGATTAATTGTATTAACTTTTGAATTCCCCCTTATATTCAAAAGGTTTAAGCAGTATCATACTGCTACTGAAAGTATAGTTTCTTAATTGCTATGCAATCAATTTTGGAAAGAAATTTACTACATATTATAGAATAACATAAATAACATAGTTATGACACTATTAGCAGACAAAAAGGCAAAAAAATATTTACATAGGGTAGTACTCTCTGCTGGGAAACTAATCAAAAACGTTTAATGTTTAGATCCTTCAGATATTGGAAGTATAGACAAAACGTGTACATTTAGATATACCTATTTTATATCAATTATGAAATTTATAATGACATGTATGAAATACAAGTATTTGTTTGGAAATATCTCTCTGTATATATGATCATTTCAATATACATATATAAAAGTCACTTAGTATCCATCAATATATTTAGACTATTTGCACAGCTATAATGAAAACATCCTCACAACAAGATGTATTCCTTGTAATCTAGTAAATCTCTATTGTAAAGAAGCAATTTTTTCCAACAAAAAAAATAAATAAGGGGAACAACTCATAAAGTATAAAATTGTAAACACTGTATTTGTAGACTCCCCTGAATGGAAGAAAGCATGTTTACCCTAAATTATAGAATAACATAGTGCATATCAGTGTGAATTGTGACAATGATCAACAAAAATAACACAAAAACAACAATATTTACATTGAGTAGTAATATTCTCCTCGTAAACTTATCAAGGACCTTAAGAATTAATTGTGTTAGATCCTTTAGGTGCTAGAAATATAAACAAAAATGTGTATATAAAATACACCAATTTTATTTCAAACATTTAGCTTATGATAGTACGTACACATTTAGGTTTTATTTAATTGTTTTATGAAATATATCTA
Organism: Lutraria lutraria; assembly: GCA_964023205.1. Taxonomy (NCBI): domain Eukaryota; kingdom Metazoa; phylum Mollusca; class Bivalvia; order Venerida; family Mactridae; genus Lutraria; species Lutraria lutraria. Next base: position 5,145,196 of record OZ026835.1, on the reverse strand, counting down.
TATCTATATTATACTTATTTCAATATACATCTAATATATAAAAGTCACTTAATATTCATCAATATATTAAGACTATTTGTACAGCTATATTGAAAACTTCCTCACAACAAAATGTAGTAAATCTCTCATGTAAAGAAGCATCTTTTGCCAAACGTAAGGGAAACAACTCCTAAGATATAGATTTATTAACACTGTATTTGTAGGCTCCCTTGAATAGATATTATCATATAAACAATAAAGTTTCCTTTTAAAAAGGAAAGGCTTGGCTGGTTGTTGCTGATAAAAGTTAGTTCTGATACCATAACTAAATTGGTTCATTTTATTTCGTCTTGTTGACCATTTTAGTTATGGAATTGTCCTCTTTCAAAGTCAACAGGTAGTCTGAAACATCGGCATAGTTTTCTATTTATAGATTTTCCTATAATTCATCGTACTGTACACAAGTTTTAAATTGCATCAGAGAAAGCGTTTCGCAAGTTAAATTATAGTAGGGGTGTATTTCATTAATTAATTAATCCTCCGCTTATTACCTTCAACAATTATGCTGATAATTAAACAAAGAGCTAGTAAAGTAAAACTAATTGAGACTGCGTTAAAATATCTTATCTTTTCGTGCCTTAACGGTTGATGGAACATGCCGATTTATAGTGAAACACCCCTATTTTACAATGAAATCGCAAATGTGTACATCAAAATCACGTGACAAAATTATTGGCGGCAATAGCGTTCCGCAGGTTTCATTATAGAAGGGGCTTCCTTAAATTCTCTTGAACAATCCTCCGCTAATATGTCTTTCAGTAATGATTAAAATAATTGATTTAAATATATTGTACATAGTAACAGAAAAAATAGACAGTTTTAAAATGTGTACCTTTACGTGTAATTAATGTTAATAGAACAAACCGATCTTTAGTGAAACACCCTGATTTCATAATAGACTAGCACAGTGAAGTTGGTACACTCAAGTCATGTGATACCGATTCACACAGTAAGCGTAAACCAATCACCGGACTGTTAACATATAGCTGGCAACCAATCGCCGGACTCCTATCATTTTTGCGCACTTGTACCCAGCTTTCGCATTACAGCTACCAGCATCTAGGGAACAACTGCAACTGAAAACAATAATAGGGCTTGGAGCCGTAGCTCCAAGCCAAAAAGCATGTTTACACTACAGGACACGGGTAAACATATGAAGAAAACTTTACCAAAAAGTACACCTGTATTTTTTTTACACAATACAGTTCAATATCTGTACTTTATGGAATGAACAATAACTAAGGAAAAAAGAGAGTCCCAAGACCACTTTTTGACGCCGAAAGTATGGTGGGGTGCATGGGCCAGAATCCCATATATCAATTTCATATGTATATTTTTCAACATGTTTTGAAATGTTTTCTATTCAGCCTTCATTTATATGACACTAATATATATTTATTAATTTAAAGTCATTATAACAGCCTTATACCCAGTCAAATGCATTCTAAAGATCATTATATGTAAGTAGTCGATTATTAACATTTTTTTCTTAAAAGTTCATTTTGGCATCCTGTTTTGAAGAAATTGATAGCAATCATGCATTAAAATGTGTAGTAACTCGTCGGTGTCGTATAATAATCCATTACAGTTATTACAGAAAAGCTCAGGGAGAGCTGTTCGCGTGCTATTGTGTCTGTCGTCCGTCCGTCTGTCCGTCTTCAATTCTTCTAAGGACTTTTCCTCTGAAACGGCTGTGTCAAATTTAAAGAAACTCCTCAGAAATTATCTTTGGGTGGTCATTTACAAACAAAATGATTAAAGAAGCTCATTCCATGCAGAACTCTGGTTTCCATGGCAACCAAAAGGAAAATATTAAATAATCTAATTAAATATAGCTGTCTTCTTGTTTTATGGGTTACTTGATAACAAAATATTCGTGATTCGATTTGTGTATCGTAAGCGTTGAATCGTGGATTGGATCGGATCGCTACTTACCCAACGATACACAGCCCTACTTTTAACTAATCAAGGACCTCAAAATAATCAATGTTCAGCTCCTATGGACGTTGGAAGTATAGACAAAACGTGTATCTAAATACACCAATTTCAAATCTTTGTTATCTTTCTTCAGAGGTCATTTTGTTCTAAATAATAAAGTACCATTTTAAAAGAACGGCATGTATGGTCACATAGTGGTCTATATTCGGAGGTGGCCGCTTTCACAGGTTGAACTATAGTTTTTCATGTTAACTACAAGGGCGGAGTCAGACGGGCAGTACTGTTATCCATGCCCATTAAAACAGCCAGGCTTAAGTTGAAAGGACACTGATATAGTCAATTCATATTATTCGAGAAAAAGTCATAATATACTGCCTTATAGAGACACTGCCAGCTAGTGATTTATACCCAGTCCAAGATCAAATTCGGGTATGTATATGCCCCTGGTCCACAGGACAAAAGAACACAACCAAAAAAATATTCAGGACTACCATTGAAATTTAGCATAGATACTTGTCATGACAAAGGAGAATGAAAAAAAACTTTCAAGCCATAGTATCCGAAATCACTTGTCCGAATTCGTCCAAATAGATCGTTATCAGTCGTTCCTTGAGTTATAGTATAAACTACTTACAACATTTTAATCAGGGCTGCAAATATTAACCACTGCGTTTATATCTAATCAATATATTCTACAATGAGGAACAATGTTGTGTATATCTATGTATGGCGTTATTACCTTATCAAGAATATATGTTTTCAATATTTGGATTATATTACCTTTAAAATAAGTCTGGGACCAATGATGTATAGTAAAAGTATATGGAGATTGCTCGCGGATATATCCCCTTCGTTGTAACTCGGCGCAAGCTCTTTTCTTCAAGACGGATAGGTTTTCAAAATCACTTGTGCACCGCTCGTAATAAACTTTGTCATTGGGGTAATGTGTGTCGAGCGTATCCAGGAAGTACCGCGTGTTTGGAACGTAAACACCGTCTTTATCATCATCCGGTCGTCTTCCGGTATAAAAAAAATGGCGAACCGTCGGTGCGAGTGTAATTTGTTTTTTCCATTAAATATTGGTCGCCGGATATATTATTGTATATTAAGTACTGTGACGTAACAAAGCAAGGTCCAGCCAAATCTATCTGATCCGCCATTGGGCGATGAAATGGCAAAGCATTTATCATTTGCTTTAAAAACGGATGTTTTGGGCGGCATATCATTATTGCATTATTTATCAAAAGAGGTAAATTGAGTCGAAGAATACCTTGAGCTATTGGTTCAGATGGGAAAATACAAGCATATTTCATCGTTGTTCTGTCAAGAGATCGAAGATTTTCTACGTCTAAATCAACATATATGCCACCAAATTCATACAGTATTATGTATCTTAGTGCATCGGCCCTGTTTATTCCGGTTCGGTAGTTATCCCAGGTCGACAGGAAATGAGGATGTCTGTCTGCTATCAGTTTCCGGGCTGACTTGTCGGTCCAGAAGTAATACGTCCAGTCTGGGTTGAATCGGATAAATGTTTTAACATACTCAGTGAAACTTTTTGGAATCATCGTGTCTCGGTATGTTTGGTGAATAATGTGAGGAATTTTTGGAGAATCGCCGGAAATTGTCGGAAAGTCTTCGATAGATTCCGGTTGAAGAGGTTTAAAATCAATGGCACTGTACGTGGATGGCAAGAAAATAGCTGAAAAAGAAAAGGATATTCTTCGACAAAACAGACATTGATTACCATACTAAATATTTGGCAAGCCAATAAAAGGATCGTTTTACATGTATTACGCAATATTCATTTTAGCTTGCCACATTTTCGAAGACTGTCTTTTTAAAAGCTAAGGAGATATTTTTCAAAGTAGACATCATTTCTCAGAGATCAAAAACAACCAAAATTTGTTAGAATCGAAATTTTGTCTGCGTTTGCATCCAGACAGAAGTCGGGATTCGAGATCTGTGCTGTACACAAGTTCCCCCTTGATCATTTTAAGATTTCTATAAAAAATTCAAAAGTTAATATCTCCTATTTTTGATTCACATACCACGTGATCCGCAAGTAACTCACAAGACAACATGGGAACATACTTGTACTGGTATATCAGTAATTAAGGAGCACTTTATTTATTCGTCTGTTGTTTAACGGCCTGATCGACAGCTAAAATCATTTCAGAGCTGCCCCATAGAGATCCGAGATAGTACAATGGAGAACCGGGCATTTTTATTCCTTACATTTTCAAATACATGTAGTTGTTCCTGGGTCTTTATCATTTCTGGAGTAAAGATTTAGTAAACACCTTGCCCTTTTTCCTTTGATTTTTTAGACATAGTACTGGGCTCGGATCTCCGGTCTTGTCTAAAGTCTTCAATACTGAACAATCACACGGCTGATAAGTTGCCGATAATCCAATACAAACTAGTAAAGTAAGCATAGAAAACAACAGTAAATATGCATATACATTACCATGTCGGGGTATTACACTCATTGTAAAAACTATGACAGTAAGTAGTAAACATGCCCAGCCACCTTCTTATGACGTCTTATAGTGTGATAAACCATTCTTATAACCCAGACTAGGATTTTAGCTGTCTTTTTTACAGTAGAGTTAATTGTACCGCTGTCTGTCTCGATACAAAACATTTAAATACCTGAAAACAAGCAACATCGATATTCAAAGATATTCATTAAAACAAAAGTATACAGGAATAAGAAATGACTCAAAGCACAAGAGCCTGTTTTCAATCAAAAAAAGTTTGCCCCCTAAAAATTTAACTACGTATAGAAAAAACAACAAGAGTGCAATCCCTTCTACTCCCTACCCACATCGCCGATACACGAATCTCTATCAAACTGCGGTAAGCACATAGTTAAAGGCTATAAAAAGTAACAAATGCAGTTCCTACCCTTGACGTTTGCATAATTTTTCTTATGCCAACTCAATAAATCCAAGAGTTTCTCCAGCGGAGACAAGCCATGTTTAAGGGGCATAATTTATTTTGTTGAATATAAGGTTCTGTGCTCAAAGATGAAGTAGTGTGAAGGGTACCAGGAGTTCACTAAAATTGTGTTGTACTAGTATTGTATAATAAAATCATTATTAGGGTACCAGGAGTTCACTATAACCATGTTATACTGTATAATAAAGTAATTACTAGGGTACCAGAAGTTCACTATAACCATGTTACACTGTATAATAAAGTAATTATTAGGGTACCAGGAGTACACTATAACCATGTTATAATAAAGTAATTATTAGGGTACCAAGAGTTCACTATAACCATGTTATAATTAAGTAATTATTAGGGTACGAGGAGTACACTATAACCATGTTATAATAAAGTAATTATTAGGGTACCAGGAGTTAACTATAACCATGTTATAATAAAGTAATTATTAGGGTAGCAGGAGTACACTATAACCATGTTATACTGTATAATAAAGTAATTATTAGGGTACCAGGAGTACACTATAACCATGTTATAATACAGTAACTATTAGGGTACCAGAAGTTCACTATAACCATGTAATACTGTATAATAAAGTAATATTTAGGGTACCAGGAGTTCACTATAACCATGTTATACTGTATAATAAAGTAATTATTAGGGTACCAGGAGTTCACTCTAACCATGTTATACTGTATAATAAAGTAATTATTAGGGTACCAGGAGTTCACTCTAACCATGATATAATAAAGTAATTATTAGGGTACCAGGAGTTCACTATAACCATGTTATAATAAAGTAGTTATTATGGTACCAGGAGTACACCATAACCATGTTATACTGTATAATAAAGTAATTATTAGGGTACCAGGAGTTCACCATAACCATGTTATACTGTATAATAAAGTAATTATTAGGGTACCAGGAGTACACCATAACCATGTTATACTGTATAATAAAATAATTATTAGGGTACCAGGAGTTCACCATAACCATGTTATACTGTATAATAAAGTAGTTATTAGGGTACCAGGAGTACACCATAACCATGTTATACTGTATAATAAAGTAATTATTAGGGTACCAGGAGTACACCATAACCATGTTATACTGTATAATAAAGTAGTTATTAGGGTACCAGGAGTACACCATAACCATGTTATACTGTATAATAAAATAATTATTAGGGTACCAGGAGTTCACCATAACCATGTTATACTGTATAATAAAGTAATTATTAGGGTAGCAGGAGTACACTATAACCATGTTATACTGTATAATAAAGTAATCATTATGGTACCAGGAGTTCACTATAACCATGTTATACTGTATAATAAAGTAATTATTAGGGTACCAGGAGTTTACTATAACCATGTTATACTGTATAATAAAGTAATTATTAGGGTACCAGGAGTTCACTATAACCATGTTATACTGTATAATAAAGTAATTATTAGGGTACCAGGAGTTCACTATAACCATGTTATACTGTTTTTATTGTGCTTCCACTTCTGCTAGGTAACGGACAAGCGATGGTTTTTTGGGAAGCTTTGGAAGACCATACAATGGGAAAAGGTCATCGGTAAATAAAACATGGCTGAAGTACTTCCGCGATCCAATAAAGACCGAAAAATAGATCCATCATTAATTCTAAACTTATACAGCGACATTCGCTCGCTTTCATAAATCAAAACCTATCGTGATATGTGATTCAATGTTTCGTTGATGTTTTAGAGAAGAAATATGCTTTTTATGTTTTAGTGTTAATAAATTCGCATCGACCAACGCGATAAGCGAATGACCTGACATAAAAACCAAATTTCCCAAAATCAACGCAATGTTATCATCAAATCGCTACGCAACGGTAGTTTTATAAAAAATAGTCAGTTACGATAATTCAATAAAGACATCGAAATAACGCTGATCAATTAATGCAGGTTACTTTTTCTCATAGTCGGATCATACTTTTAAATATATCGCTAATTGTCACACGCTGAGGTAAATTAACGTCTCTGCATAGGTATCGCTCCGCCCACTATATATTTATCAACCCCGCACACGGCTTGTAGAATCGAAAATTGTTTCGGTTGTTCGAAGAGAGTACGATTGATACTGAATATTTTATAACTGATCATCGGATTTTAAATGGGCCCTACTTCTGTCGGTTGTTAATTAAAATGTGTATGTATTGGTTTACGAATGAGCAGAACTTATAACGCCGCAGTTACTACTTTAATACATTACAATTTATAAGTCTTTGTAGCTAAATAGGGCAGAAGCACCTAAAGTTACAATTTTTTTTTAAAGAACTGTTATGTATGTAGATTTTAATTTATTTCTTTGTTGTTTTCATTATACATTATATATATACAAACTGTATTTACCAAATCTGCGGGCCAGCATGTTTAAAGTGATGTTTTCTAAAATGATCTCAATTGATGCAGGTACGTACCTGATTGATGTCATGTGTAAACAAGGACTTATTTACATAAATGTTATTATGGATATTATTCATTTATGTTGAATAGATCTTTTGCACGGCTTGCAGGTGATATTTTCATTCAATCATGAATGACATTACTAAGCATAATATGAGGTTGCCATTATAATGCTGGTATGATGGACAGTCCTAAAATATTGGCACAATGAAAAATGAGTTGCATAATGTTGTTTTGAACTGTTGCATGGTTATAATTATGTTGACATGATGAACTATCCTCATATTTTGGAGTGATGAACTGTCATCAATATTTGGCATGATACACAGTACTAACAAAGTGGCACGATGAACAGTCCTCTAATATTAACATAATAGACTTAAACTTTAAAATGCTCAAAAATAAAACCTTACAAGTACGCATACGAACTCAGTCAACTGAATCAAAATGTGTTGCAAAAACATTAGACAGTTATAATATTAACATGATGACATAATTATGTCCATGAACTATTTTGTCAACATTTCTGTACATTATATAATTATAATCATATATATATATTCTTTATTTAAGTCTCATTCACATATATACAAATACAATCACATTATATTATATCACAGAGTCATTATTATGTGACCATTCTAACAGAGAATTATAAGAGACTGGTAAAATTATTCACAAGAAAAGTACAAACAAAAACTACATATATTTATATATATATTATTGTTACTATTCATGTATTCATATGATATTATAATAAAATAAAAATCTAGCTTTAAACCGACAAAAGAGTTAAAAAGTAATACTACACTTGCTTATAAATAATAAAAGAATGCTAGTCTTAATCTAGTTATTAAGAAGATGTCTTGAATACAATGAACATAAAAAGGAACAATAATAAATAATAATAAATTATTAAACTATTAAGAGGTATTGCTGGAAACAAAATGATAAAAAGGTTACACATGACAGACGTGTAACGTGAAATAACAACAATTGGAATAATAATAAAAAACAAAGTTATCTACATAGATAAGAACTTCTACGATTTAAAATATTACAGCAGGTTTTGGCACTTAAACGAATCAAATCCGGGTGGGTAAATAACACGACTAGTTTATCGTTGTCTGACAAATTATAAAATATATCACAAACTTCTGTAGCTTGTTGTACAAGATTAAAACGTAAGTCTTCATATAAACTGCAGTTAAGTATTACATGGCATTCATCTTCAATAAAAACATTACAGAAAGGACAAGTTCTTTCATCCACAGGTAACCTTTCATATCTGCCAGTTTCAAGCCTAATTGGTGCAACGCCACATCTGAATTTACAAAAAGCCGATCTATGACTAAATGGCAAGATCATTTTACAATATTTTTCAACAGTAATATGTTGTTTAAACAGGGCATAGGTGCGTAGTTTATTTCCACCCCTACCACTACGACTTGAAACTTGTTGTACCGAATTAAGCCATTCTGTTTTAAAAATATTTAACATACGTTCCTCCACAGAGCGTTTAAAACTATGTTTCGGTATGACTATATTGATGTCACTATATTGATACAAATCAAGCTCAAACAATTTTCTTTTAACATTATGATGCCAGTTTTTACAAGAATTATTTGCTAGAGAAATTGACCAAAGTGCTATACGTTTAGTGAGACGAGATGCATGTAATGAATTTAATCTTGTCCAATATGTAGAGATACAGCTCCACTGCCGAACTATAGGCGGCGTCCATGCCATTTCGCCAGTAACGGCCGAATTCGGAGTGTACTTGCCAACCCCTAAGAAGTAACGCATAGCCTTATTTTGAACAGCATCAATACATGAAAAGGTTTTTTGTCCCCAAATGGCTGCACCATACGCTATAACTGGCCAGACAACTGAATCATACAATTTGGTAAAAACATTATACGGGACTCCACCCAACAATTTACATTTGGCAATAACCAACCCAAGAGCACGATTAGCACTCTGCGCAACAACTCTAGCAGTAAAATCAAAGTTTAAATGTTCATTAAGAACAATACCAAGATACGTGTACTTGTCAACAACATTTAACAAATTATTTCCACATCTAAAAATGACATCTGTTTTCACGCAAGAATTAGGACGAAAATGAACAATATTACTCTTTTTGCAATTGATTGACATATCATTCATATTACACCAGTCATTCAAAGCATCAAGCAAACGTTGCAAATCATTACTAGTTTCCGCCAACAATACTATGTCATCTGCATATAACAGTATACAAATACGATCTTGATCTAAATTTACACCAATATTAAAAGACTTCAAGTAAATAGCCAGGTCATTAATATATAAATTAAACAGAATAGGAGACAATATACAACCTTGTCTCAATCCACAGTGAATATCAAACCATTCAGTTTTAAAATGATTGACTCTGACACATGATGCAACAGATGAATACAGACTTTTGATTGCACAAAACATATTTCCGGAGATACCTGCAGCCTTTATCTTAATCCACAATTTTTGCCTATTAATAAAATCATAAGCTTTACTAAAATCAATAAAAACGCAAAATGTTGACAAATTGTTCTTCTTTCTACAATCTATAATGTTTGTTAAAGACAAAATATGATCAGTTGTACTGCGATGTTTACGGAAACCGTTTTGTTCATCGACAATTTTTTCATTGGTTTCAGCCCAATTACTTAGTCTAGAATTGAGAACACTACAGTAGATTTTGTACATTGATGATGCTAATGAAATGCCTCTATATGAGAGTGGGTCCCTGGGATCAGCAGAAGACGACTTAGGTATTGGATTGATAATTGATTTCCCCCAAATTGAAGGAACAACGCCAGTGGTGAAGCAAACATTAAACAATGAATGTAAGAACAAGACTGAGGTATCAGTTTTTAACACTTCACTAGGAATACCATCAATACCGATAGCTTTACCTCTCTTAGCACTATCTAATGCCTTCTTAACTTCCAATAGAGATATATTATCATTAAAAGATTCATAATTAGGTTCTACAAAATTGCCATCATCCTGGCTAGTATGATTAGCTACGTGAGTTTTATTCAATAAAGTACTAAAATCAGCTTTCCATTTTTCCAGCACATCTGTAACACACTGAGAGGTAGAGCCATCTGGTAACTGAATCTCCATAGGGATAAGTTTGCGACTAGTATTACCAATGCCTACTTTCCCGATGGATTTCCAGAACTTCGAATGATCAATGTTACACTCTTCCATCAAATCATTTTGAAGTGAATACCAGTGTAAACGTTTCGAACGCTGTACTTCACGATCAAATTGCTTACGAACTGAAATGTATTCAGTTTTTAATTTCTTTTTAGCATTGGTAGCATATGCACAATGTCTAATGAAAAGGTATAATTATAACTTTGTGCAATGAGATCTAATTTAGCCTTGGTGTGTAAATAGCGCTGTGTAATTTAAGCCAATTCAATGTGACGATAAACAATATTACAAAAGTCCACCTATATTTGGATAACCCCTCGTATAAGATTGGCGAACAGTGAAATTTATATACATGTATAGATATGATTGTACAATCAAAGGAAGTATCATACTAATTAATGGTAAATAATAGACAAGAGTACTTCATATATTAAAAGGCGAACGTTTTATATCACGCTCGGTGAAGGTCAATATGTATTACAAACAAGAATGCAACTATGTATACTTCTGCGTGTTTCATATGATAATTAAATAAGTTTTTTCTTCATGACACTAGTTATGAGTGATTTCTCTTTAAAACAATTCGACAAAGTGATAAAATAATCTTTGCAAAATAAAATAAAAAACAGTCTACATAATAGTATTTCTAAGTGTGAACGCTTTTTCAACAAATATTTCAAGGTTTCTAATAGTATGTAATATGATAATAGTTTCTAAGTATATTTGAAAAACGCAATCAAATCAAAGATTTACCAAAACAGACCCGTATAAAGCAATCTCAACAGATTGGGGGGGGGGGGGTAATTTTAGCTTTTGTCTGACATCGGGGGGGGGGGGGGGTATATATAGGGGTCCTACGGCCCTGCAATATACTCACGGGTAAATTGGTCCTAGTCAATGCTAACCTAAAGTACAATACATGGGTAGTGTAATTGATAGTCTTTTTAAACGTCCAGTTTTACCTTATATACAGAATTAAGGCCGAAACAAAATGATAAATCTTGGTTAACGATGATTGTGAAGTAAAAAGGAATAATTTTATGATTACATTGAATCATTTCAGAAAGAACGCGTCTGATGAGAATCGAGTTTTATTGGTAAATCTCCGTACAGCGTATAAAAAAGAATTGAGGTACAGTCGTAAAAAAAGCTAATACTTTATTAATAAAACAATTAAAGACATTGAACAGCTACTATATAAGTGACCCCCCCCCAAAAACCACATGTGGTCTAATCTCTTAATTGTTTTATTGCCCCTAATCAGATAAAACCAGTCTGGTCATGGTCTGTAGACTTGACACCTAGTCAAAAAGTGGGGTAATAAATTTTATTGATTTACAGTGATAATAAGTTTATGACTAAATTGCTTTTGTTTTTATAAGCATAGAGTAACAGATTATGTAAACAGGTGCTAGTCTATCAATGACCCTGTCTGTTTTATTACCCCCTACTGTGGAATTAGGGGACTATCTGGTCCATAAGTCATATGCCTCGCATTCCTGGTTCAATGTCTTTAAAGACATTGAACAGCTACCATATAAGTGACCCCCCCCCCCCCAAAATCCACATGTGGTCTAATCTCTTAAGTGTTTTATTGCCCCTAATCAGATAAAACCAGTCTGGTCACGGTCTGTAGACTTGACACCTAGTCAAAAAGTGGGGTAATAAATTTTATTGATTTACAGTGATAATAAGTTTATGACTAAATTGCTTTTGTTTTTATAAGCATAGAGTAACATATTATGTAAACAGGTGCTAGTCTATCAATGACCCTGTCTGTTTTATTACCCCCTACTGTGGAATTAGGGGATTTTCTGGTCCATAAGTCACATGCCTCGCATTCCTGGTTCAATGTCTTTAAGAGATTAGACCACATGTGGATTTTGGGGGGGGGGGTCACTTATATAGTAGCTGTTCAATGTCTTTAAACTGGACAGAAACGTATGATATTGACATTAATTTGTTTCATCAGTAAAATTAATTTTGCAAATGCGAATATTATGAAAAGACTAAATTCAAGAATCCTAGTAATAATTTTGTTATTGTATGCACAGTCAAATAGTAATTTGATTCTATTCTGCATATAAACACATTAGCTTACAATACATTTATTCTCACTACTGAAACATGGCTGCATAATGTTTCATCCATAAGTAAACATTAATGGTTAATAACAAAAACATCTTTCAGTTGTGCAGCATTTTATTTCAAATTCATCCAAATGCATTTTATTTTAAAGTTTACTGATATCATTTACTTCACTGAATTCATATTGCCAAGGCCTGATACAAACAAAAAATTTGTTTGAATAAACTTTGAAACTTGAAATTGCATGTTTACTGGTAGTTTTAAAATAGCTTATACCTGTATTATACTCTATTCAACACACTGCACAAACAATAATTAAGTTATAATTGATGCTATTCTAAATTCACAAAGAAGTACTTGCATGCATGTGCTTTCAGCTGAACAAACATAACATTATGGGCATTCACAACAAAATTTATACAAGGTAATAACGATTTAAGATTATACAGTTGTCCTTGGATTTCATGTTCATATCAAACATTAATACAGCAAAATAGTGCCTGAATATATTTACACCCAAAAGTGTTCATGTAAAGCAAAGTTTATCTGTCTAAATGTTTATCACATCAAAATCACATTAATCACTGATATCCTTCTTTACTAATGTCACCATAAATTGTTTAACGACAGAAAAGTGTTTAAAAGTTCATAATCCAAGAAATTAATCGATTAGAATCCGGAATCTTCATAGATATAGAAAAATAATGAGTTCGACGAAGCATCCATTTTCGTTTTGTTTTTATCTAAGTTAAGACACCTTGACACCTAGTACCTTGACGAAACGTTTAAGATAAAAATCGTCGATCTAAGAATTTTTCTAAGAATGTTTTTCACTCTAAGACGAAAGTTAAGAAAAATCTTACAAAGTTAGCAAAACTTGGCGAAAACTAAGATAATTTCGGGATTCTTAGATAATTTTTCATCTTAGTTGGTTTGTGAATACGGGCCCTGGTGTATATAAACAGTACAATCAATTTCTGCAATTTGATTGAAATGATATCTAACAAATATAACTCGACGTGCCCAATTGTTTGTGAGTCAATGTGAGATGCGTATAAAAAATCAATAATCAGGTAACGTTAGCAACCATATAAAGGGATCTCAAAAATATGATTTTATTATCCGTCCTTTGTTTACACATCATTGAAAAAATAGATACACAAAGTAGGTAATCTATATTATTTTATGACATGTTTTTATAAGTAACATGTGGACGTATGCCAAAGTGATATATTTAGCATATAATTATATTATCAAAAATGAATTAATAATAAATTTCATTTAATGAAATGTCATCGTCTATTTTTGGTCAATTAGAACAATAGATGAAAACATTAGAACAATCGTAAAATATAAGAAATATATATTACTTGATCTGTAAAAATATTTACATTATGCCTTCCATTAGGCACATCTTATAAAATAGTTGTCAGATGCCTTTTCTTATTTTTTGCAACATGATTAAAAAATACTGTGCTGTATTTCTATATATACTTTGTGATAAAAAAATTGGAACGTTTTTATTGCAAGTAAAAGTCAGTTTCACATCTGTCTAGGTAGAATAAGACCTACTTCAATTTTAACATCCAAAAAGCTAATGGGGCTTTAACAATAGTGAAAACCATTTTTTTATTTATGTTATTTTTTTATAATATCAACAAATTTGGTTATAAATATCGATTTTGCTTTTATACGGAAGTAAAGTAAAATATTTCACATATTCTAATATTTTCATCCATGTTGTAATATGTTTTAGTCTTCAACCTCAATTATCCTAAAACTTGATTCAACGCGTCCAATGTTTATTACCCTGTATAATACATCATGCTGTGGCTGTATATACATAGATACCTAATCAGCAGATATGATCTTCGCCAAATGATCGTTGTTTCCGTAAACGTACGTAAATGTCCGAGATTTGCCGAACGATTGACGAATTGAACTTTAAAAAATCTAAGGAGTAGTTTTAAAAATCATCAAAAGGGTCGAAGAAGATATTATTTGATTGTTTTCATATTTTACATGGTGAAAGAAATTAAGTTTTCAAAACGAATGCAATGAGTACAAATTTGATCACATTTCCCCCAAAAAAGTTATGATGCTGAAAACATCAAATTTTCATTGAAAAATCTACCAATTTTACGCGTTTTACAATGAATATAGAGGGAATCGATAGGTGTCTTTTTCAAACGCAAAATGGTCGAAGAAAGCATTAATTTAAAATAATAAAAAATACACCATTAGAAAGATAAAAGATTAATTAAACTTTTGTGATGAGTACAAATTTCGTATTTTAAATAGAATAAAAGTTATGACGATTATAGTGAAAAACCCCTTCTTTGTTTAATGTAAATTTTTTATCGATTTTCCAAATCAGCATGTCCGCGAAAGTTGGGTATGAGCGGCTTTATTGATTTTAGCAAGGACTTATATACATACATGTATGTATATAAGTCCTTGATTTTAGTAATGGCTTACTATTGGGAAATTATGATATTGATACAAGCATCAATGAATTTTCTAAATATATTTTCGATATATCTTTTAAGTTTCACGGTAAAACCTGTAACACAAAAAATGTAAATAATTTTAAAATAAAGAAATCTTTATGGTTTAATAATGAGTGCAAATCTGCTAAATCGGATTTTCTTAAGAACAAGCGAAAATACCGTAATAATGCGTCGGACGAGAATCGCTCACTTTTTCTGAATTCTAGAAAACATTACTGCAATATAAAACGCAAAAGTAAAGGGGCCTATTTCTCAAAAGAAAAATGTACTCTCTCTAGACTCAGTAAAACAAACTCTCGTCAGTTTTGGCAACATATTAATAAGTACAGAAAAAAATCGAATTATAATAAAATCAACATAAGTCTAAATGATTTTGTAGATCATTTTAGTAAACTCTCTAACACGCCAAATGATAGTGATTTTAATACTGATCGTCAACCTGTTGATTCCACCCCATCACAAATTGATCAACTTGATGCACCTTTTACTGATGATGAAATTAGCAAAACTATAGCTACTATGAGTATGCATAAAAGTTGTGATATTACAAACAATGTTGCTGATTTTTTTATTGAATCAAATAAGTTTATTGTACCGTATCTCTCTAAAATTTTCAACTATATATATGATAAAGGGATTTATCCAGAATCTTGGTGTAAGGGATACATTATTCCCATACATAAGAAAGGCGATATAAATACGGCCTCTAACTATAGAGGAATCACAATAGTAAATACTCTAGCTAAAATATTTTCACTAGTGTTAAGGAACAGAATAAATAAATGGTGTGAATCTGAAAATATATTTTCAGAAGCTCAGTTTGGCTTCAGAGATAACCATAGTACCACTGATTGTATTTTTATTCTACATTCTGTTATTCAAAATATCTTAGCTTCTGGCAAAAAACTGTACTGTGCTTTCATCGATTATGAAAAGGCCTTTGATACAGTAATTCATGACGCACTGTGGATTTAATTAATTGAATCAGGTCTTAGTTGTAAAGCGGTAAATATGATTAAATCAATATATCGAAATGTTAAAATATGTGTTAAAGACGCATCAAGTATGTCTTACTCTGACTTTTTCGATGTTTCTCTTGGCCTTAAACAGGGTGAACCTCTGTCTCCATTACTATTCATTCTATTTATAAATGATATTAAAACTACATTAAATCTGAATGAAATGTCCGATGACGATATTGACATGTTGTCTTTTTATATGTTACTTTTTGCTGATGATATAGCTCTATTTACTACCGATCCTCATAGTCTTCAATTACAATTAGATAATATATACGCATATTCACATAAATGGGGCTTAAAAATTAACGTAAATAAGACAAAAATCTGCATTTTTGAAAAAATAAAAAGTAATAATCGACTTTCTTGGTCAATCAATGACGAAAATGTTGAAGTTCTTGACCACTTTTGTTACCTGGGTGTTAAATTGTATTATACTGGTTCTATGATGCATGCTGTGAAAGCTCTACATGATCAAGCTCTTAAAGCTTACAATTATTTATTTTATATTTTTAATAGGGTGAGTCTTGATATAAAGATGAAATTATCTTTGTTTGATTCTTTAATTGTACCTATTCTACTATATGGATGTGAAATTTGGGGGGTCAATGACTATAAAGAATTAGATAAATTGCATGTTAAATTCTGTAAACGAATATTAGGTGTACGAATTCAAACATCAAATGTTGCCGTTTTGGGTGAATTAGGCAGGTATCCATTAAGGGTCATATGTAAAGAAAGGTGTTTAAAATACTGGATAAGAATTATGTCAAATCCTGATTCTCTAATATATAGATCTTTTACAGATCAACTATATAGTATAAATGCGATGATATCCGGGTGTTGGGTTCATAAAATTCAGTCAACACTTAATAGTTTAGGTTTTGGATATCTTTTTACAGACTTTCATTTTAACTACAATTTTATGCCATTGTTTAAACAACGTTTAAGGGATCAATATATCCAGGAATGGAATGACATTTTAACCAACCAAAATAAAATGCATTATTACAGAAAATTTAAAAAGGAATACAAGTATGAACCCTATCTAGATCTTGTTAAAATTGATAAATATAGAAAAGAACTAACCCGATTCAGATTAAGTTCTCATAATCTAGAGATAGAATCAGGAAGATACAATAATATACTAAGAGAAAACCGAATCTGTAAATTATGTTCTATGAACCAAGTTGAATCCGAATATCACTTTTTCATGTGTTGTAATGCTTTTAACAACTTAAGAACAAAATATATCAAAAATACATCTTGGCCTTCCATTAACAAATTTATTACGTTAATGACTAAACAATCAAACACAATATGTAACAATATTGCAAAATTCATTTTTCTTGCTACGAAATTAAGATTAGAGAAATTAGAATTACTTAATACTGCTTAATTAATCATGGATATTGTTTACACTGCTTCTTTATTATCATTTGTGTTAAATGTTTCTTAATTAAATGTTACTTAATTCTATTTAGGGGGGGGGGATATTATATTATATTATTTCAAATATGTGTGCTTGCACTGATTTTGTTTATTTAAAATATTCAAATATGCAAATGTATGTATATTGTATTAATTGAGAAGTATGTATATAATCATTATGTTTTTTCTATTTATACTATGTGTTTAAAAAAAACCTGTTGTCTTGACCATCTTGACATGTATATAAATTGTAAATGGTCAGAGGCATTATATGCCGATAATACCAATAAACTTAAACTTAAGTAAAGCGTTTGACTACATTGAAAGAAATTCTCTCTGGTATAAACTAATCAAACTTGGTATACGAGGTAAAATGTTTACGGTCATTAAAAATATTTATGCTAATATAAAGTCTAGGGTACGTTTTAATAATATGTTAAGCGAAGAATGTTTTTGTACGTCAAGGTGAAAGTTTATCTCCTTTCCTATTTTGCATGTTTTAAAATGATCTAGAAGAGTTCTCGTGTACAAACAATTTCGAAGGTATTAATGTTGTAATAACAAAATAAAATTATTATTCATACTGCTATCGAAGGGGTTTGTCTTGAAAAAAATCCTTTAAAAAATTTAGGATTTTTTCCCTGACAAACCCCTTTGACTGCTATATGCCGACGACATTGTAATTTTCTATGACTCTGCTGGTGGACTACAAAAAGGTTTTGAATTATTATCAGACTATATTAAGAGATGGAAGCTGAAAATCAATGTTAAAAAAGTAAAGTTGTTGTTTTTAGAAAGGCTGGACCGCTGCCGCGCGATATTAAATTATATTTTAACGGGGAGATAATTGAAATTGTAAACTCCTTTACTTATTTGGGCATAGTATTCACACAAGGTTGGTCTTTTAATGACAGACAGACATTTTATTCAGACTTGTACATAGTACATCATCTACATACATAAATACAAACATAAACTGTCAACGTAATTTACAATTAAACGATAAAATGAATCAAAATGGACATAACTTTTTAAACAAAGAATCATACAAAAGTTGCACAAATATGTATAGGTAATGGAGATGAACATAATTTATCTTTCAACATAAGTCATATTAGAACGGATTTTAATGCATTTTTAACATACGATGATACATTTATTAACTCTGATTTATTAACATTGCTTAACAATTCTAGTATATTCTTTGGATATATTTATGTCTGATTTCAGAATAAAAATGACATATACACATGTCGCAGAGTCAAGTATTGTAGTAGGTACAATATGTACATCCGGTTGTTTATCCATATTTTTTTCATATTCTCCATTTACCTCATCATTTATCATTAAGTCATTCATTAACTTTCATTTAATACTCCATTTCGTCATTTCATCACAATAATTTACTAATCTTTAATTTATTTCAGAACATCCACAACACCATGCGCATCTTTTTCAACTCGCATTTACCACAAACTTTCAAAGAAGTCAGACGTGTTATTTATTCTTTCTACAGATATATCATTTATGTAAAAGACATTTTAGTAAATTATTGTATTCATGTTGTTATTTCTATACCATTATTTCATTACTATTCGCGTTGTTTTCATTTTGCTTTTGTCATCATATATAATATGTAGGCATTTACCATAAACTTTCATGGAAGTCAGACGTGTTATTTATTCTTTCTACAGACATTTTCTCAGGCTAAGTAGAATTTTACATATTCGGTTACCTAACACCAAAAGGAACCGAATGTAAGCGTAACACACATTTTAAAGGGGCATACCCTACAACTTGTTGCATCTAGAATCAAGGCAAAATTATGATAAATTAGAAGCTTGTAAAGAAAAAAGCCGACGAAGAAAGTTTCAGCCAAAAATTCATCCAATTAAAAATAAAATCACAAAAAATATTAGTTTCCATAAAAGATCGGATACTCTTTGGAATTTGTTGTACAATTTTTGGGTGGAAGTGATTTATTATTCATAGCTATGATTTTTGCGGCTAGTACCTTAACTAGTCATTTTATGACTCAAGTTCTTCTTGCAATTATCCATTATATATTGTTTTACATATACATCTAACACATTTTTACACTTTCACAGAATGTTTGTCAGTTGTAGGGTATGCTGTTATCTCCTTAAAGACATTGAACCAGGAATGCGAGGCATGTGACTAAGACCCAGCAGGCCTGTATATTCCACAGTAGGGAGTCCAATAAAACTGACAGGGTCATTGATAGACTAGCTTCTAATTACATAATCAGTGACTTAAATTTATGGCTAATAAAAAGTATAGCTACTGTCAGAGACGTATAATACAAGAGATAGGCAACTACGCGAAATCTCCCAATATCTCGTATGTCAATCGCGATATTTAGCGTGATTGCTAAGTTCGGTATATGGTACGTCTACACGGTACGAGACCGGATAGTGTTGTCGATTATACAGTATATATAAATAATGGCAATTAAATTCGGAAAGGGCATGCGAGTGACATTATCGAAAACAAAAAGACTTATAATAATATTTAATATAATAGAGACGTTGATCCATAACTGTCAGAATTTAGGGTCTTTAATATATCTATGCTGTTTTCGACTATACAATATGACCGATTTTTTATTGATGCTTGTGTACAATGTGGATTATTCTGTTTAGCGACATAAAATAATTTCCTTAAAAAAATGAAATTTATAAACCTCATTCATTGTTCATCAGTCAACACCTCTCACTTATTTTTGAAGGTGTGAAGTTGATATATTGTCCTTACATAAACACGACATGCAGTTGCCAATTATATTTTTTCTCTGTCTCTGTAATTTATTTTCTGAGTAACACTAGTACTTACATCACGTCTTCCTCAGACTTTCTCTCATGGCATGACGAATGTCTAGATTTAAGATTACTTTTGGTGAATATACCGATTATGGAAACAATTAATCTGTTTCCAACAAACAACAGTTGGAAACTGACAATGTCACCAAAATACATTTATGGCTGAATCATCTTAAAGATGACAGATCTATGGATTTTCTTATTTTTTGTGGAATTTTGTTACTAATGCTGTACATAGATGTTCAGCGCGTTGCTTATCTATTAGTATGTCATCGCATAATATTATTAATATCAACATGTACCATATTGAAAAAAAATACTAACAAATATGATTTTACCCCCGGTATTTTTTTTTCAATATCATACATTTTGTTATTTTTTGCAGGCCTTTGAAATTAACATCAAGTGGCTATCTTGTGTGAAAATTTGTTTTGTTTACCATTATAGATGTTAATTAGTGCAGTCATCAAGGGAATTACTGGTCCCAGAACAGTATGGGTCCATAGATATCATTAGAAACATGTGTCACCAAAAGTTTTTTGGTCATGCATTGTTTATTACAGCTGACATGTGTGACACTTCAAGACTAATGTGCACAATCAGATAACATTCAATAATGAAAAATCAATTATTTAAAAAAAACAATGTGTTTGCGAAAAAGAAATACCCAATAAATCACGAAGTTTACTTGAAAAACTACAGGTGTCAAATAAATCAGTAGAATAAAAATAAATATATATATTTAACTTTTCTTGTATAGAATAAACACATTTTTTTTTAGTTTCAAGGGCTAAAAATAAATATTTCAAAGAATATACATTAAAACAGACAAAATATATTTCTATACTGTGTGTGTGTGTGTGTGTGTGTGTGTGTGTGTGTGTGTGACAGATTTCTTTTCCCTGACAGAAGTTTCAAGATTGTCAGACATGTTTTTACCTTTTCGCAAAGTCTCACTGTCTGAAAAAAATTATGATTATCGCAGTCTAAAATACTGGAATTAGAGCAATCAAGCTAACACCAGCCTAACAGTTCTCAAATTTTAGCAGCTACAGGTTTCTAGGCAGATGTTGTTATTTGGCATTGAAGGGTAATTAACCATTTTAAATTTGAATTCCGAGACAAATATCCTCATTTAAGTGTTGAAAATGCTGGCAACCATCAATCACAGATTATCACAGTCTAAAATACTGAAATTAAAGAAATCAAACGATCGGTCCTCAAGTTTTAGCGACTACAGTTTTGATGTTATGACCCGGCCTAGAATTTAACTGAAACTTTCAGTCTTTAAAGGGTAGCCAATTTATATTTTAATTTTAAGGTAAATATCCTCATTTGAGAGTGTTGAAACTTCGGGCAACCATCAACCACATATCAACAAAGTCAAAATAACTTGAATTATAGAAATCAAACGAATAGTTCTAAAGTTTTAGCGAGTACAGTTTTGATGTATTTGCTAGGTCTAGAATTTCACTCGAATAATCAGACTTTAAGGGTGACATCAGTTTAAACATAAATAAAGACATATAATCGAATCTGAGAGCATTGAAACTTCGGGCAACCATCAATCATGTATCAACAAAGTAAAAAAGAATTGAATTTTTGAAATCCAGAAATTAGTTTTCAAGTTTTAGCGAGTACAGTTTTGATGTTATGACTCGGCCAGGAATTTGAGTGAAACTTTCAGTCTTTAAAGCGTAACCATTTTGATTTGAATTCTGAGGTAATTATCCTCATTTGAGAGGGTTGAAACTTCCGGCAACCATCAACCACATATCAACAAAGTCAAAATAACTTGAATCATAGAAATCAAACTAACAGTTCTGAGGTTTTAGCGAGTACAGTTTTGATGTATTTGCTAGGACTAGAATTTCACTCGAATAATCAGACTTTAAGGGTGACATCAGTTTAAACATAAATTAAGATATATAATCTAATCTGAGAGCATTGAAACTTCGGGCAACCATTAATCATGTATCAACAAAGTCAAAATAACTTTTATTATTTAAATCCAGCAATTAGTTCTCGAGTTTTAGCGAGTACAGTTTTAAAGTTCTGGCCTTCCCCACCCACCGCAAGTTACAACGCAATTCCACTCAGTACAGTACTCTACTTGTTTATTTCAATGAACTCGTCGAGTATGCATATAAATATATATATATACACACACACGAAATGATCTAATAATAATTTTCTAAATCTTATGCATTCAGCTAGTGTTCGATATTTGTGAAATGAAGTTGATAAACAGATACGTAAGCAACCGTATCTCAATGATACAAAATGGCGGACGACAGTTGCGGTTATTGATCGCGTGAGAAATCCCGCGGCGCATACGAGATTTCCCGGTATTTCCTTATCTCAAAGAACGAGTTGCCTATCTCTTGTATTATACGTCTCTGTATAAATTAAGCAAATCAAATGTTTAAAACGATCATATAATAGTATAGCTCGACCATGGGTTTTGAGCCGTGAAGGAAGAATACACTAAATTTTATTGGGGGTGTGGATATTCTGAGCATATGCGATTGAATAAAAAGTATTTACGGATTATAGATAAAACTTATTCAGTACATTGTATTCAGTAAGTGTCGCTGGCGCAGTGGGTAGAACGTACGTATTCACTGTGATTCAGCCGGTGTAACGTTTTCAAGCTCCCCCCTTTTCAGGTTACCCCCGGTAACTTAAAAACGTTTTCAAAGTACCGGTCCCGGTAACATTCAAACGTTTTCAAACTCCCTCCCCCGTTTTAATAATCCCCCCCCCCCCCTCCCTATGTTGATTCTTCATGGCGAAAACGTTTATATTTCAGGTTTTAATTTATACTAAATGATGCACAGTCAACATAGTTTATTGACATGTAATTCCTGTATTTCTAAACTGTATATACGCAATAATTTTAGAAGCTATGGAATCCTATTAGGGTTATGGAGAGTACGCGCCATTATTCAATAAATTAACAAAAATGCAAAACATGACCTGTGAAATTCCACACTTAATACTTGTGTTCAGAAAACCAACAATATTGTTTTTATATATTTTTTGACGAATTATTACCCGGGGGTATTCTGAAAACGTTTTCAAAGCGCCCCCGGGGTAACCCGAAAACGTTTTCAGATTACCGGGTAGGGCATTTGAAAATGGAGGGGGTAATTTCAAAACGTTTTAATTGTACCCCTCCCGGTAACTTAAAATCGTTTTCAAATTCCCGGGGGTACTCTGAAAAGGTTTAAAGTTACCGGGGGGTAACTTGAAACGGGGGGAGCTTGAAAACGTTACACCGGCATGAGTTCAATCACAGATTGCACCGGGTTTTTTTTCGGGCAGAATTATTATATTCATAGCATTTTTAAACATTTTTGTAAAACTTTAAGTAGATTCTATATGTACTTGTTTTATACCATGGTATATTTTATTTTTATTGTTCGTGTTGTGATTCATTGTTTTTCTCTCTCTCTTTTATTTTATTTAAATAATTTGAATAAATCATTTCATATTGCACAAAATACAGTTAATTTCACAGATCTCCTACTTCACTGGCTGTGTCTGTCGATGAACCTTCAGCTGTATCTGTCTCTGAATCAGATAGTGAGTCTGAATCCGAGTCGAGCTCAATAATGATAGGCTCAGGAAGCTCGTCAACAGCGATATCTAATGCCCAGTATCTTTTTTCTATAGCTCGTACATGTTCAGTACACCTGGACCAGTCTGTGGCTGAAACTGCTTGTAACCCCTCCGTGATAAGATCTTTCACATGTGTCATCTCAAAGCTTAAGTTTCTTCGTGCAATGTATCATGGAAACACACACGTATACAAATAAGAGAATTCTTTATTGTATGCTGAAATTTTAGTCATGATATATGTATAATTTAGCATCTATACCGACCTTTCACAATGCCTCAAATAAGTTCAATGGGGTTCAAGTCCGCATGGTATGGTGGTAACCGAAGCGCCTGGTGCCCATGTGACGCTAGTAACTCATCAACGACATAAACTGGATGTGGGTTGTGTTGTTTGCAGATGGCAAGAAGTTCCGACTTCAGCATATTCTCTTCAAATGGAATGCTGTTTCTTCTTAGCCAGTTCTGCATCTCGCCTTTCCGTGTTGCTATCGTTGGACAACGATCAACTTGAACGTTATGGTATGCTGCGTTATCCATCACCAAAACAGACCTTGGGGGAAGATTCGGTATTGGTCTCTCTTTCAGCCATCTCATAAAGTTCTTATTGTTCATTTCCAAGTGATAATCACCAGAACTACTGTAAGCCTTGAATACTAGGTCTGCTCCAGCGATAATTCCAGTGTGACAGCCTGCAAAACAAACTTATTCAGTCAATGCATGTAAATGAAATATAAAAAAACAACATTATATATACTGATTAAAAAGAAATTTAAAGTGTCATTGACTGAGTTCGAACCACCCACATGTAGGCCTACTTTATTTTGTAAAATGTCATGTATGTACATGCCACCTTATCCAATACACCGTGACACTGCGGATTTAAGTAGATACAGTACGAGTTTTTCATCAAAAGTGTCCTTTTGAATAGCTCTGCTGGGGGTAGAGTCGTATAAAATGATTTTGGCAATCAATTTACGGTGATTACCTTTACAATGGTATTGTCCAATATTCGACATTGACTATAAGAAAATTGAACTATAGTCACTATATGGATTAATGTCATGAACCAAATATTTGTTTATATACATGTACTTGAATTCATTCTCTTTACATAACATAGTACGATTTTATTAAACTGTCAAAGCGCATAATTTCACGGCCAATGCTCCCATTTATTTTTAGTTTCGATTAATTCGTAAGTGATACAATAATCTTCGTTCTACTTTATAATAAGCATCTGAAATGGAACATTCATAACGGTAAAATAAAATAACTGTCGACTGTAGGCCGGTTCTTTTTGTCAAACGGAAGAGCTGCCGGAAGAGGCAGAGCTCTTCCGAACAGTTCGATTAGTCATCTTCTAATTTTAGAAGCTCTTCTATCTATTCCGCCAGACGATAAGAAAAGATGGAAGAGATATTAGTTACGTGACCAAACAGCATGACAATACCGTTTGAAAATATTTCTTTTATTAAATCTAAAACGATCGATGTTCATTTTCTTCAAATAGCATGCCATTTACTAGCAACGATGAAATACGAAAGTTCATAAAAGCACGGTTTGTGTTTGATTGGGTTTCTCTTGTAAGCTCTTCTAGCCGGCGTATTCTCTTCTTACGAGAGTCCAATCGAACCGGCCTTCTGGTACGAAGCTAAAAATACAAATTCAGGGTGTTCACTAGACTTTGAAAGTCAAGAGTCATTGACCCTTTGAACAAAATTTTCAAGAGTCAAAATGAAATTTTCGAGAGTCATGCAAGTGTTTCAAAGAGTCAGTGTAAACTAACTTGGGGGGGGGGTGAATAAAGGAATTTCTTGAAATTTGTTCTTCTAAGTGCCAATGTCATTCCTATACAGTCATGCATTCTGCTTTTATATTTACTTTATTATTTTTAGTTGTTTTTATAGTGTCCAGTGCCTGTATTGAGGTCATTTCATTATTTCTGAGGGTATTAAACTTCTTGTCATTATTTTAATATGTTGTCACTACTCACATATAACGTAAAAATGAATACAAAAAATGTTTATCTTTTTCCAAAATTCCACATTAGATACACATGCACATAGGTAAACATTACCAAGCACAAATGTGTCAATCATATTCAAAAGTAACACAACTTATGTTTTAATTATACATAACTTTATTATAAGTTACTAAAAAAACTAGGAAAAAGACACACAACAGCATAAAATAGAACTTTATGTTTATTTCAACGTTTTTTTCGTAAGATACGTCACCGTATGACTACCGGACCGTACAACGGGCGTTTATTCGTTATTATTATAATTAGTTTTATTCGGCGATGTTTCGTCTTTATCCTTATATTAAGTAAAGTGAAAGTATGATTTTCGGGAAATGGTTATAAAGGTCATCAGGTCCATTCAAAACTACACATTTTTACTTACACGCTACACTGGATAATTGAAATAAAATTAATGAATAGCTCGCGCATTCATCGGAAAATGTATTGAAATCGGTAAAAACAAGGCAAAAATATTTTTTACTCGCCGAAACCTTCTTTGGATAACATAAAAGGACTCCGATGTTTCTGTCGATTAAATGACCTTTCTCGGGAACAATCAACGTTGATTGCCATAAAGTAAGTGTTACAAACATGCTGTATTATCTATGCAATAGATCCCACTCGTAAACAAGCAGTTTCTATAGTGTCATTAAACACGTGTTATAAACTAACTGTCACATATATGCCGAATGTGTACTTCCTACTTCTATAATTAGCGCGCGTAGAATTTAAAACGTCATTGGGTCATGGCATTTGGCCCTAGCCAATCAGCGACGCGACACGCGCTTACATACTGATCTAGGTTTAACACGACGGGTAATTAACGCATTGATGCTTATCTTTTGACGCTTTGGTAGAAATTCCCCCGGGTCAAAGTTGACGCACACGGCATATTTTTGAAGAGTCAAAAACAATACTTTTGAGATTTTCGTGCGTCAAAAGTCAAATGAACACCCTGCAAATTTACTGAAAATGTTATTAGGATTCACCTTGGTGAATATATGAATGAGCTAGAGTGTAAACAATCGCAATTAGTATAATATTTTTACTAATTCAAGGGCCCATAACTCTTGAAATTCTGGTCTGATTCCGTCAATAATCGAACTTGTCTAAGATCTTTTTGTTATACACATTTACTGAAAATATGATTAGGACTGGTGAATAAATGAAGTCGCTGGAGTGTAAACATGTTCATTTTTAGCAAATTTTCGAAGTCAAGGGCCCATAACTCTAGAAGTTATTGTCTGATTTTGCCAATAATCGAACTTAGTCGAGATATTGTGGCAATAAACATTGTCAGCAAGTTTGATCACGATTGGTTAAGAGCTATGGTAGAGTGTAAACAAACTAATTGTGGACGGGCGACGGACATTAATCGGTCATAAAAGCTCGTGACATTTGCCGTTATAAATTGATATTGCGGGAAGCATTTTTTGCCGGTAAGAAGAATAAAACAATCAGTAACTATTTTATTCCGAAATCGATTTTCACGTAACATAGCGCATGCTAAGCAGAAAAATGTGTATGTTCCATATATAGTTTATATTGCTTTGTATTACGTACGGTTTTCTGTAACATTCGCACCAATGGCCTCAAAACTATTGTTTAAACTTTGGTTATTGCGGGAAGCCAGTGCATTTTTAATCAATTATATGGGTTTTCAGACATTTAAATGGCCATACCCTACAACTGAAAAACATTCTGTGAAAGTGTAAAAATGTGCTAGATGTATATGTAAAACAATATACAATGTATAATGGATAATTGCAAGAAGAACTTAATTGGGGCATAAAATAACTAGTTTAGGTACTAGCCTAAAAATCATAGCTATAAATAATAAATCACTTCCACCCAAAAATTGTACAACAAATTGCTTTTCCTATCCTTTTTTGAAACTTACGGACATGCACACTTCAATGAAGAGGTAAATTTCAAATTTGCTGATTGTTGACATACTTTTCTGACGACTACATGACATTTCCATGACAAAATGTATGTGTCACAAATACATATTTTTGTGATTTTATTTTTAATTGGATGGATTTTTGGCTGAAACTTTCTTCGTCGGCTTTTTTCTTTGCAAGCTTCTAATTAATCATCATTTTGCCTTGATTCTGCCCTTGAAATGACCTAAATTAAGCAAAAAATCCAAATTCAAGGGCGGATAACCCAAAAACGAGATCAGTGACCCCCAATTTTTTGTTCGCTTAAAATGTTTCTGTTATCATATGCTACGTTCATGCAAAGTTTAAAAAAAATTCATTGATCAGTTTAAATTTTTCTATAAGTCTATGTGAAAAAATTAGCGAACTACCGAAAACGTCTTTAAGGCTAAGGGCATATAAACCGGGAGTTCCACACATTATATGCTATTGTTTATGATATATTAAGCATTTTCAAGCCTTTTATCACTGCCGGGCAGCAATTCTTAAAATTGTATTTATGTTATTGCAGGAAGCTTATTTTGTAATGCTCTTGCGGGAAGTCATTTTTAAACTGATCTTATATACGAGCGTGTAACAGGTAAATAAGAACAAATTGTTTATCTGAAGACTTTGGAGACTTAAAATGTGTACAATGGGCGTCACGATCTGCACAAGTGACCTCTTATAGAGCATATTATATTGATAACTCCCTTACGCGTATCATTTACGTCACGTAAAGTACTTACGCGTACTACATGTACTTAAAAACAAATTAACAACAAATCGCATTCCAAATTATTATTTGATATACGTATTGCAGTTCAGTGCATGTATAACAAGAACAACTATAACAAAACGTTATAGTTAGACGAATTACAAGAAGCATTGGTTTAAGTTTTTTGTATGAAGTTGCTTTTTTCATAAAGGATATTGACCGTCTACTTTATTCATTCCTCCATTATTGAGAGTATAACATATTTACAAGTTATAGATAATACACATATTTTGACAATCATGATTATTTGACAAATGAATACATTCATGTATATAGTTCAAATGTACATGGTAATACCATACCATACATCAATGGCATAAAGTACACCCTAAATACTACCGAATCCACCATAGTCTGATATGATACAACAGCATTAAACTTACATCTAATGATGTTTCCGATATTATGCCATGTTAACGCCTACATTACTTACTTACGTTTCAACAACAGAGCAGACGAACAGATTCAGTCAAACATGCAAGGTAACGCGACGAATAGCCAGTCCAATGATTGACCAATCAGAAATGACCGAAATCACCATTAGCCAATAAAATGGCCAGGATTAGCCAAACTAGTAATAGACAATACAGTAAGTACTCGCAAACAGCTATAATAAACAAATACTCGTAAGTATAATTCGTCTAGAAAAATATCATGTACATACTACTGATAACTTAATGAAATGTTTTACCATTCGAAAAACTATATAACAAACATGTGCACCGCAGATATGTTAATAAACTTTGATATAATATACAATCAGTCTTATAAACAAATGTTTCTTATTTATCAGTATGCGATCAGACTCGCCCAGTAAAACCCCAGAGGTGTTTACTTGGAAAACTGTGCAATTTAAATGTTGGGCCTCATTCCTGATATAAATTGAGCCAATTTATTTTATCTTAACTATGATTAACTACAAAACTTTACATTAGATAAATATGAACTTTCATATAACAATATCATTCATAGTACATTTCATAACATCAGTACTCATAAATAATTGAATTATATGGAAAAGACAACAATAAAGCAGATATATGCGTTATTCCAGGTACAGTTTATAGTCTAGTCAAGTTATGACAAATTTTGGTCGAACCCAGGACAAAATGGTACAGAAATGAAATATGGCTCATTTGAAGGCTTAGACTTTCTACAATATCAGGATAAAAATAGGACAAAATCGGATAGGCCGTTTTTCCAGAAACAGAACAGTAAGACCACTGTTATTGTCTTGTTATTGTGTTGTCACGTGGGACGGGAACCACTGAGAGACAGAACACTTACACCAGAGAGAGTAGGTTCTCGTTGCTGTTGAACGATACTGACTGAACTGTAAATCCCTACAGAGGTACATTATCAACATGTCGTATTGGTTAAAGGATTATAATTACTACTCATTATTATTTGCGATCATGAATATTATTACTAGAGGTATGGTAAGAAATCGTTCAGGTTTTCTGCTGCAAAATTATGGAACTCCCTACCAGACTCTTTCAGAACGTGTACATCAAACAGTCAATTTCAGTCTTTGATCCTGAACTGGGAGGGTAAAACATGCTCCTGTTCCTCATGTGGATTTGACTGTATTGGATATATAATGTTTTGGAGTTGCACAGTGTTGCAGCAGATGCTGACTTATGTTATAAAGCTTTATTGATGCTTATGCTTAGTTGGATGTTTATTTCTTCTGTGTTTTTGCTTATATTGCTTTGTTTTGTAACTTTTAAGTCAACTGTAGTTTTATGTGTTATGCTACTGTTGCTCTTACATTGCTGTTTTTCCTAGTCATGCGGTTTATGTTGATTTAATTATGAACAATTTTATACATGTGCTGCTTAATTACTATATGTAGTTCTTATCTTTCTATCTAATGTTGAAAGTTTCTGTATA
Source organism: Lutraria lutraria (assembly GCA_964023205.1). NCBI lineage: Eukaryota > Metazoa > Mollusca > Bivalvia > Venerida > Mactridae > Lutraria > Lutraria lutraria. The sequence goes on along the minus strand of OZ026835.1, from coordinate 5,114,512 downwards.
CTGTACAATCAGTGTCAATCCGTAAATTTCATATTTGATATGAGATGTTACACTTTCTTAGTAGGTTTTACCAGCTTTTTTTCTCCATGCGTGTAATCAGATCTTAAATTTCCTCTTTAAAACTTATAGGATGATCATCATCTACTCGATTGACACTGGTAGTATGCTTTTAATGTTACTTATATTATTTATATGCGCATAGCCTGCTAGGAATGCTTTCTTTTATTCTTCGTGTCTGAAATATGCAATTTATTAGTTGTCAATTATTTTATGCCTAAAATGTCTTATGTATTATTAGCCTGTGCTTAGCACAATGTGAGTCCAAATGTGAATGTTTGATTTGTTTATCTGTGATCTTTGATATATAATTGTTATAACATGTATGTAGTCGGGTTTAAAAGCTCAACAGAGCTTGTGTTATATGTTTGTTAACCGACTCTGTAAAATAATTGATTACATGGAACGTAACTGGTATTATGCCAAATGCTTCTTATTTGTGTGACAAATTAACTGAAGCTGATATTGATATATGTGACATATTAACTGAAGCTGATATTGATATATGTGACATATCAGAAGATTGGTTGTCGTGTCATAACATGCATTTTCTTAACTCAATATCTAGCAATTACAGTGTTATAGCAGCCTTACCAGCCCCTTGGGTCGTGGTAAAGGCGGTGTAGCGCTTACGTGGAAACGGACATATGATATGCAAATTGTTCCTATAAATACTGACAGTGATAGAATTGTCGGAATTCAGGTAGAATGTAAACATAAATCATACATATATATATTTCAGGTATATTTACCATGTAGCAATCAACCAAGGCATGTTATTGAACGAAATATATTTCTATTGTACGATTTGTATCATACATACAATGACAAAGGTTTGATCATTAGTGTGGGTGACTTTAACGCCAGTCTGCTAACACCACGTGTAAAATATTGTAATTTACTCTTTCGTCAATTTTTGCATGATTGTAACTATTGTGCTGCAAATACATTACCAATTTGTACAGGAGCTAATAATTCTTAGACTACGTATGCCTACCAGTTGAATATACTAACTATATTATATACTGTGAATTAGCGATTGTTGCCTAAATGTGTCACGTCATAGACCTATTTTATTCCGTTTAAATAAAGAAATGTGTGAATGAATGTGAGCCGGATAAATCTTACCACGGTGGTTATATTAATTGGAGAAAATGCAGTGAACAGCAATTACGAGACTACGAACAGTTTATTGCGAACACGAACATATTGTGCAGCGACTAAGTCGGTGGTGTGAGCTTGGACTGGGTGATATAGATTATTCTCACAAAACTATATGTGAGGAAATTATTCATTGTGCCAATGCACCCGGACTACGTGTCTTACAAGGCAGCTAAGAGTGACTTCCGGTATCTTCGTCGTCGCTGTGTGGAGGTCCAGTTAGACAGTAATCTTGAAACCATGGCCCGTGAGGACAGCCACTTGTTTTGGCGTCATGTTAACAAGCGCCGCTCAGGTACATCCTTGGAACTCTGTTGGAGCCGGTATTAAGTTCAATGGAGAGACCTATCGTGATCGTGATAGTTTGGTGACACAGTGGGGTATGTATTTTACAACTTTTTATTCACCTTAGCAATCCCCAAGTTTCGATGCCGGGTGGGAGAACACCGTGCGCACTGTTGTGGAGGACACAATGATCCGGCTGGAACGGGATAAAAATGCTATACATGTAGTTTAACGGAAGTGACGAAAATAAGCGTGGATCTCGGCTTTCCTTCTGAACTGCACAAGCTTTTCGGGAACATTGCTTTCGTTGTAGTGTGTCCCAAATTTAAACGTTTTGACATCTTTTAGAAGGAAAGCCGGGACCCATGCTTTTTTTCGTCACTTCCGTCAATCGAAAAGATAGCGAGTGCACTACCTTGGTGTTTTTATACACCAAATAAGGTTAAAAAATTGAAGATTTTTCCTTAGACAGATTTGCGTTGTTTGATGAGTTGAATTGAAAAATAACTTCCATAAACGTATAAAAATCACGGAATCGAGTGTCTATGCCTTAACTTGACTAAGGAGGTAAAATTAAAGTTCCTCTCTTATGTATTTGGTATACATCAACGGACTCATTGAAGAAATCAGGAGATGCATGGTCTCTTAATTAATGTATGACATGTCGCTAGGATCCCCGACGATGGCAGGTGATATGGTTCTTATCTCGCTATCGAGAGACGGAATGTCACGCATGCTTGACATTTGCAACGCGTATTCTCAACGATGGAGTAACTCAATAACAATGACAAATGCGAGGTGGTAGTGTTTAATGATAAAAAAAATACAACGAACACACTTTGTCATCTTGGACTGGTTTGTGATTAACATCTCACGTCATGAGGATGTTGCAACATACTGGATGCTGCCACTAAGCTGAGAGGAGCATTCGCGAAAATATGTACTAGTGGTATACACACGTCAGTGATTAGCCCCGCGACCTTGAGACGTATATACATGTACTTCAGTGTTATAATCCCAAAAGCATTATATTCATGCGAGTTGTGGAACAATTATTCATCTCGAGATATGCTTATCATAGAACGTGCTGCTCATAGACACCGTGTTAAACGAACGCAAGGACTCTTTACGTCAACGAGCACATTGTTTGCATTAACATGTCTGTGTACAATACCTATAGAGACAATGATTAACTATAAGAAACTGACTCTCTTTGGCCAACTCTGTGGATTGCAGCCTCACTATATGTCCAAGGCTGTATTTGTGAACCATCTCATACGCTACTATAATGGAGACAGACAATCTATGGGTTACATACCAGATATGTATCGACTACTAGTAAGATACTCTTTGTTAGAATATTTGAAGCGGTTCATTGAAACAGGGTAATTTCAATCCGTACATTCATGGAAAAGGACTTAGCGTAACATTGTCATCTCTGAGCACAATAACAATGTTATAGTGATGTAAGTGAATTGACATTCGTGGTTGAGAAACACTATAGTGGACCATAAAAGGATATCACCCCTGTGGTCTAATGCTCAGGCATCAACACATAATAAAAAAATATGCAAGACACTTATGCGATATATAGGACTTTTTGTTCCCCGCAGGTACATGCGCTCTTGTCAAAAGTGCTCATTAAGAACTGATAACGAACCGGCCCACTTGTTATTATACTGTAGTTCAAATGTAAACATTCAGAAACGGCTTTTGTATACTATGCTTAATTTAAATGGTACGAATAATTTCATAACATTTATACGACAACCACCCATTGATCATTGTAAAACTATATTCAGTCTTGCTACATTAACAGATGATTGTTCATTTGTGTACATGCATTTCACAACGCAGGTGGTTAAAAGTAAGACTTTTCAATTCAATATGTGATGCTAGAAAAGTTACCTAATTAGTCAGTCATGGAAAAACAACTCAATCGACAGGGTCTAAGAACGTTTCTTATGAATGAATACTTCCCATACATCTACCAGTAGGTGGATGGATTCTACAAGGTGGACTGTATAAAGAAAGATAACCACAGACTGAAGCATCAGATTACTTGATTTCAATCTGAATCAAACAAACAAAAACTGAGTATTTTCATTCATATTTATTAAACTTCACAACATTACATTAATAAAACTAATAAATAAAATCAGTTTGTAAACAAACAAAACAGGATAAATCATCACCCTTAGCAACATGATTCTGACATAAAATGTTTGGTTAACAAATACCTAAGAATGTATGATAACAATTGTCCTATAACTTCACTACTGCTCAGTTAGGATAATTATAGAGTGATGCAGTGGTCGAGTCCACTATTACGGTGTATTAAACCGGTGTTATATTGTGCAAATTATCATTAGACAAGTAGGCTGACTATATAAACTGACTTTATACCCGATTTACCTGTTCAGACAATGGTTGTAAACTTTTGTGTTCACATAAAATGAAACATCACTATCACATTATACTAACTGATTAGTAGTTACAAACCGTATTGATAATAAATAATAAAAAATAATTGGAGAAATTTAGTTCTCAAAGTCATCAGTGCTTCAAGATAAAACTATGACACCAAAACAAGGAAGAACATACAGTACAGCCCTCTCTAGAGTGGCAATCTCTTGAGCAACAACCTCCCTTCAACAAACATCATTTATTTTTCTCACAGCATGATTTACAATACAATACAGAAAATAACGCGAAAATCAACGAAAAACATATCGCTCCGCTAGGTGGCGCTTTTGAGCGGTTTCCATGAAAATATTACTTGAATATATCATTTCTGCGTTAGCCAATACATTAAAAGTTGTTCATGCAAAATTTCTTTATTGTACCTTGACATCTAAAAAAATGATAATTTTTCTGCGATCCACCTTAACTATGAATTCAACCTCTCAACAACAATGTAATTTTGCCACTCCCAAAGAATGTTGCTTTGGAGAGGTTGCACTATAATTAAATCACTCTTGTGGTTAATGACAGAGACAACATCTCACCAATAACACCGAGCTAATCAGTAAGATATAGAAAAGAAAGTAACTTTGATACTACATTTATGTTGAACATGTTTAGCTACTAAATGAAAGTATATAATGCTGATGATGTATAATGCCAAATATGTCGGTCAATAGCTATACATAGCTAATGTTATTTTGTTATATTTCTACCGTCTATAAATAAAAAAATTTGTATCTTTGTATGATGTCACATAAGATGTTTCAAAGCTGAGAAACTCATTCATATTTAGTGCTTGTTTTATCATGGTGCAATTTCAAATACCCATTTGTACAGTAAGTTCTCGAGACCAGTATTGCTAGTATTTTGTAAAGAAAGTCAATGGTTTCTTCTTTACAGGAAATCATCATTTACATGAATAAATAACGAGAAATCAAGATAACAAAATTACATATACAGTCAAACCTGTGAACAAAAGCCACCTTAGAGAATACAAAATATGGTCTTTATTGACAGGTGAATTTAATTTGAAGATCATTTTGTTCTAAATAATCAATGTCAGTTTTCAAAAGAATAACCTATTGATAGTCGTTTTGTTCAGAAGTGGCCGCTAACACAGGTCTGACTGTATAAACATTTATAAATGTATATAATATTATACACTCCTACGGAACCTTATAAGTCCAACATTTCCTAGGGAGGAAGAAACAAGGTGCCAGTAAATAGCATATGTAACTCGTTAGAAATTTCATTAAATTATACATAATTTTAAGTATGACAGAGATATGGCACTGGAGGTAAAGACCAGAATATGACCATAAAAAAGCTTTATTAACACAAAAAAATGTAAATACTCTAGTCGGAACATAATTTAATAATTTATCACTCTACACTAAAAATGTAAATATATGCATTGTATATTGGAATATAGTCTAATAATTTATCACTCAAACACTACTCATAATTCCTGAAACTTCTACATGTGCTGTCAAACTTTGAACAAAGGCCACCCTTAAGAAAAACAAATTGTGGCCTTTTTTGACAGGTAGCCTATATTTAGAGGTCATTTTGTTTTAAGTAATCAGTGACAGTTCTTAAAAGAATGGACCTGCCTCCGTGGTGGAGTGGTTAAGGTGGCTGACTTCAAATCACTATAATCTCTAACTGATAGAGGGTTATGGGTTCGAGTCCCGCTTCCGACCATATCTCTTTATGTGAGAAAGTAGTCAGTTGCTTACGGAGGAAGGGAGTCTAGTACTGGTTCTTCCCAGGAGCGATGCTTAGGTGAACTGTCTTCCTCATATAACTCTGACTGTTGAAAAGGGGTGTAAAACTTTATATAAACAAAACCAAAAATCTAAAAAAAGAATGGCCTTTATTCACAGGGTGTCCTTCATTCAGCGGTGGCTGCTAACACAGGTTTGACTGTATAATAAAGGTTTGTTGCACATGTTATATAGTAACAATGGTATGACCAGCCACAGAGCTACTGGTTGACGTACTGACTACTTTATCCATGACTTCTTCTAGCTTCATAGCTGACGATAGGTCACCTGAGATCTTCAATCTGCCACTCATATAAGCTTGAAGTGGTTTTAGCTTGTCACTAAACATAAGCTGCATGTCTCTAACTGAAAGGTCACAGGTCACGTCTGGTTCCCCTCTGCTAACTGGACCCACACCAACAAAACCACTGCCTGTAAATGAAAAAAATATTTTTAGAACATGAATATGTACAGTTATGGACAAAATTCTTGTCTGGTCTACATAAAATGCAAATTCTTTTTTGTTTATAATCGACCATTAATAAAAATGGTACCATGGTAGAGAAGTACTACGAGTCATTCATTGGTACAAGCAGTTTCAATGAATGACGATATAATATAAGCAAAATTACAGAGATGTAGCAATACAGATTTTAAAAATAATCACAGAAACCCCAACCGGACAAGACTTATGGCCTTAAGTATATCATGAATCATTCTCTATATGACAGACATGAAATGCTACAAGTGTGGTATTTTGCACCTACAATGGAACAAATTCCGAAACAACTGATTACAAACACAATTCCATTTTTTTCACCTTTGTAATCAATTGATAAAATAGATCAACCAAACATAATTCATTTAAAGAAATATTTTTAATAAAAAAATATATATATATACATAAAGTATTTGTCTTAAATGATGGTTATTGAGAATGAAACAAAAATCACATAAGAGTTGATATACACATTAACACTCAGGCCTAAATTAAAAATATGTTTGTTTGCCCTTTACCGACCCAGAATGTTAGAAGAGGGTCAGTAGGCAGGAAAAATATTTTATTTTATTTCTGAATTTGACCTTTACACTTCTATCTAGAAGCATTCTATATTCATTTTATGTATTCTGCTACCATACAACCATTTATTGTGTGCTTAAATCAACCATAAACCTGTACTCAGTGCCTTAACACACATTAATTATTGTTTTTCCTTTGTTACTTCAAATGATACCTAAATTGTACTTTAATGTTTATCCCAGGTTCTCCCAGATTTTGCAATTAAAGGGCAAACAAACTTAATTTTAATTTAAGCCTCATTTTCAACAACACAGATCAAATTCTATTCAGATAAAAAAAGCTTGAAATAAAATCACCTACCATGTTTTAAATCTAAATGAAATATTCCACCATTTTCTCCTGACATGTTAAACTGATAAACCGCACCAATAGATCTCACAAGAGACTCACTGAGTACTCCACGGACTAACTCCACGAGATATGCTGGTGTTACATGTGGTATTAAATTAATGTCATCAAAACTAACAGAAGCTCCTGATGCTTCCACAGCCTCATTCTGAACTTGAATTGGAGTAGGAATCTGACCTTGACCTTAAATCATAAAAAAATATTTTATATCAAGGCATTTAAATCTAAATGCATTTAAGTACATTTCCATTTGAATGATAATTCACCGAAAAAATGCTAGAAAAAGATGGCCAAGATGGCTCTATATTCATAGCTTGCTGATGAAAACATTGTTTTGAGACTATATCATGAGGTTTGTTGTTATCAAGGTTTTCCTGGTATCAGTTCATCGAACGTAGCATCTTGTTTCTTATATTTTATTCTACAGCACACACACAATAGTCATGTGATACATACCTTGTGACATAAATGACCCAGCCAACTGCTGAAATACTTGAGATATTCCTTCCTGTCCACCAAAATTAGGTAAACCTGTACTGGTTTTAGCAGCTTGTAATACCTTGATAGGAGATCTATAATACAAACATCAATGATACAGATTAATGTACATCACTGACAGAAATTACCAACAAGCATACTGAAAGCATGGTTAGATGGTTTGTGAATCCAATTCCAAACAATGTATAATGATGCATTTTAATTTCATTTGAATATGGATACGAATACATAAAAGGGATTTAGATTTCGGAAGAAATTAACTACATCTTTTAAGGCCCATTAATGGAAAAATTCATTTAATACATTAAAAAGCTAAATATAGACAATTTTTTCACCACTGAAAGAAAAAATAACATAATATTCTAAATCATTTATACAGTTTGTTTCATCAGGTTTTACGCCATTTTCAACATTATTTCAGTCATATTGTGGTGGGCAGTTATCCTAACCAGGTTATCTGGACTTCATTTAGGCCAGCACTAACTACATTCTATTCGTAAGCTATAGCCAAGCTACCCCACATAATTCAGAGGTGGAGGACAATTTAGCATAGGATGTAACATCTTCAGTCAAATTTTGTCACAGACAGTGTGAGCCTTGTCCGGGGTTCGAACTCACAACTTCTTGATCATCAGACAAACGCTCTAACCACTGAGCTAGCCAGGCTGGCTCAATTATACAGTAATGAAATACAGAAACACAAATATATATACACAGTCAAGCCTTTGTTAGTGCCAACATCTAAATTCAGGCCATCATTGATTATTTTAACAAAATGACCTTCCGATAAATGCCATCTGAGAATATATAACGACAACATTTTGTCTATCTCAAGGCCGGCCTTTATTCACAGGTTTGACTGTATACGAATTACTTGTAGCCACACATCATAAAGTCGTGGCCCCAAAGTTATAAAACTTATAAACAGACTCTGAGTTCAAATCTCAATTCTATTCTCCAAGTATTATTGTTGAAAAGACAGAATTGATTAATGTTTAAAAAACATATTCAGATAAAATTGCTGTCAAATTAATGCATCAATAATATCATCGTTGTATGGTCATAATTAACTTAGAAACATTGACAACAAACTATGAGATCTGAGCTTGGAGACCAAGCACAAGTTTTATAACCTTGGACCCTGGAATCTAAACAATGTATAAACTCACATTTCTATCCTGCTGATATTTACGCCCCAATGATTAGCATTACCATTACATTCATCCTAAAAACAATGTATTACGTTTACTCTTTCATGATAGAATATCATACATTCAAAATTATAACTCAAAATGTCTACTTCTGAAGTTTGTTAATAACCTGCTATAGTGAGATATTAGTAAAAGAATTTATTTGACAATCAAGATAATGACATAAAATTTCATTAGGTATTGTTACACGAACATGGTTATATACTGGTCCTATTCAATTCCGTACTGGTAATTACATTTCCGACTCTTCTGAATTCAGCAATTTATAACAATGTCAGAACTTCAATTATATATCTTCAAAGCACTTACCCGAACTGCATGCAGGCTATTGTAAATAAACTATTTACTACTAGCCTGAACACACAATTTTAAGAAAGTTCGCCAGCCCTAACAGAAATTCACTAGCCCCAGGTTTTCATCTAGTGACTAAGTGCTAAGACTATTGAAACAGAAGTCAGTAATTTCTAACCCTAAAATTCAATGTATCTACTTTAAGTGTTCCATCAATAAGTCATTAAATCAAAGCAAAAAAACATTTGAAGTTGAACTTTTTTTCAAGATTTTTTATCAAAGTAAAACAGACCATTATTTTTGCAATGTTTTGATTTCTCTGATGATCAATGTCCTGGAGATTTTGTTTTGTAAGCGTGGTCATAAAAGTATTTCTAACGAGTCCTCTTAGAGATGTATTTAAATCTTGCACGGCTGTGACAGACTTCACTGCATCTGTGATGTTATAATAGACATCAGCACCAAGCTCAATAATGCCAGCATCTGATGTGAGCACCTGAAAATTGAGAACAGAGAATAATGAATCTAACATATTATGACAAGATGTACCATAAAACTCCTATTATAAGCCCCTCCTCTAATAAAGCCCCCTCCCTGTTTTTTAAAAATCTACTCACCAAGTCCTTAATACAAGAGTCAGTCCAAGATTAAAATTTCGCCTTGAACAGGTATGTGTACAGTAGTGAGATAATTTAGGGGAAAAATCATGGCATTACATAAATTGCTATTGTAGCCATAAATATTTTTTTACGAAATTATCTCAGATATCCATAACAAATGCTATCAAAGATAAAAAGCAGAAGTACCTGTAAAGGAGGGACAGTAAATGCTTTCATCCTTACATCGACCTTCGTCACCTTATCAATACATGGAATTATAAATGTCACACCTGTAATTGAATGATTTATTTTACAGATTAAATATTTAGGTAACAAATAGGCATAAACTACATGTGATGAAGATACAGTGCATCCTATCCAAAGCAACACCCTCTGTGAGTAGCATAATTATATTGTTGTTGAAAGGTTGTTGCTCTAGAGAGGTTAAATTAATAGTTATCATACAGTAGGAAAAAAGCATGCTGTTATTGAAGGGAGGTTGCTGCTCAAGAGAGATTGTACTGTATGTGAAACTGCACAGATAAACAAGAAATGCATAATTATGTATGCAAAACTGTGTAACAACAAGATGTGTATGGCAAAAAGAATATGTTTGAAACGGTAATTCGTAGCAATCTGAAATAATGGTCAATCTTAAAAAATGTGTAATCTTAAATTAAAATGAAGATAATAAATTGATAGATAAACATGTGCTTATTACTCTACTTGCTTAAGTACATTAAGCTGAATGAACTAGAGGCAACAACAATAAAGACCTTTCAGACATTAGCAAAAATGTATGATCATCCACAAACAAATTGAAATACTCTTTACAAAAAATGAAAATACAGTCGAAACTCATTATATCGAAATCGCTTATATCGAAATCCCGCTTATATCGAAGTAAAGATAAAGTCCCGATTTTTATCCTTCTTATTACATATTAAAAAAACGCACGTATATCGAATTCGTGGTTCTCGATATTTTTATATATCGAAGTAGATTTTCGGTCCGAACCAAATATTTTCAACTATAAAGTGACCATCTATGTCGAACCAATTATGTCGCCAACTTACAAAAGAAATGTTCGCACCTTTTCCGCAAACAAACACTTACAATTTAAAATCGATTTTTAATTATTGACAGCTGTATTAACATGTTAGTGTCCATTCTAACGATTATAAAACTGATACAAACTTTCGTTGATGAAACGAATTATTATTAATGCTGCTATACACTCATTTGAAACTGTCTTATGCATATTTGAAATGTATAGCAAAATATATATATCGAAAGTACCCATATAAGTACTGGTATAAATGCCGTATTCTTATAACCCGTTACAATCCCGTACACTAAATAACACGATTACGTTATAATTACGACACACTGACTTTAGCTCTAAAATGTAAACACGGGTATCGAAATTCCTATATCGAAGTTCGTTTATATCGAAGTATTTTGGCAAGTCCCACGAACATCGATATAACGAGTTTTGACTGTATTCATAAATATGAACACCTTACAAAGCAATAAATATGTATATACCTGGACCTTTGACCCCTTGCAATCTACCAATTCGGAACACAACAAGTCTGTCACAGTCTGATACAATCTGCGATAAAAGAATAGAGTGATTGAAGGTAAAACATTCTGTTTTCTCTCCGTCTGATACATCTCATAAAAATTTAGACATTACATTATGAACAAAAGTAAATACATGCACGCTAGCCTACATTTCATTTTAAAAATCTAAATCATGCCAACCACATGTCAATTTTAGAAATACTGTTCATTTTAGGTTGATTCCAAATGAATATTACCTTAATACATATCCATGCTGAGATGGGAAATGTCAGTATGCACAGTGTAACGCACAGTACTGTAATGACATGTGCACAAACTCTACCAAACAGTGACTGCTTTACTGCAAAAGAAAATAGCATACATGTATGACCAGATCGTGAGACAGAAGATCATCAAATATTATAGAGTTATTAGTATAAATCTGCAATAGAGTGATTTATAATTTATACATACATTTCAAGTTAACCAAACAAAATAAGACTAAAGAATAATATCAGCAAAATGACATGGAAATTCAGTGTCAAGATATCCTTTTCCTGATAGAAAATACAGCAGTGCACAAAACAGGGTTTGACACTAACTCTTTCAGGAGGTAGTCAGCAGGACTACCAGCATAGAAAATGAGGTAGCCCTTGCAAAAATATAGTTAGTCCTCATTCTAATAAATAGAAACATGTTTGTCATTTTATTTCAATGCCTATCAAGTGTACTTTATCAGAATACAAAACAAGTATGAAAGTCAGATTTTCACGCATGTATTGAACAAACTTATACAGGTTACATCACATCCGATCTTTATTTTCTTATTTACATTTGTACTTGAAGTTATAGAATTCAGGTCATCCAAATATCAGGTAGCCTGACAGGATACCCAGTTTAGAAACCTAGGTTGTCCTTTGAGAAAATAGGTAGCCTCGGGCTAACGGACCATTGTTAGTGTCGAGCCCTGCACAAAATAGCAAGTAAAAGTTATTGAACAACAATAAAGACTGATATACATTTCAAACTGTAATGACTTAAGTAACAGGCTCCTATGTGCAGGAAAAACTGCAAAGGTCTGTTATTATAAAGGGAGTTGTACTCACCAACTGTCATGCTTACATCATGACCTTTTAAACGCATGTCTGGGTCTGCATATGAGAAGATTGACTTGTATTTCCTACCGGATGCTGAACTAGATTGTCCAAAAGTATGTGCAGAGGAAAAATCAAAAGCCACTTGGTAACCACGCTCTGGATCTTCAGTTGATAAACGGGAATATTTCGCAGACATTACGATAAGCCAGAAAATATCTAACTACAATAAACTGTAAATGCCTGAAAATCATATTTGCAAAAAGATGAATCATTGATTATTTTTTATATATAGATCTATTAATACATAATATTGGTTTTAAATGTACTGTCATTCCTTGGCTACTTATCCCTTTGGTATTCAACAGCTCAACTAACAAACAGAACATATTAAAAAAGTACAGCCCACTTAATTAAACCACACAAATTAACTTTTTCCTTACGCAAGTTAACAGATGCAACAATTATGTCAGGATAGAAATACTCTTAAGCATACATGAAAATCTATTATACCTTAGACGATATTAAAAATCAAAATCAAATCCAGATATTGGATCAGGTTTCTACATAAAGTTTTGTCTAGTTTACATGTCAGGCTTATTAAATGTTTTAATTATTTTACTAATTTTTTTATTTCGCCAAGATGAAAAACATCAATATGCAATTTAATGTTTTAACATATAGATCTACAACTTATAGCATTAAACTGATCAAATTACTCACTCATCAAAAACTGAGCGTAAAAAACATAATACTCACTAGACGCAACTGCTTCAACTTACTTCACTGAATCACTGGACGTTCAACATCGCAGAAATAGGTGACAATTGGGATTACACAATTACTGCATACAGAAAAGGGCAATTGATCAAATATGTACACAATGGTATATTTAATCTATCATTTGCAAAACAAGCAATACATTTATTACCGAATGATCATCCAGATTCTCTCAAAGAAAATAAATTTTGCAATATATTTGTTTTCCTAGTTACATAGACGCTTGGAATTTGGAGTACACTAAGTGCCGTCATCAACCGATACTATTTATCCGGTACCAAATAGGCGCTAAATCATTGGTACTAGTATTATGCGTGTTGGGACCTATAAACTCTTTGTATATTGGTCCAACAACATTAAAACTATCAATGAAGTCTTATATACCCTTCTAGAAAAAATGGGTTGTTCTTGATAACGCGTCCTTAGCAAGTTAATTTAGTCTCATTCAGGGATTCAGAAAAAATATTTCATATCATTTTATGTTTTATGCTGTACACATATATCACAGCAGGGATGCTATACAGCCAGTTTCCGTCCGTTGCGTATCCCTGTAATATAGCATCCCTGATCACAGGTAGATCTACATGTTTTTGTTGTAGTAATGACTGGTGCATTTTAACAGATGTCTATTCAATAAATTCTGATTTCATATGATAATCAAAGTACTGAAAGTACTGACGGAAGGTGATTTTTCCTTGCCTCTGGTTGTAGGAATAATCAAGATAAACATATACATTTTTTTCTAATAAAATCGAATGTTATTTATTTGTTTATTAGACAAACCAATTTTATCATAATCTATAGTTCGGTGTTGAAATCAAAGCACTGACTACACTGTCAGATGCGAACTTTAAATATGTACATATGTTAGATAAAGCCATCCTTATAAGATTAGAGGCCTGTGTTGTCATCATTGTGAATTAGTATTTGAAGGTCATGCATGCAAGTATATGTATTTACACAATGCACGACTTTAGGCCATTAAACCACAATTACCAAGGAATGTATATGTATGAATATTAGTCCCTCTATTTCCTTGTTGTATAATTGTTAATAGTAAAATGATATACAAGTGATTTCCATGGTCTAGTTGTTATCAATAGCACCTCAACATTGTGTGTTCGAATCCCATACAGTACAACTCAAGAAGTTGTCCGGCAAGCTTACGGAACTGGAAGGATGGCGATTCTAAGTGTACATCTGGGGTCTTCCTTCCAGCAGGAAGTTGCTGAATGAAAGTTATTGCGAAGATAAACACAAGTGAAAAAGGAGCAATTAAATTTTACAAATGTTTTTTTAGACGAACATCCAAATTAATGCATTTTTATAATGATACTGCAAAAATCAGTTATGGCAAGTAAAACGAGTATTTCTTTTATTTCAGCTGGTCAGATATCATTCAATGTATTGACTAGATGGGGATATGTGTGTAATGTGAAAGCTAAGAATGTACATGCATGCTATCAACCGGTAGATCAGTGGGTCATCCTAGTATTTTACATGATTTTTATGAACATAATTTCAATGAGACTTTCTTAGCAGCTAAATTGTATATTATGATAAATGTGTGTAAACGTGTTCCATGTGGCCATTGAATTCCTGTAGGTAGTTAATGAGAAATAGTCTGGTCAAAATTTGCCTATTGTATATACTGTACAAAATAACTCAGTGAAAATTAATCCAAATGAAAAATTATTTAAGCATGCACAACTAGACCTCCTACTGATCACTTCTGTGAAGTTTCATTGAAATCCTGTAAGTAGTTGCTGAGAAATTGTCCGGACAAATTTGCCTATTGTATATACTTTATAAAAATACAAAGGGCTATAACTCAGTGAAAATTAATCCAAATGAAAAATTTAAAAAAAAGCATGCACAACAATCACCTCCTACTGATCAGTTCTGTGAAGTTTAGTTGAAATCCTGTAAGTGGTTGCTGAGAAATTGTCTGGACAAAACTGTGTCTACACACACGGACCGACCGACTGTCAAGCGTGAATCCAATATAGCCCCTATATATTTCATATCTGGGGGTATAATAATACACTAAATATACTTAAGTACTCAAATGGCATATGTAAAATCTATATTCACCATTGCAATGACAATTTGACAAATAATAAAACAAGTAACACACAATATTTTATAGGATCATTTTTATTCACATTTCTTGTAAAACACTTATTTTAGGTAAAATTTACATACATGTACATCTATTTTACAACAGTGCGAGTCTTTACACTTTCCCAATATATCAATCAAATAAAAAAGAATTAAGGTGTTCATATTAAATAAAAATATTAACCCACAACTTAATAAGAAACTAATTTTAGTTCAATAATCATACTTGAATATTAAAGCGAGAATATAAACTGATAATTTAATCAGAACCACTGACTACCCTGCTTTCGGTAAACTTCTTGACATCACAGGATAGAAGTAGATTAATGAACAACAACCGTACGAAATGTATCCCCTGAATACTTGTAAGTTCACATATAACAATGATAAACATTCATCCCAAACACTAGGCACGTACATGTATAATATAAGACAATTAACAAGAATAAATAAAACTTGTGAAATACACAGTCTACTTATAAGTTAACAAAGAATATCTGGAATAAATTTCAACCATGGTAACACTTTGAAATGTCAATTTATGGTCAATTTTCTGACTTTCAATGTAGTTTTTCCATCAGGACAATTTCTTTAGCAGCAAATATCACTCACAAGTTTTTACATCTACACAAGTACTTAGCAAATTAACTTTAATAGGAAAAAATAGCTTTTAAAGTTTTCAAAACATATGTTGGACATGTCTGCGACAATTTCTTTCCAATGTAAATGACATTTAATCATTTAATGCAAGAATCAAAATAAGAAATATAAGGAAACAATGGGTTAATTATCCCATTTTAACAAGATACTAAAACTATGGAATGATAACATAATGTTTACGATAAAGAAAAAATTTCCCCTAAGAGATGACACACATTCATGTTGAATTTGTCAGTTTATGAATCAGGAGCTTGTTCCTCTGTTGAAGGTTCATATTGCTGCAACTGAAAACAAAGAAAAAGATGTTAAATCCCTAATAACGATTCTTCCAGTGTTCTTAGTTTCTACATCACATAATTATTATCTGCATTCATGATGAATTTAGTTCATTATGATTTAGATTTGTTCAACTTCATGTCAAAATAAGATTGTGTATAATCTTAAAGAATAAAGCTTATTCATTCCCCTGTCAAACAATTATTTGAACTTTATGAACTATTCATGAACTAGATGCAAAAAACATTCAAGAAAAATTCATGTTTTTTTTAAATTCCATTCAGAGGGGTTGCAATACAACCAAAACATGAGTTGGTCAATAAAAGCATTTATATTATAAAGCTGTTGACAGATAATTCTGATCTTCAAATGTGTTTGATAGAGAAATCACATGTCTTTGAAAACATCAGTATTTTTGTCATAATTTTATTAGAAGTTACCTATTTAGTGCCATTAAGATCATTTAATAAACCAGACAGAATAGGTATAAGAAATTGTAGTTTTTAAAGTATCACAAGATTTTACTTCATCAATACTGTGTAATAGTATTGATGGACTGCGATTTGTATTGCCCTTCAGACCACAATACCCTCTTCATGTTATAGAAATAAAATAGATTCATAGTAAAATCAAAACCATTGATTTTATTCTTTGTATGCTGATACAAATGTAAAATGGCCACTTCTATTAATACTTGTATTCCCTGACCAATTGTGTAATTCTGAGAACCAGTCCAGTCTAAAAAGGTTAAAATAAAAGGTGGACTCAAAGCCAGTCTGTATAGATATTAGGGTAGTAAAGTAAAAGAAACATGTACCAAATCCCCAATGATCAACAAAATAGATTCAGAAATAATAAAATAATGACAATAACATAATCAGCAAAGCTTCTAAACAAATATAAATGCAGTTCTTACCTACTGTTTCAGGTTTATATATGATTTGTCTAGAAAATTACAACCTGTACAATTTTAAATATGACCATCTTTTTTATATTTACTTTTTGGTCTAGATACAAAAAGCATGTTCTATTTTTGTATGATGTCTTTAAATCATACAATACAATGTCATGTTGGAGGCATTTTTCAGTCTGAACATTAGCAGTTTAGATCAATTGTTGAATGTTAACATCATTTTTCAGGTTTTATTCTTAGAAAAGAATGAGATGAACTTACTATTTACAAAGAAAATTAGAGAGATTAAATGTAGTAATTATAGCGTTATCCATCACCATCATGATATAATGAAACAAGAAGCCCTTTTCCAATATAAAATGTATGAAAGCGACTGATGACTATTTTTGTAAGTTAGATAGTACAAGTTATAAATCATTACCCAGTACATACCATAAAGCGAAAGGATGTTAATATAAAGCACTTTGCCATTTAATTATAAGATATATTTAAGTAATATCTTATAGAAAACAACAAAAATAAATAAAAAAAGACAGACAAAAATAGCCAAGCAAAATAAGTTGTAAATAAATATATACACTGTAACAGCGTGCAAACAAGCTTATGGATGTGCAACATAAAGAAAATGCACAGCATGAAAATAGTCAAGGCAAAGGAGATTTCTATTTTGACTAACGGTGCATACACTGTCATGTTTATGAAATGAAAATTTACAGAACATTTCTTTAACCATTTTTTATTTTTACCACAAATAATTCTCCAACTTTAAAATTGCATGCAGTTCTTTGAAAATTGGTAATACCTGGTATGCCTGAATTGTCTCCAAACATTTTAACCATATAGTATTCAGTCCAGTAATTTCAAAGCCATTAAAGGGTCTTCAACAATACTTAAGACAGGCTTACGAAAGTATTGTGCACAGTCAAACAAGAAGATAAGATTTTGTTCATGAAATGGTTGTATGTCTATTAACAACATAATGAATTGAATGCCTTATAGTTGAAAAAAAATATCAGATAGAGTATGGATTAACTAGTATCTGGAATGAAAGAATGAATAAGGAAGGAACACGCAAGACTTTATTTTTCTACTTTAGCTTACTTTCTTCGATTCTTTTTGTGGAGCCTGTAACTGTATATATTACATAGGATCTAAATCTAGCATTTATATGCATGCTAACATAAACTATGATATTACTGAAGTAGAACAATCATCACAACAATAAAGAAAACACATTAAAACAAATATCAAAAGGATACATGTACAATATAAACTTGCACAGTTTTGTTAATTGTAAATAAACAATAGAACTGGTGTGTAAATTTATCTGTTGTTTAACAGCTCATTTAAAAGCTATAGTAATTTCAGAACCACACCAAAGAGAGAGGGAGAGAGGAGAATCAGTAATTTATATTCTGACTTTTATTTTTTCAAATATTAAACTGATGTAAATTTTATGACAATTGAACTTAAAGTATGTCTCAAAATTAAAATATGACAGAACTCATATGGAAGTAAAGCATTAGCTGTATAAGGGAGCATACCACACAGAAAATTAAAACATACTTTTTAATACATAATAAGTGTATAGATTATTTTTTACTATCATATTCAGTCTTCACGAAAAACTTTTTTAAGCACTGGACAATCGGTCCAGTGAAAATGCAAACTTTACTGGACCGAATGAACTTTTAGTGGACCGAAATGAGAATACACAAAATTCTATATAATTTGGCTGTATGTCATATTTTTGGAAGTTTATTCAAATATTTCATTTTTTGTTCTGAAAAAAAAAGGTAAAATTATCACTGAAAAATTCACTGGACCTTCGGCCCACAGACATTTTCAAATTTACCGGACCTATGGCCATTTTGGTGGCCTCGGTCCAAGGTCTGGTGCTAAATTCGAAGACTGCATATTATACATAATAACAATATACAAAAATAAAGCATAATTCATATTAATATAAAATAATTGTCCAGATCATAGCATAATACATAACAATATTAAAAATAATACATATCATTGTATCAAGAATAAATTATCTAACATAAATGCTAAGTATGTTATACATTATAAGCTCCTGGCAACTGTATTCCAAACAATAGAAAAAGATAATGGTGTTCATATAGCAAATAAAGATCCACAGAGGAGTGCTTCTGATTGATTTATGATAACCAAACACAATAGGCCCTAAACTCCCACATAAGCAAGCAACAATAAGAAACATACACCAATTCATGCACAACTGAATTTCAGAAAACTTGCATACAGTGATTTTATTAAGCATATAATATAGTATAAATGAATTTCCATTTATGGTCAGGCATACTATACACTACCTTTGCTTTGAGTTCATTATTTTGCTCTGTGAGTTGTTCACATTTTTGTCTGAGTTCAGAAACTTCAAGTTTAAGGGCTTCAACATCAGCAGTGTCTGGTCCAGAAGCTCCCAAATGTTGTTTCAAAAAGCTAATTGTGGTCAAGGAAACAATTATGAGAGTACTAACTGAGAAATCCCTGCCAATAAACCATTGTACTGACTATCATTAAAACACAAAACCGGAAATGACACATGGTTAAATACTTCGAACTTTGGTAATAATTAATTTAGTTATCACAATACATATTCATCCATAGACAAAATCTAGGTCTATATTATATTATTTGTTTATACAACCAGAACTTAAATGAAATTATTTATAAGTTCCATGAAAAATTTGAAAAATCAAACATACTGATTGTAAAAATTCAATAACAATTATTTCATCAAGCCAAAAATCAACATAAATCAGTGATTTTTTGTGCTATATTTACTGCTGAATATGGGCAGGTTTCCCCAGTAAAATTTCCTTCATTTTCCCCCTAAAATGGCCCAAATTTTCCCCTAACAAGAAGTGTTTTCCACATGATCATGTAAAAAGAAGAAAAATACAACAGTTCTCTCACCATTGTCACCAATTACTGTGTAGTAATATTTATATATATGATTTAATCAGCTAAATAATCACATATTCCATAGAAATTAATATTATTATATATATTCCCATTTTGAAATTTATTGCGCTAAATTTCCCCTTTTGATGGGCATGGGCAGTGAGAAAATTTTGGATATAAGTCACTGTCAATTAGTTCATTATTAACCTTTAATAAATAAATTTATATATATAATGTGCTAATTATGCTGAAAAACACAAAGCTTAATGAGATATAGTGTACAGAAAAACTAATGCATAAAGGATACTCCAAAGCATTATTTGGCTTCTCTGGTTCTTCATATAAACCAACAAGAACTGAAATAAATAAGTTAATATAAATATAAAAAGATGACATTACTTACGATAAATACAGAAATCATAACAAATAAATTCTTTACTAAATAATATTATCTATCTTCAATTGAGGTCAAACCCATCGCAGGGACTTAGACCTTGCACGCATCAACCGACATGAAAAATTAGTAAGAAATTGGAAAGAAAGTAAAAAGATAAAAAAGTAAGAACATCAGAAAAGGTTAAAAATAGATTAAAAACGGCAGGTTGTTTTATGGTGAGATGTGTTCAATCTGGCTTACAGCCTGACTGAACTGATGGCCTGGCAAGTTGACAATGCCTGGAGGGAGAGTATTCCAGTGAACAATGGCACAGGGATAGAAGGAATATTTATGGTAGTCTACAGAATTCAGCATTATCTGGAATGCTTGAGAATGTCTATGGTCAGATGAGTGGTTTAAAGAAGTAAAATTATATTTACCCTTCGTGAGTGCGTCAAGAACACCAGCCTTCTCCAAATATTTTCTGAATTCCTCTCTCTTGGAATCGTTACCCTGATAAAACAAAGTAATATACATGTACGGATTAATCAGAATTCACAGATATATATTTTTAACAGTTTTGTCAAAATTATGCCCGTTTTAACTTTTATGGATTTGTAAAAGTGTGTTGCTTTTCGTTTTCATCAATGTTCTTGTGTTTGAATTCTTGTCCTGGCAGTAAACAGCCCTATAATAGTTTCAGTACCCTCTATTAACGCTTTTAAATCTCGTCTGAATAAACATTGGATGGGTCTTCCTCTTAAATTTTAAGCAAGTTGCTGTCAGTGAACTGTGGCATTTTTGTGTAACAAACCAGAATTCAACAAGACTACACAATTTATTGAAATCAATTGAGAAAAGGGCCGTAAGAAACATAAATATTTTATGGATCTATCTGGATTTGTCCTCTTAAACGGAATAAATATAAAGCCAAGATTTCATTCCTAACATCCATTTTTATCCGAAAATGTGATTATCCGAACACATTACATTATCAAATATGTTCTATTTACATAGTTGTTGAACAAAGGATAAAACAATTAACGT
Source organism: Lutraria lutraria (assembly GCA_964023205.1). Lineage (NCBI taxonomy): Eukaryota > Metazoa > Mollusca > Bivalvia > Venerida > Mactridae > Lutraria > Lutraria lutraria. Next base: position 5,092,979 of record OZ026835.1, on the reverse strand, counting down.
GTCGTTTTGTGTTTTTGTTAAAATCACTTACTTTATAAGCGGTCATGGTGTCTTCTGTAGGTATAAGTTAATAAATCAGAAACAGATTGAATCGTCTGGACTTCGTGTTTGCACGGAATGTTTTGGACGGGATTGAGCGCACCTGTTGAGTTGCTAGATGCAGAACGCATGCGCAGGAATGTAAATCGCGCGTTACGCGAGAACGAACGAGATCCGCGATTTTCATGGTGAAATGAAAGTACAAACCACGGTGATTTTATAATAAGACTTGTTTACATTACTTTGCAGCATTTTGGTTTGTAATCATTTGAAATTCATTTAATAAAATGTCGTCATTTTGTTGAAAATAGCCTTATCATGAAATGTCAGCGTATAATTATCTGAAAAATCCATTTGTTCAGGTTATCAGATTCGCCCCAAATTATAATTTTGAGTTATGAGACTTTTCGCCCCAAGTTTTCTGGATCATATTACTAGTACATGCATATTTAAATTTTGAAGCCAAATATCAGTCTGACTGTCACGTTCGTGCTATTTGTTATTTCTGACAGTACAGTTTTATGAACAGTAGCGAATCATGAACAATAGAGGGTCACGTGAATGGTTACAGTAAGATTTCTCCGCAGTCTTTCCATATTATTTGATCAAACTTTACATTCCTATTTCTTGATATTTTTTTGTCCTTTTCAACAAAAGATTATCTGAAAACAATGTTTTGATCAACTGTGTCACTTAGAGTTTTGTTAAGCGTGTTTACATGAGCAAGATTGCCTAGCTTCGTTCTCATAACAACCTTTGCGCATAAAGATGCACTGCCAAATAATTTCAATGTAAAGGTAAATGATTTCTTTATGATCAAAATGGTCATAGCTTAACCTTCAAATCATGAAAAGGAACTACATATAAATTTCTAATTATCATGTGTGCAAATGGAATGATTATGTTGCAGGTCAATATGAATAATAAAGGATCACAAACAATTTGCATCAGGATTTCTCAAACTAGATAAAATATGTTCTTAAATGGACTTTTAATGTAAATAAATTTGTATTGTTGTGTTATTTTGAGATGTTAAATAAATAATTCTCAGTGCCTTTATAACTACTTTTTTCATTAGTAAGTGTAAGCTTGCATCAGTTGCTATATTGACTTTATTCGTAGAGATAATAACTCAATAACTTTCTATGCATGTATTTTCTATGTAACACCACAAATAATGAATTATCATACAAACATTGCTTTTACAAAGAAAGAAATGTATGATGATGACATTAATTTGTCAGTTTTGACAGCTCTGGTGACCCCCTGTAAGAGAATGGCATGTGACCCTTTATTGTTCTTATTGACTCTCTATTATACCAATTACTTCCATATCTGAAAGGAATGTAATGGTCGAAGTTTTGTTATTGAAATGGCAATTTTGGTGTTTTTGAGAAGAAAAATAAATTTGCAGTGTGCCTGTTATCATTTTAGGCCAAGATACTAAATGCAGTAATCGTTGACATTAATTAACACACTAGTGATCCCCTACTGTTCATACGACTGTATGAAGTTTTCTGTCTGAACTGACAAGCCTTCAATGCCGGGCTTGTTGCCATCGCCCTAAAAATCCAAAGAGTTTAAAACTGTAAAAGCGTAGAGTTTCGGGAAAGTAGTCCGTCTTTTCCCTTTTGTTGGAAATGAACAATTTCGATGAATGACAAAATAAAGACTGACGAAGAGTGCACATGCTTACAAATTAATAGTACAAATCAAAGCACAGAAGGTAGTAGGGGAGGCGATAGTTTAGGTCATTTTGAGAATTCCAAAGAATTCAGTATTTAAATGTCAAATTTAAAATAGATACTCTGATAGAAGCTAGCAATTAAAATACGGTTAATCCATATTTTAATTGCTAGATTCTATCAGAGTATCTATTTTACCAACAACTGCACATGTATTAAGCTGCGTCAAATAACAGTACAACATACCAGTTTCCTGAACTCTTTGGATAAAGAAAATAACATATCGAGTTTAGAAATAGTTCCCAGAAACTGGATCTTAACTTCTACTTGTAAATAGCAGTACAATTAAGTAGTTTCCAGAAACTCTTCGGACTAGGAAAATAACATAACGATTGCAGAAATAGATTTTACTCTTTAGACTTGCTAACCCATTATGAAACACTATGTTGAACAAATAGTTTCCAGAAACTCATTGGACTGGATCTATAACAACAAAATTAGTTTACACAAACTCTTTGGGCTTGTACAGTACAAGTATGTATAGTTTTCAGAAACTCTTTGGACTAGAAAATAACAGAATTAGTTTTTGTCGAGCCCGCCTGCGGTGAGCTCGACATAGTCGCCACAATGGCGGTTGCGTGTCTGTACGTTAGTTAGTTAGTGAGTGAGGGAGGGAGCGAGCGAGCGTCCGTCCGTCCGCACGCATGCGAGGGTGGTTGTGAGGTTAGGGTTAGGGTTAGTACATTTAGGTCTTGTGGGTTTCAGATACGTACAAACTGGACTTGTGGGGATAATTTCAACTTGTGGGGTGTGACTTGTGGGGTTAAAAACACCGAAAACATCAAAGGGTACACCCCACAACATACGTCTCATGAGAATGTCCGTCCGTCCGTCCGGGTCCTTGTCCGGGCTGTATCTCTGTTATGCATTGACACTTTTTAAAATAACTTGGCATAATTGTTAAACACCATAAGACGGTGTGCAGTGCGCAAAATCCAGGTCTCTAGCTCAAAGGTCAAGGTCACACTTAGAGGTCAAACGTCAAAAATGAGCATTATAGACCTTGTCCGGACTGTATCTCCCTTATTAATAGAAAATTTTTAAGATAACTTGGCATTATTGTTGAACACCATGAGACAGTGTGCAGTGCGCAAAATCCAGGTCTCTAGCTCAAAGGTCAAGGTCACACTTAGAGGTCAAACGTCAAAAATGAGCATTATAGACCTTGTCCGGGCTGTATCTCCCTTATGCATGGAAACTTTTTAATATAACTTGGCATAATTTTTAAACACCATGAGACGGTGTGCAGTGCGCAAGATCCAGGTCTCTAGCTCAAAGGTCAAGGTCACACTTAGAGGTCAAACATCAAAAATGAGCATTATAGACCTTGTCCGGGCTGTATCTCCTTTATGCATAGAAACTTTTTAAGATAACTTGGCATTATTGTTGAACACCATGAGACGGTGTGCAGTGCGCAAGATCCAGGTCTCTAGCTCAAAGGTCAAGGTCACACTTAGAGGTCAAACGTCAAAAATGAGCGTTATAGACCTTGTCCGGGCTGTATCTCCCTTATGCATGGAAACTTTTTAATATAACTTGGCATAATTGTAAAACATCATGAGGCGGTGTACAGTGCGTAAGATCAAGGTCTCTAGCTCAATGGTCAAGGTCACACTTAGAGGTCAACCATAAAAAATCATCATTATACGCCTTGTCAGGGCTGTGTCTCCCTTATGCATTGAGTTATTTGAAAATGACTTGCCATAATACAATGAGACCATGTGTCTTGGGCAACACCCAGATTTTCATAGGTCAAAGGTCAAGATTACACATTCGGTCAAATATATTTTCCTTGTCTGGGCTGTAACTTCTGTTTGCATTCAAGGATTTTTAAATAAATTGGTATAAAAGTTTACTTCAATGAAATGGTGTGTCATGAATATCACCCATACTTGTAGATCACAAGCTGGCTAAACAGGGGCTCGACATGTTGCCCTTGGGCTTCTAGTTACAGAAACTCATTGGACTGCCAGAAATTACACAACGTGTGTACAAGTAATTTCCAGAAACTCTTTGGACTTGTAAATAACAGTGTGTTGAAAAATTAGTTTACTGAAACTCTTTGGACTGCAAGAAATAACATAACTAATGTACAAGTAGTTTCCAGAAACTCTTTGGACTAGGAAAATAATATAACTATTAAACTATTGAGGAATAATTTCATTACTGAAACTCTTTGAACTTGTAAATAACAGTGCAATGGTTTCCAGAAATTCTTTGGACTAGAAATAGCTAGTTTCCAGATACTCTTTGGACTTACCAAAAAACAACTACAAGGAGTTTTCAGAAACTCTGGACTACGAGAAATAACATAACAAGTGTAGAAATAGTTTCCAAAAACTCTTTAGACATGTCAAATAACAGTACAAGTAGTTTCCTGAAACCCGTTGGATTAGGAAAATATCATATACTCGTATAACAAGTTTAGAAATAGTTTCCAGAAACTCTTTGGACTGCAACAAATAAAATAACAAGTGTACAAAAATGTTCCAGAAACTCTTTAGACTTGTCAAATAACAGTACATGTACAAAAAGTTTCAAGAAATAGCTAGATAAAAAAACTTTTATCACTCAGAAGCAAAATAATATATTTCCTCATTATGAAAAGTAATATCCCATTTCATTAAGTAACGCCATTTCTGACTTGTTACTTTAATGTAAACTGGTGAAAAATAATTCCGTATTTTCAAGCATTTAGGGAGATCGTAAATAAACAACTATTCAGATTTTTTTCCTTTTTCACCACAACTTACGTATTTACATTACATTTTATTATCATCTACCCATTCATTTGTTCGAAAACTGATTGTTCTTTTCTTCCTACGCAGCGATTATAAACTCTTTGGATCCGAGTTTTTTGGGTAAACATACGAATAAACTCTTTGGAATTTTATTGCGACCACTTGTTGCCCTCCACAACTAGTCATACAGGGTTTTTATTGTGTTTTATCGTTTTTACCAGTGCCTTGCATTCTTTGCAATGACCTTGTATATTGTTTTCATATGTGAAGATGCTCTAGAGAGAGTTCTGTATATAAATGGAAGAAGTAGAAGAGGTATTGTCTCCTCAGCAAAATTTGGAATTCTTGCATTATCTACCCACGGCAGAGCCACAAAGACAGCACTGTAACTTGGCCTATGTATAGTACTAAAGTACTGTTTTGGTGATTTGCAAAACTCATTTTAATTCCCATGATTGTAATTGGCATTTTTTCACACATAGTGGCGATTTTCTTCTTGACTAAACGAAAGTGAAGAGTTTTCCTTCATGTTGAAATCAGACTGCAGTCATGGCTTTTTTACATCTAGCAAATTTGTAGTCAATCAGAACAATCATGATTGCAGGGCTCGACGCTAACAGTGGTCAATTAGCCTGAGTCTACCTATTTTCTCCAAGGACAACCTAGGTTTCCAAGCTGGGTATCCCGTCAGGCTATCTGAACTTTGGATGACCTGAATCCTATAAATTTATGTAAATAAGATAAAGCTAACATACTTTTGTTAGGTCTGTTATAACTTTTTAAATACATTTGTGAAAATCTGATGTTTATAATGTGTTTTGCATTCTATTAAATGTACACTTGATGGGCGTTGAAATGAATGAGAAACACATACCTTATGTATTAGAATGAGGACTACCTATAATTTGCAAGGACTTCGTCATTTTCTATGCTGGTAGTCCTGCTGACTTCCTCTTGAAAAAGTTAATGTCGAGCCCTGGATTGGTTGAATCAAAATCATGATCTGGAAAAAAAAAAAACCCTTGTTTATTCAAGTGCCATGATGTGGACTGTATGTTTCCATCATTTCAATTTGTCTTGTTGTCTTTAATTTGAATTCATAATGTTGCTCAAAGGTCACCTATTAACATATATTTACTACATCTGACTAGCAATGTGTCTTCTTGGTATGGAATATTTCTTTTTGGGCTGGAAATTCGAACTCTCAACCTCTCAATCAATAGACAAACGCTCTAACCAAGTATCTTCTAATGTTTTCCAGTCATGAGTTAGATTACTCAACCATGGACAGTCGACAGATATCAGACCTTATCAATATCTGTAGAGATCTTAACTCAGAAAAGACAAGAGAAAGAAAGGTAAATTCACTGAAATTTTATGCTTCTAAAGTACAGTAATAAATGAAATTTTGATTTTGCTGTCTTGAACGTGTTGTGTATTTGTTGGAAAGTTGAAATTTGTCAATGAAGAACGATATCTCAGACAGACTTTTGAGAATTATTAAGTGTTTCAAACATCTGTTTTCTCCTAAGAGTTCTAACCTGAAACTGGTAAATTGTGCATTGTTTTGACGAATGTCTTGTGCATTTTTCTGTATGGAAGAATGGTGTCTAGTGTTACAGCTATATACCTTCAGTAGGTTTTGTTTCAATATTAGAAAAAAAACCTTGTATGCTTAACCATAAATTCAGGCTGAAAATAAAGATAAGATTGTTTGGAGTGCTCTGACCCAGAATTTGAGCACTGGATAGGTTGTTAGGGATATTTTTACTGCATGATATATTTTTAGCTCACATGTCACAAAGTGACAAAGTGAGCTATTAGGATCACTCTCCGTCCGGCGTCGTGCGGTGTGCGTCGTACGTCGTCAAACTTTATGTTGTGACCACACTAGGGGCCACATTTTTAGCTCAATTTTAGCAAAACTGGGTCAGAACGTTAATATCAACAAAATCTCGGACGAGTTCGATATTGGGCCACTTGGGGTCAAAAACTAGGTCACCAGGGCCAAATAAGGGAAAACCTTGTGAACACTTTAGAAATCACTGTTTTGACTGGATCTTCATGAAACTTTGTCAGAATGTTTATTTTAATAATATGTAGGTCAAGTTTGATAATGGGTCATTTCTGTAGTAAAATTAGGTCACTAGGGCAAATTGCTGGAAAACCTTGTGAACACTCTAGAAGTCACTGTTTTGGATGATCATGAAACCTTGTCAGAATGTTTGTCTTCATAATATCTTGGACGAGTTCGAACATGGGTCATCTTGGGTCAAAAACTAGGTCGCTAGGTCAAATCTTATGAAAAACCATTTTAACACTGTAGATTTCACAGTTATTATTGGATCTTCACCAAACTTTGTCAAATCGTTTGTTTTAATGATATAACGGTCAAGTATAAATATGGGTCATCTTGGGTCAATAACTAGGTCACCAGGTCAAATCTTAGGAAAACTTTGTTAACACTGTAGATGTCACAGTTTTAATTGGATCTTCACCAAACCTTGTCAAAATGTTTGCCTCAATGATATGTGGGTCAAGGATGAACATGGGTCAGCCGGGTTCAAAAACTGGGTCACAAGGTCAAATCTTAGGATTCTGTTCAAGCTAGTTGTAGGTGATAATTATTTCAATGTAATCTATCCCATATTTTACTACATATATGTAAATATTTCTGCATGTTTATATGTTATCATGGAGACCGAAGATTTACAGAAAGCTAACCAGGATGTATCTCGTACAACATTAAATAACAGAGAGAGTAGAAAACAGGAAGTTTGTTTTAATGATATAACGGTCAAGTATAAATATGGGTCATCTAGGGTCAATAACTAGGTCACCAGGTCAAATCTTAGGAAAACTTTGTTAACACTGTAGATGTCACAGTTTTAATTGGATCTTCACCAAACCTTGTCAAAATGTTTGCCTCAATGATGGTTCAAAAACTGGGTCACACGGTCAAATCTTAGGTAAAAATCTTGTAAAAGCTTTAAATGTCTTGGTTTTGATTGGATCTTGGCCAAACCTTGTCAGATTGTTTGTCTTAATGATATTAAGGACAAGTTCAAATATGGGTCACCTAGGGTCAAAAACCAGGTCTCAAGGTCAAATCTTAGGAAAACCTTATTAACACAGTAGATGTCAAATTTTGATCGTATCTTCACCAAACCTAGTCAGACTGTTTGTCTTAATGATATGTAAGACAAATTCGAACATAGGTCGTCTGGGGTCAAAAACTAGGTCACCGGTTCAAAACAATGTTTTAATGAGTGAACAGTGATTGTCATGTGAGCGATATAGGGCCATCTTGGCCCTCTTGTTTTAAAATGCCCCCAAAAATTTAGTGCTAGGATTTTCATTCATGAGTAAGTTGGAACACTCCAAACTTATTTTATTTTTAGCCTTACACAAATAATTGTTATTAACCCTTAAATATACAAGCATGCAGCCTCTTTGAAAGGATTCTGTTCAAGCTAGTTGTATCCCATATTTTACTATATATATGTAAATATTTCTTGGATTGTAGAATGCTGCAGTCAAGTTGAAGAATTATTTGTCTCAGAATTCGTACAGGAAAGCTTTGGATAAAAATTATGAATATAAATTGTCCAACAAGAATGCTGGTCGTGTCTTCACCTGGGACGGTGTTTTCAGGGTATGTTTATACATAAAGAAGTTGACTGCTTCTGACAAAAATTAGATATTAATATCAATTACTTTACATAATAGATTTAGCAAAATTTTATCAATTAAAATTGTTTGTTTTGTGTTTTGAATTTCTTGCCAAATGAACATCCGGCCTTACTCTCTGTTTTAAATATTCTTTTGTTCAGTGGCGGAGCTGGTCCTGAGGTTAGTGCACTGGACCCGGCGATCCAGGTTTAAATCCCAGTTGTGGCGGGTCATACCCTTCTATGGAAATTTTGCCAAAATGTCTCATTTTCTTCTTTATGTTGAGAAATCACTCACTTGTGGAAGAGTAAATTTGTACTGGTTAGAATACATCTATGCCCTGATGAAGGCATATTGTATTAGCCAAAACATTGATAAATATATTAGATAAACACATTTTTTCGCAATTCTGATTTTTTTTCTTCTCTTTATTTCAGGCTGCATGTTTATATGTTTCCATGGAGACGGAAGATTTACAGAAAGCTAACCAGGATGTATCTCGTACAACATTAAATAACAGAGAGAGTAGAAAACAGGAAGTTAGTAGTCTTGTAAAGTGTGTCATCAGACATGCTGATAAAGGTATGTTTATGTTATATCAGCCATTTACTATTAGTTCCTTTGATAGGGGAAAGAATTGTGAAACACCAAATTTGAGATTTTTAAAGACTAACATACTTCCTTTAGGTAGTATTTACTATGGGAACGGGGCCAAATACCAAACCCTAAAATAGCATAAAAAGGGGCCTGTGCACAGTCAAGTTTCCGGAACACTCACAGTTTTTTTAGCTCACATGAGCACTGATCAGTCTTTTTCCGGTGTTGTGTGGCGTCAACTTTTACCTTGTGAACACACTAGGGGTCACATTTTTAGTTCAATTTTCACAAACCTGGGTCAGAATGTTAGTATCAACAAAATTTCGGATGAGTTCGATAATGGGTCATTTGGGGTCAAATACTTGGTCTCCAGGGCAAATTGCTGGAAAACCTTGTGAACACTCTAGAAGTCACTGTTTTGGTTGGATCTTCATGGAACCTTGTCAGAATGTTTGTATTTATAATATCTTGTACAAGTTCCATCATGTGTGACTGTCATCCGGGGGTCAAAAGCAATAGGTCACTAGGTCAAATCTTATGAAAAACCATGTTAACACTAAGTTTTTATTGGTAGACACACTAGGTGCCTAGGTTAAATCACAGGAAAACCTTGATATCAGCAGACCTCATGACACAGGTCCAAAACAATGTTTTAATGAGTAAACCATGATTGTCATGTGAACGATGTAGGGTCATCTTGGCCTTCTTGTATCTGTTTATAAATGTCCTTTGTAATCTGTGCATTTTTACAATGGGGGGGGGGGAATCATCCCCTAAGAATATCTGAGGAGATATTTGGGAGAGTCCACTCAGTTCAAATGCTTGTTGATCCATTCATTACAATGTAGCCAGTTGAATTACTGGTACTGACATCAGTCCATTTATCTTACATTTAGAGCACTTTCCAGTTGAATATTTTGTGATTTGACAAAAATTCTCCCCCTTTGATGTGCGACCAATTACATCCCTGAAAATAATCATTTGAACAGGTATCTTTTGTTGACATTTATTTTTAATAAGAAAATAAAACTAGATTGAATGATTAGTAAAGTCTCCTGCCTGTTATACAAATATAAAGTTTGATCAACTTTTTGCTATGAAATTGGTCCTTTTTGGTATTTAATTGAAAGATGTTCTCAAAATGAATAAAGTATGCACGTTTATTTTTCAGGATACCCAAAGTTAAAAGGAACACTATTGTATGAGCATATACGACAAGTTCTTCTTGATCCGTACACATGTACAGCATATGGTCAGGATTATTGTAGTATTTTTCTGAAGAATGTGATATCAAGGAAGAAATATGTGGTTGAACTCACTTCTAAAGAATGGCATGGTAACTAACTTTAGCTTTAGGTTATAACCTTGATGGCTGCATACTAAGATCTATCCTACAGGTCGATTTATTGATTTTTTTACCGGAAACAATCTAAAGAAAATTAAATTCAACTGAAGAGGACTTTATTAGCTCGCCTGATTCATTTTTTTTTAAAATTAGTTACCAGTAGTTTGTTTGATAGAGTTTTACACCCATTTTCAAGAGTCAGAGTCATATGAGGTTGACAGTGTTCACCTAACCATCGTTCCTGCTAGGCTCCTATCCTCAGTTTTGTCCTCAGTGACAGGGTGAGCTTTTAGGATCAGTCTCCGTCCTGCGTCGTGTGGCGTGTGTTGTCAAACTTTACTTTGTGAACTCACTAGAGGCCACATCTTTAGCTCAATTTTAGCAAAACTGGGTCAGAATGTTAATATTGACAAAATTTTGGACGAGTTTGATAATAGGCCATTTTGGATGAAAAACTAGGTCACCAGGGTCAAATAACGCAAAACCTTGTGAACACTTTAGAAATCACTGTTATGATTGGATCGTTATGAAACTTTGTCAGAATGTTCATTTCAATAATATGTAGGTCAAGTTCGAACATGGGTCATCTTGGGTCAAAAACTAGGTCAAATCTTATGAAAAACAATGTTAACACTGTAGATTTCAAAGTTATAATTGGATCTTCACCAAACTTTGTCAAATTGTTTGTTTTAATGATATAACCATTAAGTACAAATACGGGTCATCTTGGGTCTATAACTAGGTCACCAGGTCAAATCTTAGGAACACTTTGTTAACACTGTAGATGTCACAGTTTTGATTGGATTTTCACCAAACCTTGTCAAAATGTTTGCCTGAATGATATGTGGGGTCAAGATTGAATATGGGTCAGCCGGGGTAAAAAATTGGGTCACCAGGTCAAATCTTGGGTAAAAATCTTGTAAAAGCTCTAAATTGCATGGTTTTAATTGGATCTTGGCCAAATCTTGTCTGATTGTTTGGCTCAATGTTATTAAGGATCAGTTTAAGTATAGGTCATCTAGGGTCAAATCTTAGGATAACCTTATTAATGCTGTAGATGTCAAATTTTGATTGTATCTTCACCAAACCTTGTCAGAATGTTTGTCTTATTTATATGTAGGACAAGTTCTAACATGGGTCATCCTGGGGTCAAAGACTAGGTCACCGGTTCAAAACAAAGTTTTAATGAATGAACAGTGATTGTCATTTGAGCGATATAGGGCCATCTTGGCCCACTTGTTTTGAAAAAAAATCATTCTTTTCTGACAGGGGATTGTGAGGATCAAAACAATAAAACTTGGTAAAGTGAACACGGATATTGCAAAGATTCTGATAAAGTGAAATATTGAGAGGGGGTATATTGGAGTCACTTTGTTGGGCGGTCGGTTGGTCTGTCTGCATACTGTTTCACAAGTTTGTGGAGCGAACTACTTTCACATTCCTTAAGCGATTGCAATAAAATTGGAAATATGTCATCGCCATGAAGTGTAGATATACAAGTCAGTTGCCCAGTGATCCTCACATTCCAGAGTTATGTGCCCTTGAACTTAACAAAATAGTGTACAATGGCATTCTTAGTGTCAAAGCGGCGGCGGGTGTATTAGCCACTTTGTGACAAAGCTCTAGTTATTTTTGCCCTAATTTTGATTTTTACTTTCAGAGTTTCTGTTCCTGTTTTTCAATTTCTTCAATGATCCTGATTTGAAGATAGACATGCTGGTTCTAGCAAGGATCATACATGCAATGATAGGATGTATGAAAACTCAGTGTGACATGAGACCCAAGAAGATCTTTTCTTTCTTCTGTGATTTTTTCCTAAGAGCTAAGTAAGGATATGTTTATTATACCCCCCACCCACTATTAGTGGTAGGGGCTAAACTGGAATCCCATAAAATGTCACCATCTTGTCTCGTCCTTTCCCATTTTTTCAGGGCTGTAACATTTTTATTCACTGGTGGATTGTGTCAATGCGGTGTGTGGGGTATTTGTCATGATTGTGACGAGCTATTTTGAGAACCCTGTATCAAATCGTAGATAACAGAATCTAATAAAGTTTTATATCACTCCTCTTACATGTACACAGGTTTTCATATCCAAATTTCCAATCCATTCTTATTCTGTTAACTATAAAATTTAATATTTTTCATTTTCTTTTTGGCTTTTCCATGGAGTTTTTAAGGGAGTTCCGTATGGCCTATTTAATGTGCTTTTCTTGACGGAAAGTATTATGGGAACTGTCTGCTGGGTTTGCTACAATGTAGCTTCCTCAATTGTTAATGAGAATGATATCTGTTTCAAATAATACCAAATTTTCAAATAGAGGAAGTTTACATAAACATTGTTTAACTGTATAATTGTGTAATGAATTTTCAGGGAACACAAGTCACCATCACTGATTCAACATATGCTGTGTGCAGTTAATGAATTTATTAGATGTGTGGCTCCCTCATCTAGAGTACAAGTTTGTAACTTGGTGAAGATATTGTTCCTTCTATACTGTACATGTGGCGTAATGTAGCCTCGGATGAACTCAAGGTAAAAGCGTGTTTAATTCGCTCCATGCTTAAATAATGTACAGTGCAACCTCTCCAAAGCAACAC
>OZ026835.1:5037422-5080040 GCA_964023205.1 Lutraria lutraria | reverse complement strand
GGATTGAAGATTCTTTATTCTGAGGTGGCTGCTAACACATGTTGGACTGTATTCATTATCTATATCAGAATCATAATTAAACATTTTAATTGATTTTTAAACATTTATTGATTAATATGTTGAAATATCAGAACATTTGGAAACTTTGTAAGCTCGGTTGTTTTGAAAGAAAAGTCTAGCTAAAACTTTAATGTAGCTCATAACTCAGAAACTACAAGAGGCAGCAACATGAATCTTCATATGTGGATAGATCTCACTGAGGCATTGTACCATTTGCGGTGCTCTTGTTTTTTCCTCAGGTGTTAAACATAACGCCAAAAGCTAGAGAATGATATGGCTTAAGCTTTTCAGATTTGGTTGGGAGGTTGGTCAAAGGTCAAGGTCACAGGGGGCATCCATGTTTTACAAACACTTCTTGTTTATACTATAGTATAATTAATAGTCATCAAGTTATGTTATATCGATATATGTTATTCTTTTTCAGGAACACCTGTTAGAGTTTTTACAAACACAGATGTGGTGTCATCATCCAGGCGGTGTAAAAAGGGACTGTCCTGGTGCCTTTGCGTTAGATTGGGATAAATGGATGGTTAGTACTTAAATGGTCCTTATTTGGTATATTTTATCACAGTTGATTTGAGAAAATGGAACAATGCAAAACACTTCATATTTTTGGTGATTACATTTCTTTGATACTAAAAAATAGTATATATTTATTTTTTTAATGTGAAATATGTTCTTTTTTTATAGCATTTGGTTTCATGGACTTGTTAAGAAGTATGTATTTTCATTTTGTAGGTTTAATATCTATTGAATGTGATGTGTAGTTGATTGCTAATTGTATTATTTTTATTTTCAGAGTGATTTAAGAAAAATGTACGAGTTGTTGTATTCCGAAGTACAACATGCGCAGACTAAAAACAGGTCAGTATTTGTTTGTACTGTTTGTATGTTTGTAAAGTGTAGGCAGTGTATGTGGTGTGTGAAGAGGTTGTGAGTTTGAAATCTAGCCATGGCTCACACTGACGATGACAAATTTGACAGAAGATATTACATGTTAAATTGTCCTCCACCTCTGAATTATGTGGGGTAGCTTGGCTGTAGCTTGCAGGTTAGTACTGGTTGACGGCTGTCCCCATGGTCGAGTGGTTAAGGTTGCTGACTTCAAATAACTGTAACTCTCACTGATAGAGGGTCATGGGTTCGAGCCCAGCTACTGACCATGTCTCTTTATGCAAGAAAGTAGGCAGTTGCGATGGGAGTCTAGTACTAGTTCTTCTCAGGAATGATGCTTAGGTGAACTGTCCGCCTCATATGACTGGCTGTTGAAAAGGGACATAAAACTTACATAAAATAAAAATAAGTACACAGTGGTGTATATCTTTATATCATTATTGAAATAAGTAATAATGGGATTCTATTATATTTTTTTCACTGATTACTGCAAATTTAATGATCCCTTTGTCATTTTTGCTTACCTCGTAATTCAATTAAGAAAATCTAAATAGGGCGGAAGAGCTTGCTTTTAAAGTACTCTGCAAATGTATGTTGAATGAATGTTAATTCATCATTAATACCCATCGGCATGTTTGTCTAGTTTATATATTTTTTCAATATTTTTTGTGTAAAAATTTTCATTCCACGTCTTTGCAAAAATTTCCTCCACTCTATACAATGACCTGTCACTGCCTTGACTTGACTATTTATGTATTTTACTTATCTCTGAATGAAGTTGTTAAGGGTTTAATGTGATCGCATTCAGCTTTTTTCCATTCATTTCAGAGGCAGAGGTTGTTTTCTTCAGCAGTCCTTCATTGATCTGTCTGTAGATGTTTGTCAGCAAGTATGCATATATAATTGTAACCTTAACACATAAACTTTAGACATTGCTATGATGCCAGTGTGATATGACTTGTAGAATAAAGTGGCTATTAGAGTGCAACCTCTCCAAAGCAGCCCTCTCTTGAGCAACAACCTCTCTTTAGGAACATCTAATTTTTTCCCACTACATGACTTATCTATTAACTAAACCTCTCTAGAACAACAACCTCTCAACAACAAAATAATTTTGCTACTGCCAAAGGTTGTTGCTTTGTAGAGGTTGCACAGTATACTGACTGTTTCTTTTAGTTTGTTTGACTTGACTGTAAATGAAGAGGAAAACTGTGGCCTTTCTAGTAAACATGTCTTCAAATTATGGATATTGTATTCTGACTTATATTTTTGTACCCTTTAGATTTGAATTAATGGTGCCTGATGTAGATGTATGTCACATACTGTGAAATCATTCATTTTCGTTGGGTTCAACTTTCATGGTTTTTACTAAAATAGCTATTTCGTGGGGACATAAATTCGTGGATTTTGATTTTTGAAAAGAAATGCCTTTTCTCTGCATTTGAATTCATGGGGATTTGATTTCCTGGATGAGTTGACCCACGAAATCCACGAAATTAAACCCCCAACGAAAATTAATGATTCCACAGTAATTTTTTCACAACTTTTGTTGTTCAGTTTTTGGTAATATGTCACATTTCGTATCTAATTTTAGCTTTTTTCTGAGAGTTCTCACATTATTGAAGTTACTCAATTATCTATGGCTGGTACCTCCAGTAGTTCTGGACCGGGAGCCAAGAAGAGAAGACTAGAATCTGGATGGGAAGAGATCCGAAATTTCATCACCTCTGCTGGTCAGAGTGTTAAAATGGTGCCATGGTACGTTCTAATTGTTATTCAGTTTATCTTTTATGCCATTACTAAAATTCTGAAAATTTTTGTTATAATCTGGATAGATTTATAGAATTGCTGGCCCTCATATTGAGCAAAATTTCTTTGATTTTGAGTGAAGATCTACATCAGTATGATTTTGTCTGCCCCTATTCTAATAAATTTAAGTTTGTCCTCTGCTTATGTAATAATTCATTGTTTTTCACATGCCCTGAATGCATATTAATTATAGCTCATTGTGCTATTTTGGCTTATCACTTACAGGTTACAGCTGGTTACTGGTCAGATGTCAAAATACCCTATTAGTATACCTAAGGATGAAGTGTTCCCTTATTTAACATGCTTGTCTCATACACTGGTGGATTGTAAAAGGTAATTAGAATATATTTTGTCTTATTGCATCTTGCAGTTGAAAGATAAAGCAATATGTAAGCTGATGCTTTATGAAGATTCTAACGTTTGTCCTAATACACTTTAACCTGTGCAAGCAGTCACCTACAAAGAAAGCCCCCCCCCCCCTCCCTCCCTAAATTCAGACCATACCTTTAAAAACATTGAATATTTTGCAATATGACCTCCAAAAAAGACCACTTTAATCTTTCCCGAGGATTGCCTATGTTCATAGGTTTGACTGTATTTATGAGGTTTTGACCAACTGGGTGGAGTTCTGAACTATCAAAGGCTGATTAGTGGAACATAACTATTAGACACCAATATAGTTCCTTACTTGGGATTTACTTGGTATTTAACAATACCTACATATATTTTGCCTTGAACAAGTTAGATAAATTACATATTTGATTTCAGAGCTGATCTGATGAAGTATATCATGTGTTGTATTAAATCTTTTGTCACTAACTGGGACCAAGTATTGTCGAATGGATCAGATTTTCTAATAGAACAAACCAGGCCTATCTGGACACAAGTGTGGATGGTAACTTTAAGGTAAATCTCTGGTATTTGGTATCATTAATAGGAATATGTATTGTATCGATGAGACTTGGCATATTTGAGTCAGGAGTCATAAAGTACAGGAAAAACTGAGTTTAATGTCACCTGTGAACAATTAACTACCTGTCTTTTAGCCACTCTGTAGTAGATGCACTTTTGAAAAAAGACCAGCTTTGCATAAATGTGTTAACTGTATAAGTGATTACCCTTATTCCCAATTTGTATATTTATACCATTCAAAGCATGAAGGAATGGAATATTCACCTCTGTTGTTCACTAAGCATTGTTTTAATTAATAAGTTTTATTAATATATTCTCTCATGTAGAAAGTGTAAAGGTGTGCTAAGAGATTTTAAAAAAAGATAAACATTTTGTCTGATAAATTTTTATAAATGTTCACAAAAAATGTTATTGATCAAAGTGTGATTTGCCAAAAATCTTTGCATTAAGACAGAGGTGTGTGCCGACTGGAAGGGAACAACAGTATTGTGAGAAAAGATGATGATTCTGAAGACTTGTACATATTTTTACAGGTTTGTTAGCCTCCACAATGCTGAGCCAGATGGATATAGTTTACTATCAGTGATGGTAAAACAAAAACTTGCATCACCAAAGAAGGACATCTGGTCGTTATTCATACCCTCGCTAACCCAACCAGTGGCTGAATCTGTTTCATTCTTACATAACCTTATATCAAATTGTGACCTTCCAGAAAATTATGTCCCCAATCTTGTGATATCTGTTTCAAACGCTCAGGCAGACATTAAATATCCCCTCAGAAAGCAGCTTATTCATTGGTTAGTACCATCCAATGAGGACGATTGTGAGATACCTAATAAGCGCTGTAAGCTTGATCCTGATTGGACAGCTCTAGCTCTCATGACATTGACCTTGAGAAATACGTCAGTTATTGAATTTGATAAATGTTTGGATAAAAGAGCACATAAATATCTTGCCACACTTGAAGCTCAGTACCTAGAGTTAGATCTAGAAAGGCCTTTGCAAGTAGAAGAGATACTACATGCCAGTTCAGGAAAAGATTCCAGCGATATTGCTGTTCACATACCAACTTTGTTAGTGGAAGTTGATAATCTCATCAAGTCTGAATCTCAATATTTTTGTGGAAAAGCTACAGATCAGGTATTAAGCAGGTGCTATTTTCTAAAATGTATAAAATGAATGAAATTATAACTTTCCATGCTTGTTTGTATTCGAAGGAAAAGTCTATTGCACTGTGGCGTCTGCTTCTGTGTCATGGAAAAACTTTAATGTAGTTTATAACTCAGAAACTATAAGAGGTAGCAACATTAAACTTCATAGATGGATAAATCTTACTGAGGCAGAATAATGATGAGCATTGGAACAACTCACAGCACTCTTGTTTCTTATATAATTCAGGGTTGTATATGACCTCAAATCAAGCCTCTAATGTTTATTAAACCAAGAACGCCCAAGACTGACTTGGGTGTTTTTTTTGTAAACATATTCTTATCTTCTTTTGATAAATTTGATATTGAAAATGATTCTTTTTCATTTGTTGTAAAACATTCATCTTAGGTGGTTCCATATTATACATGCACAGTCAAACCTGTTTTAGACAGTCAATTCTTAATAAAGGCCACCTTGTGAATAAATGCCGTCATTGATTATTGTAATCAAAATAACCTCTACATGAAGGTCAATATGTCAATAAAGGCCACATTTTGTTTTTCCCAAGGGTGGCCTTTTTTCACAGGATTGACTGTATATCATATTGAGATTGTAAAGATATTGGTTTTGTGTTGATTGGATGAATTTGACTTATAATTGAGTTCTGTCAAAAATTATTACTTTTGATTGACAAAAGCTGAATTATAATATGCGTAACATTTCAGATGACTGACATTAAAGAAGTTGTTGAATTCAGCAGACTGGTTTCCAATATTTTGTCATTATTACTAGAAAACGGAATCCTGACACAGCAGACTGTGACCCAGTCTAATTTTTATACCTATCTAGTCTCCTTGCTGAAGAAAGTATCAACTTCCCTGCAAGATATTGTAAAAAAAGATGGATTCTCCAACATGGGTGCTGTTCTAACAGAGCTTAAAATGTTGTTTGATTTGAACAATAATGACAACAACAACAAATTTATAAATGATAAAGATATGGAGAAAAGTAATGTAATGGCTTCAATACAAAGAATGGCCACACCTTCCAGGTTGATTGATCTGCTTTTGGATATATCCAATGATAAGGTATTTGAAATGTCTGTTCTATAGCTTGTCCCTCCTCTTTTAATCAATGATGTAATCTGCATTTGGCCTAGCATAGTCACAATATATCATGACCATTAAGATACTTTGATTGTGTGCAAGTATTCAGACCAAGGTTTGCTTGCTTATATTCCATCAAACATAGTATTCTACTTTTTAAAATTCCAGGTTTTGTTCATTTGCAGATTTTTCGCATGAAATATTGTTAAAGGTTGTGCTACTCTATTGTACCAAGGTCTGTGCTTGGACGAAATCTTGTGTGACTAAATACATACAGAAAATATGTACTAAAACTTGTATGTATGCTCCTCATGGCTCGACAATTTTGTTCACAGGCTATTCATCCTGCTTAGCATTGGAACTACTTCTATGCAATTTTAACTCATCTTGAGTCAATTTCTACTCATAATTACAAGCAAAGAAGTGAATAATTATTTGTCAAGCCCTGATTTATTCTCTAATTGATCCCACCATTTTGAGAGAAATGAAACTTAAAAAGGTTACCATGGATTCTTTAATTTTCCATTGATAATTTGTCCAAATTGTTCAAAAGTAATTCATACAATGCATATGTATTTAAAAAAAAAATTGTTGTAGATTTAACTTTCTTTTTTGGATGAATTTTAGGTTTTTACAATTTTAATTTTTCTTATAGCATAATCCAATAAAACAAACAAGTAACTTGAGTGTGGATTCGACTATGAACAGTTCCAGGTTCTCTAGAGGTGGTAGTAAACTGATGGACGAATTTGATGATGACTTTGACCTGGAGTTTGATAACAATACTAATAATAACAATGCCATGGAAATTGATGATTTGGGATTTGATGATGCTATGGATAGTCAGGAATCTGATGAAGCTAACTCCACTAGCGAAGGTTTGTTTGGTTTTGGTTATCGCTGGTTATAACTGACACCGGCATACCATGATAGTATATACAGTAAAACCCCGATTATTTAAATTCCTTGAGTCTAAAAATATCATTTTGATAATCCATGGGTTAGAATAATCCATTTTAGTACTTGAAATATATAGAGAAGTTATCAGGATCTTCAGACTTATTCAGAAGCTGCCGGGTATTCAGATAATCGATTGTCAATCAATCAAGGTCTTGCTGTATCTATTTGCCAGCATTTATCAGTTATTTAGACATATATAACCTGAGATAAATGGACTCACTATCTGTTTACAACAATATAGCTGTATTAATTAGAGTGAAAATAGAACAATGTATAGCCGCTATAAATAAACATGAGGTGGTTGTACGGTTGAAGTAGGGTCTATGTTTTACTGTACATGTTTTATGGTTGATATGATTTTTCATGTTTTCTTACAGTTTGTCAGAGTCTACTGTTGAGAAGCAGTTTGACAGAAAACCAGTCTCTAAGACTAGATGCCTTAAGTACATTGTGTCATTTATGTAGCCATGAAAGTGATGTTAGAGACAAGAATGAGGTGGACACCAAGTATATCAAATCAAAGATTATCAAACTGCTTGACGATGGATTGTTTGATCCTAAAAGAAGTATTGATATACAGATGGTAAATATCAAAATGATTTTCTTTGCTATTCTATTTATTTATAATATATTACATTGGAACTACAGTTGATTGAGTCATATAAGCTTTGACTGTTGAGTGCAGGCCAATTAATGTACAGTGGAATCTGTGCCGGTGACCACAGGATGGCTTCTGTTGACAAGCTTGTCTGTATTGTTATGAATGTAAGATCTTGGTGAAGATTATGTGTCTTAATGATAATTTTACTGAAGATATTTCATCCAGAGATTTCTGTCTCCTATGTCTGATTATCAAGCTCATGGTAAAAGTGGCAGGTGCTTGTGCTGGGGGAAGCAGGCTTGTTCAGGTAGGCAACCCTGTTGCCGTGGTTATATGCATTCTACATGATTTTATAACATGAATAGTTTAGTTTAAACATATGTATTTTACATTGATTGTAGAGCATGTTCTTACAACTTACAACTAATTGCTCTGTGTGACTGCTTCTTTGATTCATGAGTACTCAAGCAGAAAGAAGGGATTGTTAGGATTCTGGTCGATTTCCGCTACTGACGGGATTTCGAGCCCACAGCCTCTGAGTTGGGAGTCCGATGCTCTACCGCTACACCCCTGCAGCTTCTAACAAATCATTGATAAAGTACATGAAATCTGTTTGAAACATGAAAATCTATTTTACCGTCACATTTTTTTCAGATGGTGCTTATTGTTAAAGCATTTTCAGGGAAGCATCAGTCGCTACATGAGAAACATCTATCATCTATGATCAGTTCAATAAAGTAAGTTTACAAGCTGCAGCAACAACAGTATTGTTAATAATGGAAGTTTTCACTTGCAAAAAGCTTCTTCAGTGTTACCAAAGTAGTACATAAATAGATGTAAACTACCCAAAAAGCACTGTATAAAAGACAGCTTTGCATAAAATCCACATTTCTTCTTTCCATAGTGGCATTAATAAACAGATTTAATTATGATTGAAGGTACATGCAGTTGTTTGACGATAATAAATATGTAGGTACATAGTTAATGACCATATTGTAACACCTTGCAGACAGTGTGTGAAGTGTCACAGACGAGATCAAGAAGTTTGTGAAGTCAGTTTAGAATTACTTACACTGATTGTTCCACATTTGACTACAAATACAAACATGGTATCTAATGGTATACAAGAGTGCCGTGATATTATTTTACATCTAGTTAATGTATTTTGGTAAGTTATTCCTTGTTGTTTATGGTCTCTCTGTTTGCCTATTTGTCTGTTTGTCTGTTCTGTTTTGGTATTACAGTGAAACCCAGTTACAGTGAGGGTCTAGGTTATTGGAACCAATGACTTATAGTAGAATTCAGTTCATGTGTAGTTTTTTAGACTTGTGCAGTCTGTGAATTTAGGGTTTGGAACTACTTGCCTGAATCACCAAAAGTGAACATTTTTCCTTTATAGTCTATACATTATTACTGCAAAAGTTACTTTTCTAAATCAGTAATTACTTGTCCCTGACAACCAGACATGTGCTAATTTCGCAGACTGCTTATGATATTACTCACTGTATCCAATTCTTCGATATATCTGAGTTCTTTCTTGCATGTTCAACTGTATATAATTGAAGTCAAATTTTACTTGAATTACAATGGTCATGGCGGTGGTCCAGTGTGCTGGACTTGTAACCAGTCAATCCAGGTATGAAACCAGGTCACAGCAGGTCATACCCTTCCGTGAAAATTTGACAACAATATAGATATTCCCTCACATGGGGAGAAGTTGCCACCTCCTTGTAGAAGGGAAAGTTAATACTGGTTAGATTACAGTTGAGCAACACTTGTTAGGTCACTGCTGCATATGACAGAAAATTTGTTTAAAAAAATTGTCATTAAACCCAAATAAACAAATTGAATTACAAAAACGAGAACTGTTATATGTACTATGTATGTTTATTTTTTAAGCAAAATTTACCAGGGAAATGGAGATATTTTAAAAGCTCTCTGAGTTATGTGATTGAAAGTGATAGAGTACATTGTTAAGAATTATTTAGTGCAGTTGTAACAGTATATTTCTGTTCATTTAGGCAGTTACAAGAAGATGATGTGTATGTGACGTCTGTGAGAGCTAATCTTGCATCTGTGATAGAAACTCTAGTCCAGGTATGTCTTACCAGTGTGTTACTGTTTTGAATATGTTGTTTTTTGTTTCAGGCAGTGCAGTAGGTGATAACAATGATCAATGATTTACCTGCTGCATGTTTTGGTATCATTTTTACCTGCAGGCCTTTTTTATGACCTATTTGGGTCCAGTATTCAGCCCAATTTCCCAAGTAAGAAGTATATATTCTCCCCACTGAAAGCAAATTTCCCCATCGTTAAAAAAAATATTCAAGATACTGCCTAAAGAAAGTCTGTTAGTGTTTAAAAATTCTTTAAGAAGAACTGTCTAGTGACTTAGTAAATTTTCATGATGGTGTTGGTGTGTGCAGAACTTTGTAAATATGTACTTAAGCTTGCCCAGTTATTTTCTCTCTTGTTTGACTTGCTAGAAAGATAAACACCGGATTACTAAGCAGTTCTATAATTTCAGCATTTTGAAACTTTTAAGTTTATGTCAGTTTAATTTACCAGGTATTTTTTTTCAAAGTTGAAAAATCCTGATTATTAGATAGCAGTATGTCATTGGTTGATGGACAGGTGTTTGACGTCAAACAGTTCGTTTCCGTGTCGTAACTGTTGCTGTCAAACTTGGTAAATAGCTAGATGTTATGGAGATTTAACTAAGATTAATAAATGTCTGTTCTGGGGTCAAGACCAAGGTCACAATTACTGGTAAAAGGAAACCGTTTACCTCTCAGTAAACTTGAAAACATGGCATTGCTCAATTCCTTGTCTTGTGTATATTTTCAGTATGATCCTGACTGTATCTGGTCACATTTTCCTGAGGTACAAGATGGTGATAGCTCTAGTTCACAAGGAGAGAAAGGTCCATCACCTATCAGTAGATTTATTGATTGTATCGCTGATAGCAGTCATGTTGTGAGGATACAAGTGGCGTCATCTCTGTACAAGTGAGTCTATATTTGTGTTGTTATTCTTATTATAAGCCCGTTTGAATACAGGTTGTATTATGGGAACACCCCAGTGGGGTGGCAGGTGGGTGGCGGAATCCACAACATTGTCCGCTCTCATTCAAACAGTTTATTCTGATCCTCACCAACTTGATGGAAATGTTTATGGCCATGAGATCTCAGTCAGGTTCGATAACCTGGCACTCTTGTTCATAATAATTTGATGATATACAGAATGTGAAATGTCAGTTAACATTGGCAGCTGCTGTGGAGGAAACATTTTATTCCCCTACGGCCTACCATATAAATGGCGGAAGGGCATAAATTGTTACACTGTCTGTCCGTGCGTTCAAATTTTGGTGTTTGTCTGTTCAAATTTTGGTGTTCATTCAAATTTTAGTTTCTGAGCGATAACTCAAGAAATATTTCATGAATTGGTTTCATGTTTGACATGAAGGTGTGTGATAATAAAATGCAAGGTCAAGTTTGATTTCTGCTAAAATCCAAACATTTTCACAGGAGTTATGGCCCCCTCCTCGACTATGCTTTTAGCGGGGTCATTTGTGTCCTCCGGAAAAATATATAGTTTATCATCCATGAAAGCTTAACACAAAAATCTATCATTTTATTTTCCTAATATTAGTGTATGTAAATGACTAATATTTTTGCCTAGATAAAAACAACAAATTTAGTGCATACACATACAACAGGTCTGCCTGATTGTCATCTCCCTATTTCAGAATTTAATTGTCAAGTCTTGTGTTTTGCGTATTCAGTATATTTGTAGGTGAATTTAGTCCATGCAACTGACTTACTTACTTTACCTGTTCCAGGCTGTTTCTAAATATGAATGCCACAGGACATCCCCCACTGTGTCGTGTCTCTCAAAAGAACCATTTAGAATTACTTGTTAGTACAATATCAGATTCTCTGGATATTCAGGTAATCTATACACATTGTCTTATTTTTCTCCATTCCTACTGGTATTCAATTCCTACCTGATTAATTTAATGAATTCAAGATTAATTCAAAGCCTCGTTCATTAAATTGTACTGTAAGCGATCCATGTAATTATGTTCTAAGTTGTTATGAGGGCGACTGTAATGACTCAGGATTCGGGCCATTTTTTACACAGGATGTGGGACTCAGTAGCGCGGGACTTAAGCTTTTCTATAGGATGCCGGACTCGCTCCTTAAAATGACTCAGCGAAAAAAAAACATGTTTTTCAGGTTCGCCTGTCTGCAGAACGCTTGGAAGATGAGAAGACAACTCGTAACTGTAGTATGTTGGTCGCTCTTGGTACTGTTATCTGCTCTAGTCCAGTTTGTGAAAAAGACGCTGTGTTTGCTTTGATCAAGTTTATACCAGATAGACATGTGGCTGTGGAGAGTATTCTAAAGGTTAACCAGTTATAGTATTATTTTAAGTCCATTTTAAAAGATTCTTATTGAAAAAATGAACTTTTCTTTCTTTTTAATTTCAGCAAAATAAAGTTCTTGGGACTTAAATAGTGTTTGAACTCAAATGAATTCAGTCAGCATCATATTTCATTACTATATAATTACTGCATCATAAAAGCTAGTGTGACTATCATTTTTGTTGGAATTGATTTATCAATACCAACAGAGTTAACATACATGTACATTTGGACGGACGTACGTTCAGACACACCACAACTACACGAAAAAAAACATACGAACAAAACCGAATGCACAATATACATACCGTGAATCAGAAATCGTAAGAAATTGTCATTTACGGAACTATTTTTGTATTTCTTCAATTTATGTCACAGATCTTGAACAAAGTATCCAGGCATCTTGGATATGATGATAATATTAAGTATATAGAGTGTCACCTACCCTACTTGATAGATCGATGGTTGGCTGTGTCTGATATTGCTGACTTTCCAATCAAAATATTAGGATGTACTGACATCAGACAGTTCTATATGTAAGTATACATGTTTAGTTTTATCTCTTTCAGACTTTTTTCATAAGTTAATTGCACATATTTTTTTGTGTCAAAATGTCCAATTCAGGTTACAGTAAATCCTGCACTAAGGACTAAATGTGAATAGTGACCACTAGATTGAAAATGTCATTTGTGAACTGTGACCGGCTTACTAAAGATTAACATGGAATTGTAAATTCACATGACCGTAAAGACCACATGAGAATAATGGGCAACTGATTGCTAATTATATTGACCATCTGTTCATCAGGGGTGATTTTTCTGTGGATTAGGCAATTTCATACCTGGGACCCACTGGTGGCCACAAATGTTGAATAGAACACTTGGCTAAATGTAACAGTGTCATAGTAAAGTCTAGCTCTGAAGGTGAAAGGAAAATTGATTAGATTTAGTTCGAGGGTCATCTGATGAAGTTATATTATCAAAATCTAAGATTTTGAGAAATGGTTTTAATGTTTAAACTAGTCTCTCATTTTATAAATTATTTACAGGAAATATGCTGATGTTATTATCCCAATCTTAGTTGCAAAGCAGAATTTACCTGGAATTGAAACAGTTGCTACAGAATTAGATGTATCATCCAAAGACCTGTTGAAAAACAACATCCCGAAATCTGTTACATACATATTACCCATATTTGCTGCCAATAAAAATCGTGGAGAAGATTCAGACATGAAGAAGAAAGTGAACAATGCAAATAATTGTTACAAACTTCTGTGTAAAGAGCTCTCAGAAGAGGTTAGTACGAATGCTGAAGTATTTATTGTACAAGCCCTAATGTTTTCTTTATTAATATGTCTATGTGTGTACAGGGTTCTTAATAAAAGCAGGCTACAGGCCAATTTAGCCACTTAGAAATGTGTTTGGGCCTATTAGGAATCTCAAAAGTTTATAAAATATTGCTAGAAAATGCCCGGACCACCCCCCCCCCCCCCCCTAGCAGGCCTGTTAGTCTAGCTTCTGGGCCTGTTCGCCACAAACTTATTGAGAACCCTGTGTATATGTCTGGTGGCCTATATGCTGTGTTGGTTAGTTGTGGATTGTAATTATTATAAAATCCCTATTAAAATGGTGTATATAGTCCCCTCATTCTTTTTTGAAAACGATTCTACTCGGTCCTAAACACAAGAATAAATTCTAAAATAAAATCCAAATCCTTCGAAATCCTACTTTTAAACAAATGACAACAAAAGTGTATCTATTAAAGTTTAATAGATGAACACATTCTAAGGTCACATAGCCCATTTATTGATGCTGTAAACCTTACTAAACACTGCATAGCTCAATTTAAACCATTCTCACTGATTTATGATGTAGGGGAAAAAATATTGGAAAATGTTAAGCCAAGGGAGCCTTTATTAGGAATTTAATGGTAATTCATTAGTAAAGGCAAAAATATTTTTTCGCATTTTGATTGCTGTACAATGGTCATCTTGACATTATTCTCTTACTTCCAGATTGTAGACAGACAAATTGTGAACAGTTTGGATGAAATTGTTGCCAATCTTTTAATGTGTTTGTATAACTTACAACCAGATGACAGTGTGATCAGGTTAGAAGAAGTTTTAAAAACAACAAGTGTTGAAATGTTGAAATTTTTACGCCCCCACCATTCTAAATGGTGGAAGGGCATGAAGTGTTAGTCTGTTCGTCCGTTCATTCTAATTTTGGTTTCCGAGCAATAACTTAGGAAATATTTCAATGAATTGCATGGATGGTTTCATACTTTGCATGAAGGTGTATAAGAATAAAATACAGGTAAAGTGATTTCTGTTAAACTTCAAACATTTTTACTGGTGTTATGGCCCCTCCTCAACTAAGCTTTCAGCCGGGGCATTTGTGTGCTCCGGACAATTTATACACACAAATCTTTTTGACTTAGCTCTCAGAGGGGCCATTTGTGTCGTTTGAGAATTTTAACTTTGATATTGAATTATGAACATAAATTGAAATTTGTTAGTAAGACATCAATATTATTACAAATAATTACATTGGTCCAAGTATTGGGATCATGTGACTGTATGATTTTATTGAATAATTAGCCATCAAATAAATAAATACCCTTGTTGATTATCATCCAGATATGCTGGTTCCTTTTGGACGGGTTAGTTAGTACTGGTTAGAATATCGTCCAGGAAAACTTGTTAGGTGAATCAGCCACTGTATATAACTGAAAGGTTGTTGAAAAATGGCTTAAACACAAATAAATAAATATGTGATTTATATTTACAGTAATAGCAATGCAGAACCTAACTCACCTTTCTATAGTTCTGAAGTGATAACATGGACCTTAGATTATATTACAAGTAGTTTCTCAGGAAGTGGAAAAACACTGATTGAAATTCTGTCAAAAACAACAGTAAGTTTTGAGATGAATTCTTTCCTTGTTATTTGAATTTTTCAGAATGACTTCATGTACTACAAAATCTATATGACAACCTATGTATACAATAATGTGATTTTTGTTTCTTTAATTTAACAAGATTTCCTCTTTTCATACTCAGTATATCTTAGACCAAAATGTTCAGATCCAGTCAGATCTATTAATCAAAGTACTGAAAGTACTCATGGAAACTGAACTTACATAGACTTGCACTGCAACATGGAAAAGGAACTATTTGCATAATTTCATGGCGGATGTAGAAAAATCTAGTACCTAGGTCTGCATCAAAATCCATCTCGCCGAGCATGTGACCGCTATGAAAAGCTGACTATTGCTCTGTTTCCAAAAATCATGGTTTATGCTGGGTGTGTAGGGTATTTAAAAAAAAGAAGAAATAATCACATGTATATTTCAGGATAGCATTCAAAAGATTCTCCTGCATCTTTCTACAAGCATGTGGACTTGTCATAGATTACAAGAGAAAAGACGTATTCTCTTTATGTACAGACTGTTTACTAGACTTCTTCTGAAACAATTTCACACAAGATTAGGTGGAGCTTGGGCCTTCGTTCTTAAGGACGTGATACACAGACTGGTGTACATTGTTAAAGATATGACTAGTTTCAATCTGTAAGTTTACATTTGGAATTTCAGTCAAACCTGTGAACAAAGGCCGCATGATGTGACTTTATTTATAGGTGGCCTATATTCACAGGTCATATTGAGGTGAGCTTTTGTG
The DNA here is from genome assembly GCA_964023205.1 of Lutraria lutraria. Lineage (NCBI taxonomy): Eukaryota > Metazoa > Mollusca > Bivalvia > Venerida > Mactridae > Lutraria > Lutraria lutraria. The sequence continues at coordinate 5,064,444 of OZ026835.1, read as the reverse complement.
ATCGGTCTTCGTCTGTTGTCCGTCGTGCGGCGTCAATTTTTACCTTTTGAACACACATTTTTAGTTAGATTTTCTCAAAACTGGGTCAGAATGTTTGTATTGACAAAATCTTGTATGAGATTGACAATGGGTCATTTGGGGTAAAAAACTACGTCAAATTACAGAAAAACCTTGATAACAACGAACCTCATGACACATGCTCAAAACAATGTTCTTATCAATAAACAATAATAGTTAAATCTTATAGTTGGGAAAAATCATGTTGTTTTTGAAAGGAGGTTGTTCAAGAGATGGCCATTCTGGAGGTGTTGCATTGTATCTAGTTACAGTATGGTTGACTACATAATTTCTCATTTTATAGGAATGATGAAAAAGACAGGTCTAACACTGACAGACATTACCGTAGGAATATTGCTTATATAGCCCTAGAACTTCTGAGAGAGGTTTGTCATGTTGGTATGGAAACATGTTCTATGGTAGGTGTGATGTACCTGTACAGTAAAACATGTTGATGTTAGCTACTACAAGTGGAAGTAGTACAGTGTGCATTTAATCACAGGGTTATTTAGTTTGTTTTTGATCTGATCATTGTTTGTATTTAATTTTTAATGATTTAAAAATATTTTTGGCTTTTATGCCTCCATGTCAATAGATCAGGGGCGTCCTGTCTGTTTGTACCAAACTTTAACCTTGCCTATAAAATCAAAGAGCTTCTACCTACAATCATCAAACTTCATATGTTGGTTCCTCATGACAATCTTTTCCGGACCTTTTCAGGTCAGTAGGTCCAATGTCAAGGTCACCCAGAGGGGAACTTTGTGTTTCAAAAACACATTTTGTTTGATTTATTTTTCAGGAATTGATGAAATATCTACCATTTCTAACCAGTAATCTTGTTTCTGTATCAGAAATAAAGGGAGATGTTGGCACATTGGTATGTAATGTTTAATCTTATATATTGTTACTGTTTTACTACAAATTGTAGTAAACATAATCTGGAACAATGTTTCAAGAATAATTGATATGAGATACCAAATGTATGAATTCGAAAAAATATATTTAGCTAGCTGTTTAATATTCTTCATTATTTCTGCTTTCTTCAAACATTTTCTGAGCTGCTTCCATGGTTAAATGGGTATAATCTATGACTAGAAATCACTAGTCACCCACTGCTGTGAATTTGAATCCAACCAAGGTCAATTCACATGCTGACTGAGAGTCAATGTTCAACCCTGGTGTGTCTTTTCGGTCTTCCTCCACTTGATAGTGCGACGTGAAACACCAGAAAAAATATGTATTGTTTGGTTACAGTTTTGTATATATTTTATATCTTGTCTCATGCTTAAGAATAAATTAACAAAAATCACTTGTATCCATGGAAACTTATATGTTGATATTTCTCTTATTATTCCAGTCTTTGGCGCTTTTGAAGTATTTAGTTCTAGAAAAAGCCGGAGACTTCCAGGTTGCCATAGCAGCGCTGGATAACTTTCCTGACAGATCTGAGTTCAAAGAGTGTCGTGTTATTCATCAGAGACTTAAATATTCTACTAAGTCGTTTACTTTAAAACAGGTATAAACTTAGATCTATATCAGAATCATTTGACTTGTGTGGAGGTTTAGAATTCCATTTAAGACGTTCGAAACCGAAGAATTTAAATTAAATTTTCTGTCAGAGTAGAAACAGTCAATATGTGTTGAATAGCATTTAACAGGACTCTTGCATGGTTGTTTTGGGGCCAAACTATTGATTCAAGTCAGGACAAGGTTTTTGGAAAATTAAAAGTTTTAAATTTATTACTTGAACCGAGAATGGTTTTCTTGTTATTTATTTAAGTACTACTGTGTAATAAAACCTAATGAAATATGCTATAAACTGGTATCACAAAGAAGATTTGCTTTTGGTTTCTTTGATTGTCCCTATACTTGATAGCATAAAGAAGAAGATATGTATAAGGAACAAGATTTGCTTTCTTAAACTGATACCCACCTCCGTGGTCAATTGTTTAGGACACTGACTTAAAAGCACTGTAACCTTTCACTGATAGAGGGTCGTGGGTTTCTGCCCAGCCACCGACTATGTCACTTTATGTGAGAAAGTAGGCAGTTGCTTACAGATGGGATTCTAGTACTGGTTCTTCCCAGGAGCGATGCTTAGGTGAACTGTCCACCTCAAATGACTTTGATTGTTGAATAGGGGCGTAAAATCCAATGAAACAAACATACATCTTCAGCTGATGTTGTTGATAAAGTAAATAAATTGACATACTTTCAGGAGATAGACCATTTTCTTGATTCATGCAGAGATCAGGTAATTAGTCCAGAGCAGAGGATTGAAGGACTGAAGTTTCTATATGAACAGCTGAAACTAGAACAGAAACAAATCCTATCTCTAGCTAAAGGTTTGTATGAATTCATCCTCAATCCTGATTCGAAAACACATTTCTGGGCGGGTACTGTACAACCTCACTACAACAGCCACCTATGGGAAGGAGAAAAATATCTTGTAAGGAGGTAACTGTTGTTGAGAGAGTTAAAATAGAATAAAATTTTAATTTTGGTTGCTGGTAAATTAGCTGTAACAGGGAGGTGGCTGTTGTTTGAATGTGATTAGCCATGGAGGCTTCACTGTATTTGTATAAAAGTTGAAATTTTCAGTGTTATTTTATCTGTGTCATGAAGGCTTTGTGAAATATTATCTAGAAGTGTTTATGAATTTCCATTCTGTTATATAGAGTATTTTGTTATGTTTTTGATTCAGTAAAATTATAGTTGTGCCATTATTTTCACAGATGAAACTTTATGTAAACTGGTATGTGAACTAATACAGTTAAGTAAATGTGGTCGTGACAGTGTGATGCAGGCGGCTGGTAAATGTCTTGGCATGGTTGGACCTGTTAACTTGATGACGATATCACTTCCTTCACCTCCTGTACACACTGGACTGCAGAAAGCTCTTCAATGTTTTGAGGTAAATTTCTCCTGATTTTTAGCTTGTCCAAAAAAAAAGTCAAGCTATTGCTATCACTGTGGTATTTGCTTCTATGTTGTACAAAAACTGAAAGGTAACTCAAAACTGGGAAACTGTACGAGGTAGCAACATGAAACTTCAGGTGGATAGATCTGACTGAGGCGGTGAACATGATGAGCGTTGATATTGTTCGCGGCACTCTTGTTTTAAGTTTATTATATTTTTTTCTGTTCACGGCTTGCGGTCTTCAGTCTGCGCTGTGAACTGAGGTCAACAAAGGGAGATAATTGGCCGAACTTTTTATAAGGGTCTGTTTTGTATGTTATATCAACGTATGTGTTCTGAAGTGTGGCTGTTATTCACCTGATAATCTAAATCTAATTTGTGACCATACACTGATTTGACTGCATTAGTTTCTCAGTCATCGGTAGCCTATTGATTATGTATCCTGACCTATTTGTTTTTTTCATTAGGATTTCTGCTGATAATACTGTACAACCTCTCCAGAGCTGCCCTCCCTTGAGAAACAACCTCCCTTCAACAACACCATGTTTTGCTACTGCCAAAAGGTGTTGCTTTAGAGAGGTTGGACTGTAATTACAATATGCTAAATTAAATTTTTCGACCAATCAATTAGTTTTTAGTCATCATTGAAGCACTAAATAAGGAATTTGGATTTTTTTTCCCCGAAGTTTAAAGCAACAACAATAATTGCAGTCACATTATGACAATGTTATAAATATTTTACAGGAGATTCCAGATGTGCACAAATATTGTAGAATATTTCATCAATTGAACAAATACCTTACAGATAAAAGGTAAATCTTCAACTGTTTCTTTTGAAAATACAAATGTTTAACAAGTGCTTTTTTCCATTCTTAAAGAGAACCTTATCTGTTTGTAGATATGATGAAAGTTCCCATTATGTGTCTGAATTTCTGTTCTTTGCAGGTCAAGACCAGACTGTTCTTTGTTTTTGAATTAAAATTGTTTCGCAGACTTCTATTCAGGCAGTTGCTTATGGAGGATGGGAGTCTAGTACTGGTTCTTCCCAGGAACGATGGTTAGATGAATTGTCTGCCTCATATGACTCTGTCTGTTGAAAAGGGGCGTAAAACTCAAATAAACAAACTGACTTGTGAATTTTTTTCAGTATCGAGTTAGTACAATGTACAAGTCAAGTATTGAAGAATCTGCTGGCATCTAAGAAAGGCATTGAATTCTCAAATGGATATAAGTCTCAACTTGCTGACAATGAATACTTGTTTCATTACTTGCATCCGTTCAGAGCTGGTAAAAAGAAGGTACGGTAGAACCCCGCCAAGGACTTATATACATACATGGATTCGCAACTTCTGTATTAACAGTTTAAAGTTAACAAATCCCGCGATAATAAGACGAGAATCAACGGGAATACATGCTATTGTTTACAAAAGCAAAACTACGAAAATATCCGTGATAATCCGAATGTTAATAACAGCGAAAATATCCGTGATATTTCGAATGTTTAATCTCGGAGAGGAAAGGATTATAATAGATGTCCGCCATCTTGGAATTTAAAATGTTCGACTGATTTCAATGTTTATACTTAGACTTTGTGGATTATAAATGTATCTCAATATCTTTAAGGATTTTGTTGCATCCTTTACCAGTTTCCCGTGCCCAATTGCCAGAGTTATTTTAGTATAATAAAATTAGTAAACACCCAATTACAGCTGTCGGACATTGCCGAGTATATAGCAATGCATTGTGGGATCGTTGAACGATATCGTTTGAGCTATTTTTAGCAGTTGCGAATCCATGTATGTATATAAGTCCTTGACCCCGCTAATAAGACCATCTTTGTTTCTGATAAAAAAGGTGTTTTAATAGTGGGGTGGTCTTAAGATAGGGGAAACTGACCTCAAATCCTGTTGGTGTAAAAATCTGTTCTTTTAAAAAGTGCCTGTATTACAGGATGGTTGTATTTTTGGAGTGGTCGTAAGGCAAGTTTAAGTGTAATGTATAGAATCAGTTGATTAAGATGATAGAATATACTTTCATGATTTGATTTGATATTAAAACTTAACACAGCAAATTATGAAAATATTTGGGCATGAATTGTACTTAAGAAATTGAAATTAGAAAAGAAATAGAGAAGTTTTGTGGCCTAAATACTATTATTTGTTTTGTTGAATCAGCGTTAAACATGACTATTTTTATGCCCCATAGCAATAGATCGGGGGCATACTGATTTGGCCTGTCTGTTTGTTTGTACCAAGCTTGCCTATAAGATCTAAACACATCCACCTACAATCACCTGTCGGTTCCTCATGACAACTTCTACAATGACATGGGCATTTATAGGTCATTAGGTCAAAGTCAGCCTGGGAGGGCATTGGGTTTTAATAACACACCATGTTTCTAGCCTAATATTTTGTAATCAGTGAGTTAGCAATGAGAGATAAAAGGTATCATATATGAAATTCTTATGTTTATTAGATGTTAATAGTGTATGTGGGTATAATTATATAATTATACTATTTTCTATTACAGGCTCTACAAATTGCTATCCCTAAAGCAAACTGGGACACATTTGTGTCATCTGTAGATCAAATAACATTATGGAATCCTCAACATTCTAATCACAATGATTGGGTGGTTACCTTGACAACATGTCTCATCAACAGTGGATCAGTCCGGGATGAATTATTACAACTTCTAGGACCAGTCTGTTGTATAAAGGTTAGCATGTAATTCTGTTATGTTTTACTTGGATAGTCTATTGACTTTTCAGTTTTAGAAACGACCATTTTTATGCCCAAAAAGGAGGGGCATATAGTAGTTGTTGTTTCTGCTCTGTAACTTTATCATTCCTTTATTGATTTTAAGAAATATTTATGGTCCTTAGAAGATGTGTCATGAGTTTTACCCAGGTACGTACCTCCTACATCAAGGTCACACTTAGAGGTGAAAGGTACTGGTGTCTATTTTTCATTTCCACTGTGTATATATTGTTAGTAAGTTCCACGACTGTTATTGTTCAGTTTCAGTATAAACTTTATTCACATTCCTGATATTTTGTTTTCAGGCAGAATTTTGTGAGCTAGTGTTACCCTATCTAATACATGATATTCTAGTCAATGGCTCAGATGACCACAGAGAAGTCATTTCTAGACAAGTTGTCCATTTTTTCTCTACACATTGTAGTCAGTGTACATCAGGACGTGTCAGTAGATGTCAGTCTTCTAACATACTATCTGGTAAATTTACTTTAAACTTATTATATCCAGCAAACGAAGTTTGAGAGGGGGTATATTGGAGTCACTCTGTTAGTCTGTTGGTCGGTCTGTCCGCATAAAAGTTTGTGGTGCAAACTACTTGCACATTTTTCACCTAACCAGTTTTCCTGGACTGTATTCTAACCAGTACTTACTTACCCTCCCACAAGGAGCCGACAACTTCTCCACATGTGGAAGAAAATCAACATTGTTGTTAAATTTTCATGGCAGGTTATGACCAGTCTTGACTGGGAATCAAACCCAGACTGTCTGGTTACAAATCTAGCTAACTTACCACTGAACCATGGTCTCAGTCTGGTCAAATCTAAAAATGCAAATTTTTTCACTGTTTTCTTGTATATGTGAATAATCATGTCAGGTAAATGAAGCACTATTTTATCACTGTCAGCCTGCGTGCCTAAAAATAATGTTATTGATTATTAATTTCAGATGCTGATGCATTTATTTCTATGAATATGGATTCAGTCCGCACTATGTTAAGTGTTATTCAGTACCTTAGACAACAGCAAAGGCCAAAGACTGGGTGCGTTATTATTAAGATTTTTTTTTCTGTTTTTAAGTAAAAAATATAACTTTTGTCTAGATTTTTTCACACAATACTAGTCGTGTGTCAATTAGTAGTTATTATTTAGCCTGATGATTATGCCCCTTTTGAAGAAATGGGGGTATATTGCTTTACACATGTCAGTCAGATCAGTCCATCCGTCCTTAACTGAACCTTGTCTGATAAATAACTAAAGAACAATTTGGCCTAAGCTCGTCAGATTTAGCTAGGGGGGTTGGTCTTCACATGTAGGTGACCCTTTTTGATTTTGAGGTGAGTATGTCTAAGGTCAAGGTCATAGGGGCATCTGTGTTTCACCAACACTACTGGTTTTAATGTTCGACTTCCCACTGTGGACCCAGTTATAAAAGCTTTACTGATCTGAATTCGCTGAAGTTACAATTTAATCTTTTCTTGTAAAATGCTGCTTAGTCAAATATTGGTTCCATTTGTTTTCATGCTTATTGAGAGATTTTGTTTTGTTTTGCAGACGACAGGAAATGACTTCCTGGGACAATAATTTCTGGCTCGATGTGGATTACTTACAAGTTGCCATGGCAGCCAAGTATTGCTCTGCTAATTTTACAGCTTTACTTTATGCTGAAATATGGTGTTGATGTTCAAAGGTAGGCTTTTCACTTGAGAATTCAAATTATTACTGATTGAATGTTTGTTTTCCATAACTTGGAGTTCTTAGTTTATGACGAACTTCATTTAAGCTGTTAGACAAAGTTGAATGACTAAAATTAATGAAAAGAAGAAACCTCTACTGTAAAATATGTATGATAATTATTTTCAGTGTTTTACTAAAATAAAGCATGACTTTGTCTAGATTTTATAAGTACATATCACAATACAACCCGCAAACCCTGAGAATCAGTTTTCAAGGCTTTTGTCATAAATGTTTTTCAAGTTTTATACTGTTAATGTCCTTTAGGGAAAGAATTTATCACAACGCAGCAGTCAGTCACAAAGATCTTCTCAAAGTCTTAGTCAAGATACTAGGATTGATACCCTTAGTGAGGCCTCTAATCTTCAGTCAGGTGTGTCTGTACAAGATCTATTATTGGATGCATACAGTTGCATTGGGGACCCTGACGGGGTTTATGGTTGTGGTGCTGGAAGGAAGGCTGATGCTTCATCAAGGTTTTTAAAAAGTTTTTTTATTGCTATTTTTTTAAAGCAGTAACAATAATTACATTCTTGATTTATTAATCTATGATATCCTGGAATTTTGTTAAATTCATACACTGCGTATAATGATGACGTCTTGGAAAATAGATAGTATTGTATTATAGATATGCGCTTCTTTCTCTTGAGTTAAAATGACACTTGGGGTTTCTGTGGTCAAGAAGTTATGGGGTCCACCTAGTAATCACTAGCTCCTCATTGTTATGAGTTTAAATCCCAAGTGGTACCAAATTTCATATGTACAGTAAGGAAGCTCTCCACTCCACGGTCGAGTACTAGTAGGTAGAGTCTTTATCTTATTAACACTAGCTTCTCGACAACGCTGGTTTGAATTCAGCGTTGGACCAAATTTCATATGTAAGGAAGCTGGCCAGTCCAGGCCTGTTATTCTTAGTTTCAGTCCTGTTGGCCACAAACTTATTGAGAAACCCGAGATGATCTAGCCCAGGAGTACACCTTGTGTCTTCCTCCACTGTAGAAGCTGATAAAGTTGCTAAAAGATGTCAAAGACTAGTTAAGAAAACAGTAAATTGTCACCTCTGAACTTCTTAATGAGTTTGAACATACTATACACATATAGTGCAACCTCTCCAAGCAACACCTTTTGGGAGTGGCAAAGTTTTGTTGTTTGTTGAGAGGTTGTTGCTCTAGAAAGGTTAAATTATGCAGTGGCAGAAAATTACAGGGAGGTTCAATATGGAGAGGTTGTGCTGTATATCTTGTTTTGCTGAAGAAACTTTTGTTTATCTGACTATTGTATCTAATGAGTTTGTTTCTTTCTTTGCCATGTACAGAATATGTACTTACCAACAAGAGAATCATTGGGACAAAGCTGTAGTGTCATGTGACATTGAGGTCAGCCAATCAGGATGTGACAATCAGTATGGACTTTTACATGTAAGGATTTGAATATATTTTCTTTCAGTTTTTGTTTACTCATGTTAATTGACGAATTCAGCACTGCTGCTAAAATATTAGGCCATACTATGGCATTATCTTTTGTTCTGAATAAAAATCTAAATCTGATTGTTTTGTCATTCTACACTACGGTGGATAGATTGTATTTATTTGTAAAAAATATCTGTTCCATTTTCAGGCATTGCAAAATTTTGGTGCTAGTCATGTATTCAAGACATATCTTAAAGGTATGATGGGACAGGAAGATGCACCAAACCTAACTTCAGACACTAAAGAGCTCCAATTTGAGGCTGCCTGGAAAATGGGACAGTGGAATTTGGATACTTCCAACAAGTAAGTCAATGCTATCCAATTCTTTGTGTGTTTACAGTTATGCATTTGTTGCACTGTACACATGTAATATCAGTGACAGTTGGTAAATATTAGATACGGAGGAGCAGTGGTGTAGGGATAGAGCGTCGGACTCATAACATGGAGGTTGCATGTTCGAATTTCGTCAGTAGCGTAATTTGATTGGAACCTTCGAAATTCCTTCTTTCAGTGCAAGTACTGTTCAGAATTCAGGAAGCTGTCACCGAAGTGGTAAAAACATGTTGTAAGAACTTGCTCTACACTTGATGTAAATTAAATAAGTTTGAACAGTTAATTTCGAAAGTTGACTATTTTACTGTCACCCTCTCAGACAACAAATCCCTGGGTAAAACCATCATTCAAAATAAATGCAGTGTAACCTGTGTTATTAACCATCTACAAAATAAAGGCCACCCTGTGAATAAATATGTTTCTTTAAAAAAAACTGTTATTTATTATCTAGAACAAACTGACTTATTTTAACACTTGTTAAAGCAGCTAGTGAACTTCAGTATGGTTGAAGAAAACCCTGATGTCCTGTTTATTCTAATTTATTGTACCAATATATTAATTTTCTAGGCTTGAGTCTGGTACCAAGTTTCATGAGAGTTTATATAAGGCTTTAAAGGCAGTAAAAGAGGACCATTTTACTTTTGCCTTTACTGCATTGGACAGTGCCAGGTAAACATGTATTACTGATTGAGTTAATTATAATAATATAGTTTTTCATCTGACACCGTGAGTGATTGGACAGTATTATCATCATTTAGATCTTATTTTGTTCAGCTATTATGCCCCTTTCATAGAAAAGGGGATATATTGCTTTGCACATGTATGTCCGTCCGTCTATATCCAATCCTTGTCTGGGCAATAACTAGAAAACAATTTGACTTAAGCTCCTCAGAATTGGTTGGGAGGTTGGTCAACACATGTAGATGACCCCTATTGATTTTAAGGTCAGTTTGTCAAGATCTTACTATCCAGTAAATATGTTCTATATTAAGAATGTTCAATACTTTGACTAAAATACATTGTGAACAAATGAATTAAATGTATTGGTATGTTAATTGTATTTGCTTATATGACTCAGAATGTGCTAAGTGTTGTTAATATTAGAATTTGATGTTTATATATATATAATTGTTTCATTTTGTATGAATCACTTTCAGACTGTGTGCTATCTCCAAGTTACAGGATGGTTGTTTAGACAGCGCCAGAAGATTGTATCCAGTGTTAGCCGAGCTGAAATGTGTCCATATAGCTAGCAGTGTGGCACAATTCTTAAAAAAGTATGTTTTTATTCCCCCACCATTCATAGCGGAAGGGCATAGCGTTAGCCCTGTTTGTCTGGCTACTTGTCCATCTGTTCAAATTTTGATTTCTGAGTGATAACCAAGAATATTTCATGGATTGGTTTCATATTTTACAAAATGAAGGTGTACAAAAATAAAATACAGGTGAATTTCGATTTCAATTCAAATCCAAACCCTTTTTGACTTAGCACTCAGTGCAGGCATTCGTATCCTCCCGACACATTTCCAATCATATAGACTGAAGTATACTGTATATTCATATAATAATAGTACTCAGATGTAGTAATGTTAAGATAAGGGCAAACTTCCATGAGTCAAATAGTCCATAAAACTTGGATGATTTGATCCGAAATACTTGTACAGTGCACATGTGATATTTCAAGTTTCGCTAATAGATTTACACCTCATTCAGTCTGTTTATGTGTGATCCACTGTTGTTTTGACTATGTCTATTGACCTAAATGATTTTCAAGTTTTGATATGACACAAACTGTAGTGGTTTTATCGACCCGCCTCAGTGGTTGAGTGGTGACTTCAAATCACTGTAACCTCTCACTGACAGAGGTCATGGGAGCCCAGCTACTGTCCATGTCTCTTTATGTGAGAAAGTAGGCAGTTGTTTACAGGAGGATGGGAGTCTAGTACTGGTTCTTCCAACTCTGACTGTTATAGGGGCGTAAAACTCGATTTAGACAAACAAACAAACATCAGAAGCCTAAGATTGTTAATCCCATAAAGGTTTTAAATGTTTATGAGTTGGTTTCATGTATTACTGTCTTTATGATTATTATTTCAGAGAGGCTGGATTTACAGATCTAAATGTGTTCAATATGAATGTTGACACTGACTGTGACATAGAATTTACACTTCCTATATTGCACATGAACTGTTCAGCCATACAGCTCCTGTGGGAGGAATCCCAGCAGAAGGAAGTATTCAATGTTTATGTTGACAGTCTACAACAGTTAGCAACCGTTGCTAGGGAAGCTGCTAGACACCAGGTAGCAGATTATTCAAATTTTTGAAGAATACTTTGAATTTTTTTATCAGAATTTACAATAAGTGGTTTTGGTTGTAACTTTAAACAGAACAACATTCTTATATCTAATGGAAACCTTTAGCGTTCTCGATGTGCGATTTACAGTTAAACCTGTGAATTAAGGCCACCCTTGGGAAATACAAAATGTGGCCTTTATTTGGTTGTTTGTTCTAAATAATCAACAACGGTTCTTAAAACAATGGCCTTTATTCACAGGGTGACCTTTATTCAGAAGTGGCCGCTGACACAGGTTTTACTGTATTTGAAATCCTTGTGACCGGTTTTGTGTCATATTCTGTGCCCTGAGAAAAGTCTTCCCCCAATCAGAGCCTACACAAGCAATTTTGATTGTATGTTTCAGGCATCAGAGAGAGCAATAGCTCAGCTGAAAGCATTAAATATGTCAGATTTAGCTCAGAGTATACCAACCCAGATAGAGGAAGCCAAGCTATACTGGGCACGTGGAGAGGAAACTACTGCCAAACATCTCCTTAAAGCTACCTTAGAGAGAGTTAGGAAAGTAAGTTTCTATACAGAATGATTAATTATACCCCCAGATATGAAATATATGGGGGCTATATTGGATTCACGCTTGACGGTCGGTCGGTCGGTCGGCCGGGTCGGTCGGTCCGTGCGTCTGTAGACACAATTTGTCCGGAGAATTTCTCAGCAACTACTTACAGGATTTCAATCAAACTTCACAGAAGTGATCAGTAGTAAGCCTAGTTGTGCTAGCTTAAAGCATTTTTCGTTCGGATTAATTTTCACTGAGTTATGCCCCTTTGTTGTTTTTATTCAGTATATACAATAGGCAAATGTTGTCCGGACAATTTCTCAGCAATTACTCACAGGATCTCAATGAAACTTCACAGAAGTGATCAGTAGTAAGCCTAGTTGTGCATGCTTAAAGCAATTTTCGTTCGGATTAATTATCACTGAGTTATAGCCCTTTGTTGTTTTATACAGTATATACAATAGGCAAATTTTGTCCGGACAATTTCTCAGCAACTACTCACAGGATCTCAATGAAACTTCACAGAAGTGATCAGTAGTAAGCCTAGTTGTGCATGCTTAAAGCAATTTTCGTTCGGATTAATTATCACTGAGTTATAGCCCTTTGTTGTTTTTATTCAGTATATACAATAGGCAAATGTTGTCCGGACAATTTCTCAGCAATTACTCACAGGATCTCAATGAAACTTCACAGAAGTGATCAGTAGTAAGCCTAGTTGTGCATGCTTAAAGCAATTTTCGTTCGATTAATTATCACTGAGTTATAGCCCTTTGTTGTTTTATACAGTATATACAATAGGCAAATTTTGTCCGGACAATTTCTCAGCAACTACTCACAGGATCTCAATGAAACTTCACAGAAGTGATCAGTAGTAAGCCTAGTTGTGCATGCTTAAAGCAATTTTCGTTCGGATTAATTATCACTGAGTTATAGCCCTTTGTTGTTTTATACAGTATATACAATAGGCAAATTTTGTCCGGACAATTTCTCAGCAACTACTCACAGGATCTCAATGAAACTTCACAGAAGTGATCAGTAGTAAGCCTAGTTGTGCATGCTTAAAGCATTATTTGTTCGGATTAATTTTCACTGAGTTATAGCCCTTTGTTGTTTTTATACAGTATATACAATAGGCAAATTTTGTCCGGACAATTTCTCAGCAACTACTCACAGGATTTCAACGAAACTTCACAGAAGTAATAAGTAGTTAGCCTAGTTGTGCATGCTTAAATCATTTTTCATTTGGATTGATTTTCACTGAGTTATAGCCCTTAGTTTTTTTTCTACAGTATATACAATAGGCAAATTTTGTCCTGACTATTTCTCATTGACTACTGTCAGGAATTCAATAAAACTTCTCAGAGGTGATGAGTAGTGAGCCTAGTTGTGCATGCATTAAGCTTGTCTTGGTTGGTTAAAATGTTCACTGAGTTATGGCCCTTTGTTTTTTTTTATACAGTGTATAATTATACAATATCTCAGTAACTACTCATAGGAATTCAATGAAACTTCACAGAAGTTATAAAAAGTAAGCCAAGTTGTGCATGCAATAACCAGGTTTTGTTTGGATTAATTTTCACTGAGTTATGGCCCTTTGTTTTATACCATTAGGTAAATTTTGTCCGTACCATTTCTCAGCAACTACATGCAGGAATTCAGTGAAACTTCTTAGAAGTGATAAGTAGTTTGCCAAGTTGTGCATGTCCACAATAGGTTTTGTCCAAGTAAATTTTAATGAGTTATGGCCCTTTTTTTTTATATAATGTATATTTAGAAACTGGTCAGGATATATCTAAGCAACAATTTGCAGGTATTAAAAAAATGAAAATGCATTATATTTCCCTCTGTAAAATGTAACAATAACTGTCAAGGCCTCAGCTGGGGGTATTCATCACCTTAAGTGATAGTTCTAGTTTGTTTTCTGGTCTGTGAAGTTTTGAACATTATAAGACAATTTATATGGTTGTTTCTTTAAGCGATTGTTGAATATGTCAAGTGGTGAAGAAAATTAAATTTGCCCAAATACAAATTTCACATTATTTTGATATCATATTTCTATTTTACACCTGTACATGTTAATTCATTGAAAAAATATGCTCAATGTTTGTAAGATACAAGAAAAGTATGGTAACTGCAGACCAAACATTATTCCAACTGATTATAACAACCAAATGAACAATTAATCCAGCTGACTATAACAACTGCTTGTTATGTCCTACTTTATAGAAGTGGGGAGGTATTGCTTTGCACATATTGGTCCATTCATCTGTAACCTAACCGTATCCCCATCAATAACTAGAGAATGATTTCACCCAAGGTCCTCAGGATTGGTTGGGAAGTTGGTCATCATATTTAGATTTTAAGGTCAATGTTCAAGGTCACTGGCATTCATGTTTTACAAACACTTTTTTTATTCATTAAACTGTTATATGGCATAAATTGTTTAATGGTTATAGTTTTTTCTCATTATTGAAGTTGCCTAATATGTTTTTAAGATGAGGTCTACAGACAGAGCTGCGGCTAGATTTTATCCTCAAACACTCAGTATCTATGGTAACTGGTTGGCTGAGACAAGATCTGAAAATCCCAATATTATTGTGGAGAATTACATGGAAAAGGTAAAGTTCTACTATGTAATGTTTTATACAATAGCCACCCTTTATAAAAGACCAAATGTGACCTTAATTTGGAGGTCATTTTGGTGTAAATAATGATGATTTTCAAAGGATGGCATGTGGTCACAGGGTGGCCCTTATTCAGAGGTTGCCTCTAACACAGTTTTGACTGTAATCAATTTGTTGGTTTCAACTCTGATGTCTTACCTTATTCACTTATTTTTTATTCCAGGCTATTAATATGTTTGAGAAACTTGGAGAAGATGAGACAAGATCTATGGATGCATATTTATCTCTTGGTCGCTATGCCGACACTCAGTACCAGAATATTGTGAATTATATGAATTCAAGTACATTTGAAGCAAAGCAGTCCCTCATGAATAAAGCTATACAAGAAGCCGAGAAACTCAAAGAAGTGACTGGTACCGCACCTGAGTAAGTCTATAAATCAGGGATGAGAATCTTACGTTGATCCATGGAAATCCGCAGTTTTGGGGCCCTCCAGGGCCGTTATCTAGATCAATGTAAATCCAGGGACTTTTTTCAGGGTGTAGGGAAGGTAACATCGGTCAAATGTTTTACCCAATCCGACGGTATTCATGAACATTTTAACTATACCTAAAAACAAGTGCCCATAAAAGGCAGCAACCAATCGATACGCGCATCTCATCTCATCAGCCTCAACAGCTAATTGGTAATTGATTTGCACATTTGGGAGGTTGACACTGGCTTTTAAAATGAATTTGTTAGGGCCTGTTTAGACAGATTGACTTTGCAGTTGGAAATGTAAAAAACAAAAAAATTTGGTGACATTGAATTTAGGTGAGAAATTCCTCATAATGCTGAAGCACTGGTAAGTCCCACCAGCATTAATTTAAAGTCAACCTAAGCCTGTTAAAATACAAAAATGCCCCCTCTGACCCCCACCAGGGCTCTGCCCTGGAACTGCAAGAGAGCCTAACCCTCACGAAAAGTTCAGCAGATTTTTAACTCAGTCATTCTTATAACTGATAACTAGTAGTGATCAGTACCACACCTAAGTTGATTTTGCTCATTGAAAAGCAACAGTAATGAATGTAATAATATATTTTCAGTCGTTACCTTCGTACACTGGAGAAACAGACGGCCATTGATAAACATGAACTTGAATGTATGGAGGATGACAGGAATATTTATCTGTTGAAAGCAGTTGAAAATTATATAAAATGCTTGAGGAGTGGAGAGTCCCACAATCTGAGAGTGTTTCGACTTACCTCTCTCTGGTTTAACAATGTGTCAAATGAAGATGTCAATGACATGATGAAGGTGGGTTTATTTTTTTGTGATCATCAAGCTTAGATGGAAACACTTGCTAATTGACAGTCACCGCATTAGTCACCTGCTCTCAACGTTCAACATTTACCATTTTAGACTTATCCAAACTTGGTCAAAATTTAGAAGGGCATGATATTTTTACTAATGCTGAGCAATACCTCCCCTGCATGATTCTCTTTAATAATGACCCCTGATTCATCAGATAGTTATGAAGTACACATCGTCCGCTCTCTTAGTTGAACAGTCCCTATTCAATCTCCACCTGATAGTAATGAACTAATGATGATAGTGTGTGATATTTTGACCCTATTGTCAAGACATTGTTCACCTTGTCTGATGTTGAAAAAACTGGTAAGTTTTGTAAAAATGAATTTATTTATATCCTTGCATCAAGCAACTGTTTTCAGATGTAAAGAAATTGTTCAGCAATCATTCTATTACCCTAGCAGTCTTTTTTTAATGACTTGACTTTCTGGTGCTTATATTGCAGAATGCTGTAAATGAAATCAAAACATACAAATGGTTACCATTGATGTATCAGCTCGCTGCTCGGATGGATGTAAAACCTCACAAAGATATGCCACAAGAATTTCTGGACACACTGAACAAGGTTTGACTCTTTCAAAATCAGCCTTAATGGCCATATGTTGGATTCTTTTTTCAGGGGTTTTCAAGTCTACACACACTAATTAAGAAATGTTTCAAAATAAACTCAATTTTTGGATGCAACGTATCAAACAGTTTTAATACTGGATTTTAGGAATTTCCTTTGACTCTCTGTTTTTGTTTAATGAAAATAGTACTAAGGAGTATTCACATGTTACTATCCACACATATTGTTATTAACTTCAATATCTCCTTTGACCTCTATCTTACAGTGTAACTACACAAAATACAGATGAATCTCCATGCTATATTATGCAAGCTTCCAATGTGGGTGATGTCATTTTTGATGTCATTTTGCCAATGTCATAAGGACCAAAGTTGTCCTTGAAAATCTGTTTCAATAGAACATATTTTTGACTGTGATAAATTATTTTGTGTTTTCAGTTGATCTATGATACTGCTGTTTCTCATCCGCATCATACATTGTTCTGTGTCCTGGCTCTGGCTAATGCTAACAGGGACACAGAGCTATTACAACAAGCTAAGTCTAGTAAGCGGGGATCCAGACTCTCAAAGACCCAGACTGACTCTCCTGCTGAGGAGGTAAGAATACTTCAGTCCAATGATGCATTGTTCTCTTAGCTTATTTAGCTCTTTCCTTGTTATTACCTTTGTATTTTACTATTGTAATGAACATTGTGTTTCAATGTATGTATGCATGAAGCCAGTTGAAAATTCTTAACACACACATTTGGACCTTCTTTAAAGTAATCCATTTTAAATTCTTGAAAAGAATATAGAAAACTTGTCTAAAAATTTGTAATTGTTAAAATGATATGGCCTCAATTTTTAAGTTATCACTCTGTGAGGTTTAACTGTTATAAGCGCAATTCAATGTGAGAGAATACAGCATTTGTAGAATTAATAAGTTCTGAAAGATAAATGTATCCAATGTTTTCAGGGTCGTGTTCTGGCCGCTAAGAATATGACAGAAAAGCTGAAGAATGATGCTTCAGTGGGTAAAATTGTGAAAGATATGCAAACATTATGTGATGCTTACATACAACTGGCTAACTGGAATGTACAAGAATACAAAACACAAACAAGTATGTATAGTACAACCTCTCCAGAGCGGTCCTCTGTAGAGCAACAACCTCTCTATAACAACACCTTCAGAATTTCCCTATGCTGATATTTACTATAAATTTAACCTCTGTATAGCAACAACCTCTAAACAACAGTCAATATTTGCAGCTCCCATAGGGTGTTGCTCTACAGAGGTTGTACTGTATAGCGTATCGCTGTAGTTTATTTATTGTCGATGTGAAACAAAAGGGGCTAACACTATCACTATTTATGTCCCTACTCTTATTTTATACAGTTTTTCCTGGATCTTTATTGTCCTGTGGTATTCAAATAGGGTACTTGGCTTAGTAGTTGGGATGGGGACACTGAAAAAGTGTCCCTGAATTATCATAAGACCGAGCCAAGATCAAACCCACAACTTTACTGAATACAGGAAATGATGTCTGCTCAATAAATAATTGAAAACCTGTTGTTTGGCTGTGCTGCATTACTTGTTTATTATGCCCCCTGCCATTCAAAATGGTGGAAGGGCATAAAGTGTTAGCCCTGTACGTCCATCCTTCCGTCCGTCATCAGTTTAAATTTTGGTTTCAGAGCAATAACTCAAGGAATATTTCATGGATTGGTTTCATATTTTACGTAAAGTTGTATAAGAATAAAATACAGGTCAATTGATTTCTATTTATATTCAATCCAAACATTTTCACAGGAGTTATGGCCTCTTTTTGACTTAGTGTCAATGATAGCATTCGTGTCCTCTGGATACATTTCTAGTTTACTTAAGATTTGCAGTTTAATATGTTCAAGATACATTTGAGCTCCATCTGTCAGTCTTATTGATGTTGATATTTATATACATTGTAGAAGCTATTCAACTGCCTGCTCAGTTGTGGTTGACCAAGGTGAAAGATCTGAAGAATGTTCCTGTACCAACTAAGGACATAAAGGTAAAATAAGGCTGTGACTGTGGTGAAGTGGTCGAATGGTTAAGGTCGCTGACTTCAAATCACTGTAACCTCTCACTGATAGAGGGTCCTAGGTTCAAGCCCAGCGACTGACCATGTCTCTAGGCAGTTACTTATGGAAGATGGGAGTCTTGTACTAGTTCTTTCCACGAATGATGGTCAGGTGAACTGTCCACCTTATAATTATGACTTCTGTTGAAAAGGGGCATAAAACTTGACCAATCAAGTGTGCTAGATTTTGTATTCTAGCCACCCTAGTTCGATCCACAGGTGCAACAGGTCAAGGAAATTTGAGAACAATGTTAATTTTCATCCACATATGAAGAAGTTGCTTATTCCTTGTGGAAGGGTAAGTTGGAACTGGTTAGAATACAGTCCCGAAAAACTTGTGAATCTACTACAAGGTATAACAGAAAAATTGTACAAAAAAATGAATAAATAAGAATGTAATTTTTTTTTTCAGGTCAGCCCAAGCTGTGACTATACTGATATATCCTACATATTGAAGTTTGACCCTACATTCAAACTGGCTGGAGGTATAAACTTACCTAAGATAATTTCTTGTATCGGATCTGATGGTACAAAAAGTAGACAACTTGTCAAGGTAAATATGCTACCATCTTTGTATCTCAGCATAATTTATAGTAGGAATGAGTCAAATAATAGTTTGTCTCCCCTTCAGTGCAAGAAGGTTAAAATGCTTTTTTATAAATGGAACATTTGTTGTGTCTTGTTGATAGTGTGTGGAATTTCAAATTGATGTAATTTACATATTTTCACATAAGGCTGAAAATGAAAATAAGTTTATTTATAGTGCTTCAACCAACTCAAGAAAATTCTAGCACTTAAGTTTTTTTTTTAAAAAATGCTTACCTACCTGCCCAGTGCTAAAATTCTGGGTCGGAGCACTCAAAACAAGCTTATTTTTATTTTTGGCCTCATACTAATAATAACAATAAATGAGTGCCTTGTTGTACAGTTCTTGGTCTGAAATAACAAATCTAGAAGAAACTCAGGAGCTTACGGGGCCTTCTGCATCTCTTATCCCCTCCCTGGGCTCCCTCCCCTCCGCATAAAAGTTTGTGGAGCAAACTACTTCCACATTAAAGTATGTTATCATCAAGTGTAGATGTTCAAGACACAATTTTCATGCCCAGCGATTCACTCATTGGAGAGTTATGTCCCTTTGAACATAGCCGTATAGTGTACTATTGCACTCTTAGTGTCGAAGCAGTGACGGGGGTATTAATCACCTCTGTGACAGCTCTAGTTCTTTTTAAGTTTGACTACTTTCACCTTTGTGTGATAAAACTTTATTTCAGGGTAAAGATGATTTACGACAGGATGCAGTCATGCAGCAGGTTTTTGATATGGTTAACAATCTATTACAGAAGGATTCTGAAACAAGGAAAAGAAAACTACAAATAAGGAAATACAAGGTACTGTCCTATTTTACAAATAAATCTACAAGCATTAATATAGAGAAAAAATCAAATATTCAGGTTTACCTGACCAAAACAAGTAGTGTAGATAGATTGAAAACCTTTTCTTTTTCTTTTTTATTTCTAAAATATACCTTTCATTCATTTCTGGTATATTTGTCTTCAAGGTGTTTAGTGAAAAATCTAAACATTTATAAATGACACCAAATTTGTGTCTTTTTGTATGTTTACATTTTCTGATATTCTGGTATCTGTCTGGAGCTATGTCTTTTTACAAGTTTTAAGCAATCTTTGTGGTTCTGACTATTGATCAATAGCCTTTACCAGTTATATGGTGTACCCTGTGATTTAGTAGATAGTCTCTGACTGTCAATCACTAGCCTTTACCAGTTATATGGTGTACTCTGTGATTTAGTAGATAGTCTCTGACTGTCAATCACTAGCCTTTACCAGTTATATGGTGTACTCTGTGATTTAGTAGATAGTCTCTGACTGTCAATCACTAGCCTTTACCAGTTATATGGTGTACCCTGTGATTTAGTAGATAGTCTCTGACTGTCAATCACTAGCCTTTACCAGTTATATGGTGTACTCTGTGATTTAGTAGATAGTCTCTGACTGTCAATCACTAGCCTTTACCAGTTATATGGTGTACTCTGTGATTTAGTAGATAGTCTCTGACTGTCAATCACTAGCCTTTACCAGTTATATGGTGTACCCTGTGATTTAGTAGATAGTCTCTGACTGTCAATCACTAGCCTTTACCAGTTATATGGTGTACTCTGTGATTTAGTAGATAGTCTCTGACTGTCAATCACTAGCCTTTACCAGTTATATGGTGTACCCTGTGATTAAGTAGATAGTCTCGGACTGTCAATCACTAGCCTTTACCAGTTATATGGTGTACACTGGTTAAGTAGATAGTCTCTGACTGTCAATCACTAGCCTTTACCAGTTATATGGTGTACACTTTGGTTATGTAGATAGTCTCAGACTGTCAATCACAAGCCTTTACCAGTTATATGGTGTACACTGTGGTTAAGTAGATAGTCTCTGACTGTCAATCACTAGCCTTTACCAGTTATATGGTGTACCCTGTGATTAATTAGATAGTCTCGGACTGTCAATCACTAGCCTTTACCAGTTATATGGTGTACACTGTGATTAAGTAGATAGTCTCTGACTGTCAATCCCATCTGGGACCTACAAACATTCATTATTGTGGAGGTTGTCAAGCTAACTTACTTTAGGTGGGTGGTCTTACATAGGTGTTTGCCTGAGGTCTAACTCCACAGTAAAAAGCTGGCAGCAAGTGGCCATATAAACCAGGCTTATTTGTGTGGCAACTTAAAAACAAAAAATGAAAAATGGTTTGTTATTTAACCATATTTTAGGTTATACCATTGTCACAAAGAAGTGGATTATTGGAATGGTGCGAGGGTACTATACCTATTGGTGAATATCTTATCGGAAGTAAAGGAGCTCACGCCAAATATAGACCTAAAGATTTAGCATCCTATGAATGCAGAAATAAATTAACTGTAAGTGTTTATTTGTGTGTTGTATATCTTTATCATTCCTTAGAAAATTGTCATAAATATCTTTGTTTAAATGCCGTGCAGTGCAACCTCTCCAAAGCAACACCCTTTGGGAGTGGTGAAATTATGTTGTTGTTATGAGGTTTTTGCTCTAGAAAGGTTAAATTAATAATTGAATCATGCAGTGCGAAAAATTAATGCTAGTTTTGAATTGTGGTTGTTGCTCAAGAGAGGGCCGCTCTGGAGAGATTGTCCTGTACTTTGTTTTATATCTGATTATACATAGAATACCTCCAGTATTGTGTACATCTAGTTTTTTCCATTATCAGCTACCATAACATTGTATTGACCTGGTTTTTTGGAAACTGAATGATAGTTCAGCTTTCTATAGCCGCCATTCGCTCTTTTCGCCTGAATTTTGAAACAGACCAAAGAACTTCTTTTTTCTTCATCCACTATGCAATTGTTAAACTAGTCCCTGTTCCATGTTGCAGTGCAAGTCAATGAAAGTTCAGTTTCCATGAGTCCTTTCAGTACTTTGATTGTCGGCATGTGAATAGTTTCCTTTGGTTTTTACTTTGTTCATTTATCCATAAATCAAGATAAAAATATTAGAGGATCATAAGAGAAATTCAGAACACTTTGTGGCAGACTGATTCTTGATGGTGTACATTCTGTTTTGATTTTTATCAATCAATATGGGGGCATATTGTTTTTGGCATGTCTGTCTGTTTGTACCAAACTTTAACCTTGCCTATAAAATCAAAATGCTTCCACCTACATTCACCAAACTTCAACTGTTTGATCCTCATGACATCCTCTATAAGACCTGTGCATTTTTAGGTAAGTAGGTAAGGTCAACGTCTCCCTGAGAGGGGGGGGGGCATTGTCTTTTAAATATACATCTCGTTTTCTTGTGTTTTAGTCAGCCAGAACTACAGAACAGAAATATAAAACTTATCAAGATATTTGTGACAAGTTCCAACCAGTGTTCAGACATTTCTTCTTAGAAAAATTCTTTTCCCCACCAGAATGGTTTGAGAGACGGCTTGCATATACTAGAAGTGTTGCCACAAACTCTATTGGTAGGATTTCATTTATTTATCAATTAATAAATGATTTATCAGTATAGGCTAACACTTGTATGTCTGTTTTCCTTATTTTTGGTAGAAGCAAATGAATTAAGGCAATTAGTCAGGATCTAGGAAGGAGCTAAAAGTATTTTTTATGATTAAATAGCAATTGTGGATTCATCTTGTTTTATATTTGATTTTCATATTTTGCATTATATACTGTCTGATATATGATAATTTATATTTGTGATGAACGAAATTTTTTTCTCGTTGATTAATATTAATAAAGAGAAATAATTACATATATTGTGATTTTGTCCAATATTTTAATAAATAGTTTACTTATGTCTATAAGGGAAATATACATTTTTCTGTTTTTAATTTACTCTGGTTTCAGTTGGATATATTTTGGGACTAGGCGACAGACATCCACAGAACATACTCATAGATTGTAACTCTGCTGAACTTGTACATATTGATCTGGGTATAGCTTTTGAGCAGGGTAAGATACTGCCTACCCCAGAAACAGTTCCCTTCAGGCTGACCAGAGACATTGAGGATGCCATGGGTGCATCAGGTGTTGAGGGAGTGTTCAGACGGTAAGTTAAAAGTATATCATAAGATGCATTGGTTCTTCTGATGAAGAAATAATGTTTAATTTTTATACGTGTTCGTAATTAACTCAATTCTGCATCGTCCAAGATCATCTACCTGAAAATGTGGCATATCTTTACTTGTGTCATGTTGTAACAGTGTTTAGTGTTTAGAATTGAACTTTTCAAATATTTAATTAAATGTGTACAATGTCTTGTTTGTTAATTTGATATTATATTATTGCCTCATAAGACCAAACCATCAGACTGGTTTTCTGTAGTTATGCCCCCTGCAAACAAAGATTGAGAGGGGGTATATTGAAGTCACTCTGTTGGTTGGTCGTTGCCGGGTCGATCGGTACTTCTGTACACAATATCACAAGTTTGTTGAGCAAACGACTTCCACACTCCTTAAGCAATTGCAATGAAACTTTAAATATGTCACTACTATGAAGTGTAGATGTACAAGACACAATTTTCACACATTTCAGAGTTATGTGCCCTTGAACTAGCCATATAGTGTCCTATAGCATTTATAGTGTCAAAGCAGCGGCGGGAGTATTTCTGTGACAAAACTCTAATTCCTGTGTATTTTAACTTGATTATGATAATGAAACAACCTTCACATTAAGTCTGTTTGTTACGTCTCTATGATGGACTTAGTATTAAGGTTTTACTGCGTATCATGAGTGATTTATTTTCACTATATTTACTGCTGTATGAGGGCAGTTTCCCCTAGTAAAATTTCCTTCATTTTTCCCCTAAATTGGCCAGAATTTTCCAATGACAAGAAGTGTTTTTCACATGATCATGTTTAAAGAAGAAAAATACAACAGTTTCCACCCAATTATCACCAATTACAGTGTAGAAATATTTATATTTATGATTTAAACAACTGAATAATTACATATTCCATAGAAATAAATGTTATTAAATACTCCCATTTTGAATTTTTTGCGCTAAATTTCCTCTTCTGATGGGCATTGGTAGTGAGAAAATTTTGGAAAAAATCACAGATAATCGACTAGCATCAAATCTACTGATAAATTTCAGATGTTGTGAGAAAACCATGGAAGTTATGCGAAGCAACCAGGAGGCCTTATTGACAATTCTCGAAGTCTTACTTTACGATCCTCTACACGTCTGGACGATATCCCCAGCGAAGGCGTACGCTCTTCAACAGAGACATGGAAGAGATGATGGCACTGATACTGTAGAATTGACTGATAAGAGTAGTGGTGACATTTTAGATATAACTGAATCTAGTACATCAAGACCGAGTAAGTATATGTATATGGTGTTCGTTCTCTGAATTTTTAACCTCTACCTTTGAATTAGAGTTTAAGGTCATTTATATTTATAAGGCTCATAATCATAATAATCTTTTGCATTTTTCTTAATTCTTGAAGGTAGAATTGTTTCTTTTCCTTTCATTTTTAGCTCACCTGGCACAGAGTGCCAAGGTGAGTTTTTAGGATCGTGCTGTGTCCCTCATCAGTCGTCAGTCGTCAACAATTTCTTTAAACAACATCTCCTCCTGAACCACTGGATCAATTTTAACAAACTTTCTTAGGTGTGTTCCTTGCTTGAAGCTCTACTCAAAGTTGTTCAAAGAATTCCATTCCATGCAGACAACCAAAAGGATTTTTTTGAAAATCTTTAAAAATGTTCTTCTCAAAAATCCAGAGGACATACAGCTTTGATATTTGGTGTGTAGCATTGCCTAGTGGACCTCTACTAAGATTGTCCAAATTATTGCCCTAGGGTCAAAATTGGTCCCGCCCCGGGAGTCACTTGATTTATATAGACTTAAATAGGAATGTTGAAAAAATCTTTCTGTTCAAAGCCACAAGGCCTAGAGCTTCAATATTTTGTATGTGGCATTGTCTAGTGGACCTCTACCAGGTTTGTTGAAATTATGGCCCCGGGGTTAAATTTGGCCCCACCCCGGGGGTCAGTTGATTTCAACAACTAGTAAACAGTCGGAGAAGATAACTCTTTACCATGTCAAATTACTTTCCTTGATTTAATTATCCCTTAGTGTTACAATGCTCAAGTGAGCGATATAGGACCAGCATGGCCCTCTTCTTTGTTCTGTAAGAATAATTTTACTAGTGGCATGTTTGTACTGGCTAAGTATTTGTTCTAAGTTCCAAGTATTTTTAAGAAAATAAGACAATGTGTTTGCCATCCAACAGAGATAAATCAATAATGCTTTTATTGTCTATGATACTTTTCAACTGTTATTCTATATATCTGTTGTTTAACAGTCAGTTCCACCATTATGGTCATTTCAGGGCTGCCCCAGAAAGAGGGGAGAGGAGATATAGAACCAGGCATTTATATCCCTACATTTATTTCAAACAGTTTTTCTGGTTCTTTATCATGTTGGCCTTTGTTGACCTGTTGGCATTTGTTTACATGCTAGCCTTTGGTGACATGTTGACCTTTGTTTACATGCTTGCCTTTGGTGACATGTTGGCCTTTGTTTACATGTTGACCTTTGTTGACATGCTTGCCTTTGTTGACATTTGTTTACATGCTAGCATTTGGTGACATGTTGGCCTTTGTTTACATGTTGACCTTTGTTGACATGCTTGCCTTTGTTGACTTTGTTGACATGTTGACCTTTGTTTACATGTTGACCTTTGTTGACATGCTTGCCTTTGTTGACATGTTGACCTTTGTTGACTTTGTTGACATGTTTGCCTTTGTTGACATGTTGACTTTGTTGACATGTTTGCCTTTGTTGACATGTTGACTTTGTTGACATGTTTGCCTTTGTTGACTTTGTTGACATGCGTGGCCTTTGTTGACATGTTGACCTTTGTTTAGGAACATGTTTGCCTTTGTTGACTTTGTTGACATGCTTGCCTTTGTTGACATGTTGACCTTTGTTGACATGTTGACCTTTGTTGACATGCTTGCCTTTGTTGACATGTTGACCTTTGTTGACATGTTGACTTTGTTGACATGTTTGCCTTTGTTGACATGTTGACTTTGTTGACATGTTTGCCTTTGTTGACATGTTGACTTTGTTGACATGTTTGCCTTTGTTGACTTTGTTGACATATTGACCTTTGTTGACATGTTGACCTTTGTTTAGGAACATGTTTGCCTTTGTTGACATATTGACTGTAATTTCGAATATCAGACTTGTGCCACTTGGTGGGAGATAGAAAGAATACATTTATTATGATATATTGTCTAGTATATTATTGTTATTAATTATTTTCAAATATTTCAGATGAAACTCAGGAGAACGTAAATAAAGTTGCAGAAAGAGTGTTGCTACGGCTACGACAGAAGCTACAAGGAATTGAAGATGGAGCACAACTTAGTCTGTCGGGACAAGTAAATTACCTTATACAAGAAGCCAGAAACTTCAAAAACCTGGCTAGAATATTTCCAGGATGGCAGCCTTACATTTAAGTTGTGATAGCGACAATTTTTATAGTGTTCAAAATTAATTGATGTTGACTTAGTAATTTTGTTATGGAATGATTTACTGTTAATTTTCTAGATAAGAATGACTTGTTAATGTTAGTTAAGTCTTGGCTCTGCAGTAAGTGTAAATATTGAGGACACTGCTGAGGAAGACGGATTACCTGTAACAGTTCAGTAGATTTACATGTGGCATAAAAAATAGCATGTTAAGTCTCTGTTAT
>OZ026835.1:4835885-5037222 GCA_964023205.1 Lutraria lutraria | reverse complement strand
TGAACAAAACATGAATTAATCAATCAATCAATCAAACCTGATTACATGATTGGGTCAAAAATAATAATCCCATGGTTGCCATCAGGAATCTGATTATCTTTAAACAAACCATAGAATTGATAATTTTGTGAATAAAAGCAAAGTCATGTTCAGTTGTTTCCCTTCTTCTGTCGTTAGGGAGGGGGGGGGGAGAATATCCCCTACCAATGAGTAATTCATATTTCGTGAACTACTTATGAAGTATGCAAGAATAGTTCACGAAATGTTTGTGCTTTCAGAATTCCTTTCAAAGCATGTTCATTTACAATTATGGGTCTGTGTGACCATTTACAGCCTTAATAGCCATGATTATACACCAGCCCTTCAATATGGTTTTGCTGTTTACACTTTTTGCAAAAGTAATGTAATTAAATATTAAAACATCTAGTCAAATAAAAAGGAATAATTCAATAGATCAGTTTTTGTTGGCATACTGTATTTTCACTTATAATTCTTCTTTATGTAAACATTATTATAAAAAAAATCACCGTTCTTTAACTAAACATTCAAAATTTCTAGGACATTCTACGCAAAAATTCACCACCCAAAGGCCATCTTTAGAAAATGTTTTGTTTGCAGTAACACTACATACTCACAAAAAGCCAATAGCATTCTGATATGTTCAATATAAAATTCAATTGTGAATAAAACAATCCACCTACCCGCTGAAAATTCTTGAGTAGGGTTACCGCAAACAAACACTTTAAGGATGGCCTGATATTTAATTTCGTGGTGGCTTTGTTCAATGGGAAATATAAATCTAGGTTTTATTTATAAATCATGGCATTAATTTTGATCATGTCTGACATAAAACTAGAATACACAGTTACAGCCACAATGTGTATAAACGCATAAACCTCGACATAAAACAGTTCTAACATGACATGGTATTTAGTATCAATTATCAATAAAATGCATTGTACTGTAATATGATTCTTTTTAAACATGTGATATGTTTACTTTAATGTGCAAACAGTAAACACCGACAAAATTATCTCGTTGTTAAGGAGTATAATCCTAATTTTTGAGTTATTTGTTGTATCCAGTGCTTCTTTCTCAGGTAATTTTGGATTTTATATCGATCTGGCAGTATTTTGTCAGTTGCTTGTTAGAATGTGCTATCAGCAGAGTTCAAAAGCTTTTAGCTCACATGTCACAAAGCACAAAGTGACAGGGTGAGCTTTTATGACCAGTCTTCGTCTGGCGTCGTCAAACTTTACCTTGTGAACACACTAGGGGCCACATTTTAGCTCAATTTTAGCAAAACTGGGTCAGAATGTTAATATCGACAAAATCTCGTACGAGTTCGATATTGGGCCATTGGGGTCAAAAACTAGGTCACCAGGGTCAAATAAGGGAAATCTTTGTGAACGCTTTAGAAATCACTGTTATCCTATCCTCTTTATAAAGGGTACATGTACCTGTACTCAAACCTACAGTTCTCTCATGTAGATGACTTTTCTCAAGTTTTACTGTACTATAAATATACAATGTAGACATATATTGATCATGTTCTGTTTAGTGTTAGTGATTCTAAAACTCATTAGTTTGTGTGTCGACTTGTATTTTTTAGCTCCCATGAGCACTTGTGCTCAGGGTGAGCTTTTTGTGATCAATCTTGTCTTGCGTCCGGCTTCGTCAAATTTTTACCTTGTGAACACACTAGGGGCCACATTTTTAGCTCAATTTTCGCAAATTTGGTCAGAATGTTAATATCGGCAATATCTCGGATAAGTGCGATATTTGGCCTTTTGGGTTCAAAAAATAGGTCACCAGGGTCAAATAAGGGAAAACCTTTTGAACACTTTAGAAATCACTGTTTGATTGGATCTTCATGAAACTTAGTCAGAATGTTTATTTCAATAATATGTAGACCGAGTTTGATAATGGGTCATTTCCAGAGAAAAACTAGGTCACTAGGGCAAATTGCTTGAAAACCTTGTGAACACTCTAAGAGTCAGTGTTTTGATTGGATCATCATGAAACCTTGTCAGAATGTTTGTCTTTATAATATCTTGGACGAGTTTGAACGTGGGTCATCTTGGGTAAAAAACTAGGTCGCTAGGTCAAATCTTATGAAAAACCATGTTAACTCTGTAGATTTCACAGTTATGATTGCATCTTTACCAAACTTTGTCAAATTGTTTGTTTTAAAAATGTAACTGTCAAGTACAAATATGGGTCATCTGGGTTAATAACTAGGTCACCAGGTCAAATCTTAGAAAACATTTGTTAACACTGTAGGTGTCACAAATTTGATTGGATCTTCACCTTACCTTGTCAGAATGTTTGCCTCAATGATATGTGGGTCAAGGTTGAATGTGGATCAGCTTGGGTCAAAAACGGGGTCACCAGGTCAAATCTTAGGTAAAAATCTTGTAAAAGCTCTAAATGTCTTGAATTTCATTGGATCTTGGCCAAACATTAAGGACAAGTTCAAATATGGGTCACCTAGGGTCAAAAACTAGATCACGAGGTCAAATGTTAGGAAAACCTTATTAAACACTGTAGATGTCAAATTTTGATTGTATCTTCACCAAACCTTGTCAGAATGTTTGTCTTATTCATATGTAGGACAACTTTTAACATGGGTCATCTGGGGTCAAAAACTAGGTCACTAGTTCAAACCAAAGTTTTACTGAGTGAACAGTGATTGTAATGTGAGCAATACAGGGCCATCTTGGCCCTCTTATTAAAGTAATATACCTTAACGATAGGCTAACTTTAGCAATAAAATCAAAGGCCTGAAATGAGATGAATTTTGTGATGCAGGGATATCTCTGAGTTGATACAAAATTTAAAACTGTATCAATAAGTCTGTCCAAAAACGAAGACCTAGTACTGTAGGCTACTGTTTATTCAATCAAATATTAAAGTACAAGGATCATGTTGCCTGTTTCAAAAGAATTATTTAACCACATGAACTATCAATGCCTTGTAACATATCCTTAATACTAGTATCAAAGAACTGCATGTGAATGAGTGTTTGTACTGCGTGATGTCATAAATTACAACATGGCCTTTAAACAACAATATTTAATGCAAAAAACTGAAAAGAAAACATGAAAACAATAGTGACATAGATATCAAAATATTGACAAACACTTAAATAACCATTAGTCCCTTTTGTAATAAGTGGATATTCCAGCCATCTTGTATATTTGATAGATATTGTTTTAGAGCATTCTTAAAGGGTGAAGTCTTAGATTTTAAACATACTGAAAGCGGGATATTATTCCAATTTTTTGAAGACATGAATTACATTAGTATTATGTTTAGGTGTTATTAAATTATTATTTGAAATTGATCATAACTCACATGCGCTGGTATTAGAAAATGTTAAAGAGTTCACCAATATAATCAGGACCAAAGTTAAGCTGTGATTAAACAATGCAACGTGATATTGACATCTATTTTTAAATGTTAACCAATTTAGAAATTTTAACATTTTTATCTGAAGATGTTTTTTGTTTGCAAATTATTTTTGCAACACGCTTTTGGATCTTATGAAGAATGGTGCAGTGTCTTTCTTTCATACACCAAATTGTGCAACAATAGTCCATTGATGACAATATGTATATGCATTGTAAAATAATACTTCCGTGTTATCAGATACAATGGTAGTACACTACGTCATCGAGCACCTGCTAATGGATACACATCGTACACTTTTGTTGACAATATCTCCTCGACTCAAAATTAGATTTAATTATTTCTGCATGAAATCGTCAAATTGATATAAAATGATATCGCGCACCAAGGATTTACTGTTGCATATTATGTTTTCGTGAAAATGGTTTGTAGTAAGTCTCTTTAGTAAAGGCCTGAAAACGGGATAAGTTTTGACTTGTGCGTGATACGCTCCGTACTTTTCTTATAAAATATCATAAAACATGGCAAAACTTTTTTATCTCACTGTTTTAACGCATCAGGGAATATACCGAGTGTATATCGTAACAGTTTCTAGTTTGTTTTAGAATATTTAGCTTCAGAAGTCAGTATTACTCAGGTTTAGTAGTATAAAAGGAAAATGGTACTACCCGGACTCAATTTAAGAAATGGTACTATACATGATAATGATCACTTATGCTATAAATTGGAACATTGACATCACTTATGTAGTCTGGAAAGTTCTTTCTTCGTATTGTTGAGAATCAGTATTCAGTTGTGAGTTCCGTCTTTTAACTATAGAAGTTGCTCAGTTTATGTAATGAATGATCCTCTTGGATTGAAATGAATGCTGTCTCTATGGTAGTATTCCCGTACCATGCTACCATCTCCAGAGATAAATGCTCTGTGTACATCGATGATGTTGAGATTAAAATCTCTTGCTAGTTGTATCACCATGTCATTGAATGGAGTAACATCTACATCCATACGAGGCGAAAGTGTGCTAAGATATATAATAGGTTTTATTTCAATACATAGGACTTTATAGTCCAAGAGTACATATTACACAAAATGACATTTACACAAATTTAAACATATAAGTCAATGGCAATGGTAATCTGCTAAATTAACATTTAAATATATAAATCAATGACAATGGTAATATTGATATACATCAAATATTTTTGCTAATATAATGATGATAAACATACGTTCAATGACAACAACAATACTGGATAAATAATACATGAAAAATACTTCCAAAATTTAAATACCTGTGTCTTTGCATTCAGTTATCAAATATAAATATATAGTAGATCAGTGATTATAGACTATTTGTAATATTATAATTTCACGTAAAACGTTGAGAAGAAGTTGCATAAGAGTATATTAATTAACATTAAATGTTTCGTTTCTCAATTTAAAAGCTTTATAAGTATACATGGCAAGATTTCTAAGTATAGTTTTATTTTCAGAATTTATCAGTTCTATAAACTTAATGATGTTTGCGCGCTTCCAATAATATTTTTTTATATGCAGTTTTCGAATTTCATTACATAAGGGACACTCAAACAAGAAATGAAACTCATCTTCAAGAACAGTACATAACCTACATTTTCTTTCATTATATGGTGTTTGTACAGGCTTGTGTCACCTTCCGGCTTCTATCTCTAGCCTATGAGCTGATGTTCTTAATCTACATAAAGCAATTAAATTTACGAAATTTTTCGACATTTATAACATCTAAATAAGGTTGTAATCTAAAAGTATTAAATAATTTATAAGTTCTAGCTCTCGAAGAATCTTCTATATCACTATTCCATATTTGTAAATAATTATCTTGTAGTCGTGTCTTAAAAGAATATAAAAAAGTTTTTCATCTCCAACTCCTTGATTTAACCAAACGTAAGCAAAACCACACGATTCCAAAATAGTTTTAACACTTCTTGCCCAGCACTTATTGTTTATGTTTTGCTCTAAAGCGTTTAACATCATAACATAAATAATACGAATATATCGTTCTTTCGGACTTCGGACAATTTTCAACCAATATTTTATAACATTACTTAGGCATCTTATTTCTAAAGGGTATCTACCAAGTTCCCCATAGATAAAACTATTCTGTGTTTGTGTTCTCACACCTAGTAATATTTGTTTGCAGAATTGTAAGTGTATCGTTTCTAATTTATTATCATCGTTAAACCCCCAAATTTCACTACCATAGCAAAGTACAGGAACAATAAGTTTATCAAATAAATCTAACTTATGACTAACTAACATATTTGGACATTTTACTAAGTATGATTTTAATTTAAATAATGATTTAAGCGCTTGACCAGCCTCTGTTGTTAAAATGATTCCTAAATACTTAAACTTATTTCTCTATACATAGCAATAATCTCAACTGTTTATATACTGTATGCAGTGAATGCCCGTTGGCTCCATCATTTCCCCCTGCATGTAACACTACTTTATTGTACTCAGAATACTTACCGAGATGCATACTGCTGGGTTTAGCCAGAATGTCCTTTAAACAAGCTCCTTTCAAAGTAAGGACGTCGATGTTTTTCTGTAGACCCTTTCTTTGTATTCCTTTCACAATTAGGTCACCTATGATCAAGGTTTTCATTGGATGTTGGGCACTAGTAACCTGATGATGTCTACTTATAGCTGATGTATTTGTAGATGGTATACCATGCAGCTGTCCGCGTGTATTTTAAGGAGAACTTGTAATTGGTGAATATAATGGAGAATCACGGTTGTCCACATTTGTTATATTTATAACATCTATGTCTCTGATAGAACTATCACTATCTCTCTATAAATTGGTTCCCTTAAAATATTCTACTTGTATAGTGCTTATTGTAAACATTTTGACACACTTTTTTTAAAATAGCCTATATCTGTATTATTTTTTTAAAAGATTGTTTATGTATTAGTTATCGTTCATATTTTGAATTTTATTAGAGATGTGACGTAATAAAACTGATGAAATTTGCACCGCCCTAATCAGCGTTTAGTCACGTAGTGCACAAACTTGACTAATTTTCTCCACATACTACTACGTCGAGTTTATCTACCCTCGCCACTGGGAAAACTGGTTCCCGTTCCATGTTGCAGTGCACCAAAGGCTTGTACACACACTTTGTTAGAGCGAGCATTCTCCATCTTTAACAATAACACTTTCTTTATTACATAGCCTTTTTTTAATCTAACATAGTATATAGGCCAATTTTAGAGAAAGTTTGTCTATGTCTGTTTTTAAACAATTTTTAACAATAAAAGAATATATCATTTGTATTATACTAAATTAAAGGGAGATACTTATTCTATAGTGTATACTATTTTCATATATTAAGGGTTTAACTAATTTACTTTGTAATCGTATACAATTGTTTTTTTCTATTTTGGGAGTAGCTATACTGACGTCAATAACAAACGCTGCAATGAAAAAAGTGAATAACTTCTGTTTCTAAAATATTCATATCATGACCGACACACCATATATTTAGCTCATAAAGCTTCTTTTGAAGCGAAATAAATTACTCTCTCTGGCCCCTATGTTTCCAGGTATGATTAGCTGCACGTTTCGCCCGGGCGGCCCGTGCGTCATTGCCACGAGATTATGTCAATCGAAAAAATCAAATTCATATGCTGCAGTTGATTTACAAGTTGAAATTCAAAAAGAAATTTCTACATTAAAAGAAATTTTGTATATATGTTTGAAAATCTCTTTATATTGGTATTTGACAAGAGTTGTTACTGTTACTACCATACCGTAGTAAATATTAATACATATATCTTAATTTTTATTATCATTCTTAATTTACAATCAGCATTATCGTATTTATCTATGGCAAATAGGATAATTTTTACTCATTCGAAGTATTATTTTTCATTTTTATCAAATTTTTACATGTTTGTCTACAATGTTCTATTTATCTTACTATAATAGCTATTTAACGGTGATAAGTAATTTTATTTATTTAATATATACCTACTCATATAATTTATTCCCAAATGTGATATCTTCCCATGTCATACAACACTATATATCAAGGACCACAATGGAAATAAGGGTTCCTCTGAACCCTTTCTTGTGTTATAATCCTTGACATTTAATGTTGATTTTACATGGCTGTTTTATTAATTCATGCTTACAAATGTATCAATTTACTGTTTTTGTATGTTTTAATATTATTATTGCCATGTAAATGTTCATTTTATGTCGAAATAAATCTATCTATCTATATGCATACATAAATATAGGTGTAGCGTTTCTTTTTGACGTCAGTGAAATTTATGATCTTTATAGCTATATTTTTAATGGTTAAAGGGAACTTTATACGGAATTTTTAGCCTGATATTCATTTAATTGTACAGGATGTCATTTAGCTATAGAATTTAACCCACTTGTATGCCATAATAAATAAGAACTTTCTGATATGTGGCTTGCATTGTCTTTTACAATATAATTATATAAAAGGATGCAAACTCTTGTGTGAATCTGATCAGGGATGCTATATTACATCCCTGGTCTGATATAGCGTTATTGTTTCATCTTATAATCAGATTCACTTGAGGCGGCCAGCCGCATTTGTATGTGTTTGGTGAAGTATTTAAGACCTACCGCAGAGTATGATGGCTTTTTGTAAAAAAATAACCCACAGGACCTGAATAATGTATTAATATATTTCTCCATATCAGGATTTCGGCACATTTTATGTGATATATTTTTCAAATTTCAAATGAAATTAGACGAGAAATTAGGACAAACTGTAAATAAGAAAGGCTGTACTAAATATAATTTTTATAAGTTATAATACGAACGACAAAGCTCGCCCATGTGGGAGTTTCCGTTGTCGAGGGTAAACAAACTCAACAATCTATACAAACAAAATCTATTCAAAATCGCCCAAGCGAATAGGTACGGTAATTAATGGATTAACGATCGTCTAGGTCAACTGTTAAAGCCGACACAGTGTAACGTGTTTTTTCATGCTTACCAAGTCAGGTCAAGTCAAATATTTTAATGGCTTTTCATCGCCAAATGAATTAAATTATTTACATTTACATTGGCGGTACAATGATCTTATAAATAATGATAATACATGTACAAGTCAGTCATGGTATTGAAACGTTATATCTTAACACCCGGCGTTAGTTTCACGTCATTCTAGTTAGACACCGAACACGGATTTACAAAAACAATGGACTTCAAGGTAAGAATTTTCATATGTATACATACATTTTCTACTTTATCCAGGTGGTTGTTTTTACTAAATAAAACTACCTGCTTTAAGGTACGAACTACTAGGGAGCGTAATAACAAACGATATCATGTCGGTGTTTTTTGTTGTTCATTCGTTACCATGTCGTGTTATTAATTCAGCATATATTGATTTGAAGACGAAGTATTCCATGAAAGTGGAGTTGCTATAGCTAGATAATAATAATAAATCATAAGATAGATGATTTTGTTATTATATTGTTGTTGTTGTATTATTTGTGTTGATAGTGATTGTGGCGAAGTATAAAACATGGCGCCCATCTAGATTTTAGTATGTAATGAAAGGAAAACATGCCCCCTATTAACTTTTTGTTTCTTGTTGGATATTAATAATTTTGATATCATATTAGAGCCAACGTTCTGGAGTTTAAGAATATGTAATTAGATATATGTTTTCATGCATTTATTCTTGGTTAAAGATAGATTAAAAATCTATACTTTTATCACAGAATTTTGTGTTCGGAAAACATGGCCCCAATCTGAACTTTTTTATTTCATAATATATTTTTTAAGATTAATACTGCTGGAAACCTTAAGCTCTCTAGTTTTTATGACTGTAAACAAAATTAAAATTACGCACAACGTTTTTTATCGAGAGTTGAATTCGACTCATAAATTTACTTTTTTATCGCCCATAAAAAAAATAGTTCAGAAAACATGGCCCCCATCTTATCTTTTTTATTTGTTAATATATATATATATTTAATCTACGTGGTTAAAAAGGTATTGCAATATAGTTTTCATAAGTGTAAAGATATTTTAAAATTGATGGAGTAAAACGCGATTTACAATGAGTTAAAGTAGACGCATTTTTAGTGTACACGTTAGTGTATAAGATATCACGCGTGTGCTGGATTAATCATTGTGATATACATGTATATACTTGTATGTATTTGAAAATCTCTATATGTGTTGGCAGAGTATTACAATGTTGATGTATGTATTATATAAATGAAAATATATAGCACACGATATACTCCGACAAAATATATGCATATAAACAGTAAATAGTGGATACAATCCATGTTTGTTGTACATGTGCTTATATGTATATTTTATTATGTAATGTGGCGGTCTCAGTCATGATTTTAACTAAGAATTAAAGTGTATATCAGAAGATTTCCAATTATGAAACAAAATTATTCAACACTTAGTGAAAACATAATGAAAACGTAATTAATCTAAATAATGTAATGCATGTTCTAACAGGCAACTCTGAAATTAAACCGAAATAGTTCAATATTCACCATGAACAGGAAGTGCACAATATTTTTACTATAAAAAGTCGTACAATTTTTATGGAACAACTTGATTTTAAATTATACTTGTTACTTGTTCGAAAAAAAATGAAATAATTAAAGAAAATGTTTTAATAATTAATAAAGAAATCAATTACTTATTGAATTAGTAAAAATGTACACTGTAGTATGTGAAAACATTAAAGATATCTTTAATAACAGCGGTAATGCCACCCCAGAAGACATTCCATTCGACATTTGTCTTGAAGTTGAACGGTATATTTGTTGTCATTCAATAAGTGCATTTACATAGTCTAACATTAAGAAAATATATAGCATGCGAATGAAATAAACGATGTTCTTTAACAAGATAAACAAAAATACACCACTTAGTCTAATCAGGAATAATATAGCATCCCTGGTCTAATATTGCATATGAAAAATAAACAATAAACTTTAAAGCACAATTTGATCATTTTACCATCACTTAATAGGAGTACAAAAACGTGTGACCGAGTCTTAACAATATATTGTCATCTACTTAACTTAAACTGGTTCCCGTTGACTTGTGTGTACAAAGCCTTTGGTGCACTGCAACAGGGAACGGAAACCAGTTTACTACATACAATGTTTGAAATTTAGGGGTCGAAAAGTCTGACAGCCGATCATACAACCCATATTGCTCGACTATAGATTGTCATAAAATAAATGGCTCATTGCTTTCAAATGTCATTTAACTGTACGTTGAAATAGGATCTGGTTTTGACATCGAACAATACATATATACGAAGGCACGTTCTATACAAAGCGTGACGTCACTACGTTTGTCTAACCTCTATACATAGAACTGATTACTATCCACATTTAGATAGTTATACATACGCTAAAATATAGTTACGCGGAAGGATAAAAAATGTCAAAACAACCAGATCGGTTGTATGTTATTAACAAAATGTGTTTAGTTATGTAATATGAATACGCTATACCATTTCTATTCTTGTTCTTTTTCAATAATACTAATTATTCAATGAAACGCGATGTTGGAGTACGCTTGACTCCAATGTGTACCATACGGTGACGTCACGTTATGTTATTGTTTATAACTTCCATTTTGTAAGTAGTTCCTGCAAATACCCATAATGCCCCGAGCAGAAGAACACAGGTCAGTGCATAGCGCTACCGTAGTGTACACATTGCATAGCGCTACCGTAGTGTACACATTGCATAGCGCTACCGTAGTGTACACATTGCATAGCGCTACCGGGGTGTACACATTGCATAGCGCTACCGTAGTGTACACATTGTACGAACGCAAACAACACGAAACTAGCTTAAGGTCTTCAGCGTACCCGGTTTACACAGTGATATTTAATGCCGCATAAAAAGCAAAAACATATTAAAAAAGCGGCTTTTAAAGTTTTGGAAGCCAGAACTAACACAAAACATGATAATCGTATTAATTGTTTTTGTTGCCTAATTTGGTGCTTAATTTGATCAAAGACCCATACGTATAGGTCTTTGATTGATTTAATCATAGAGTATGTTGAATATTTTAACAATCAGTACAAATGTTTATTGGCTCGACTGATAAATAATCTCAATGACTGGACAGGGACACTGTATCAATACATGTAGTATAACGTTCCTATGCTATAATTTTCTTTATTAACAAAGACCTATACATGTAATAGCCTGACAGCATAATTGATCTGAACATATATTTAAACATTAAACCGCGTCTGTCCACACAACCATAATACTCTGAGAATGGAATACATGTTGAATAAAACAACATACTATAGTATAAACGAAATAAAAAACACTGGTATTGGGATGTACAACAAATAAAACAAGTGGAAATCATATCATGTGTGTAGCGTCCTCATGAATCATTGATTATAATCATTCTCAAACATTTATTTTTATTGATTGCATGACGCCCACAGCTGATTTAAAACTTCGTGTAAATCATGACAAAGGCATTTTAAAACTATACCGTTAATACAGGGTGTCCCAGATGTATGAATGCATAACGTCTTACAATCGCAACACAAGTAGACAAGTCATATCTCATTTCAAGGGGTTTATACATGTAAGTTCTTTGTACGGCAAACAGTTCTCCCTGTCATTGACTTACAGTTTCTACAATATCGGATTGAACGCCATTTCCAACATTATTTCATAATTATGAACGTTCCATTAATACTATGTAAAATGAAGAGTTGAGAGAACATTTCCGCGAACATTTTGATCACCCCTCGTATTTCAATTCGAGCGTTTATTTTACGATTCACAAAATTACTTCTTTGAAGGTATAAGCTATTAAATGAAAACATTCTTTTCAGTTATTCAAACTTTAGGCCTACTTCACGAACATAACGGATTATCTAGATTTAGATCCAATCAATGATATTTCATGTCGAAATCTCCATGTTTTATAGTTAATGTGTTATCATTCGGTTACCCTTCAGTCCTTATAAATTAAATAAAATGTAGGTATATAAGTACATGTACAAATGTATAAGTATTCCCTCCAGGTATGTGTAGCTTGACCATGTGTTTTGAGCCGTGACGAAATAATACACTAAATCAACTGTGGATATTCGGAACATATATGTTATTGAATATTCAAGTAATTTAGCACACCGTTTTAGTAACTGTCGATGGTACGCATTCACTATGAGCCAATTGGCATGAGTTCAATTCCAGATTGCACCATACTTTTTTCGGATATATTATATATTTTTGAAAAGTATATTTAAACATTATTGTAAACCTTCAAGAACATAATAATTATGAACTTGTTTTATATCACTGTTTATTTTATTTCTATAGTGTTTCTCTTGTATTTTCATTGATTTTCTTTTTTTATCTTTTTTTTGTTTTATTTAAATAAATACAATGTAATTTCATATTGCACTATACAGTTCATTTCTCAAATCCCCTACTTCACTCGCTGTGTCTGTCGATGACCCTCTGAGTCAGATAGGGAGCCTGAATCCAAGTCGAGCTCAATGATGATAGGTTCAGGAAGCACATCAACAGCAATATCTTTGTTTGATAGTTCGTACATGTTCAGTACACCGGAACAAGTCTGTGATTGAAACTGCTTGTAACCCCTCCGTGATAACAAATCAATAATCAAACATATTTTTACAATATCATATTTTTTGACTTCAAAAACTCAGAATAATTTATGTTTATAAGATTTATATAATAGACACGTACTTTACCAGAAAAAATACACTCAAGAAAAACATGCATAAAAAGAGGGCTGGCGACTAGAATTGAACTCGGAACTAATTTAATACGACGGCATGAGCTAATGCGCTCTACCTATTGCGCCAGCACTACAGATATTTATTGAGCAGGTTAAATTCATCTTAACAATATGTTTAGTCTGATTTGTTCCGAATATCCACATCCCCTATTTCACATAGTGGACTATTCTGAATAGTTTCGTCACGGCTGAAAACTCATGGTTGAGCTATAGTTCAATTTTCTTATAGTCAAGGTCGAATATTGAACGATACCATTGTAAAGGTAATCACTGTAAATTGATCGCTAAAATCGTTTTAAATCCATAGTAAACTATCATTCACATGAACAAGAATCGTGGTGTATTGGATAAGGCGGCATGTACACACATGAAATTTTACATGGAGCAGATGTAAGGTGGTTCGAATACAGTCAATGGCGTTTTCTTTTTAGCTCACATGTCACAAAGTGACAAAGTGAGCTATTAGGATCACTCTCCGTCCGGCGTCCGGCGTCGTGCGTCGTGCGGTGTGCGTCGTGCGTCGTCAAACTTTATATTGTGACCACACTAGGGGCCACATTTTTGGCTCAATTTTAGCAAAACTGGGTCAGAACGTTAATATCAACAAAATCTCGGACGAGTTCGATATTGGGCCTTTTGGGGTCAAAAACTAGGTCACCAGGGCCAAATAAGGGAAAACCTTTTGAACACTTTAGAAATCACTGTTTTGACTGCATCTTCATGAAACTTTGTCAGAATGTTTATTTTAATAATATGTAGGTCAAGTTTGATAATGGGTCATTTCTGTAGTAGAATTAGGTCACTAGGGCAAATTGCTGGAAAACCTTGTGAACACTCTAGAAGTCACTGTTTTGATTGGATTATCATGAAACCTTGTTAGAATGTTTGTCTTTATAATATCTTGGACGAGTTTGAACATGGGTCATCTTGGGTCAAAAACTAGGTCGCTAGGTCAAATCTTATGAAAAACCATGTTAACACTGTAGATTTCACAGTTATTATGGGATCTTCACCAAACTTTGTCAAATAGTTTGCTTTAATGATATAATGGTCAAGTATAAATATGGGTCATCTGGAGTCAATAACTAGGTCACCAGGTCAAATCTTAGGAAAACTTTGTTAACACTGTAGATGTCACAGTTTTAATTGGATCTTCACCAAACCTTGTCAAAATATTTGCCTCAATGATATGTGGGTCAAGGATGAAGATGGGTCAGCCGGGGTCAAAAACTGGGTCACAAGGTAAAATCTTAGGTAAAAATCTTGTAAAAGCTCTTAATGTCATGGTTTTGTTTGGATCTTGGCCAAACCTTGTCAGATTGTTAGTCTTAATGATATTAAGGACAAGTTTAAATATGGGTCACCTAGGGTCAAAAACCAGGTCACAAGGTCAAATCTTAGGAAAACCTTATTAACACTGTAGATGTCAAATTTTGATCGTATCTTCACCAAACTAGTCAGACTGTTTGTCTTAATGATATGTAAGACAAATTCGAACATAGGTCGTCTGGGGTCAAAAACTAGGTCACCGGTTCAAAACAATGTTTTAATGAGTGAACAGTGATTGTCATGTGAGCGATATAGGGCCATCTTGGCCCTCTTGTTTTAAGTATTATTACACTTGTACATTTATTTGTTCATGTATGTATACACGCTGAATAGTACCTTTTTGTATTTTAAAATAGTAAAATGAAAGAAGAAATGTATTTTGTTCTCTGATGTATTTCTCCAAGTTTTTTTTCTTTTCTTCATTTTATTGCACGAAATCCCGAATGTAAAAACAATTTCAAATATATTATTTTGATTGTGGTGTAATAAAGTAGAAACAGGTTTAGATGTTTACTATATTATTGTATATAAATGCTAGCTACCCATGTGACAATGATATAAGGGTTATTTTATTTTCTTAATTTCACGAAACAATACAAATATGAAAAAACTTTAAACACAATGTTCTTATAGATATATGAAAAGTTAACTTATTAAAAATGAAAAAAAGTTAAAAATGATGTCTAACATCAGACGCAGTCCTCAAGGTTCACTAATTCGTATGTTTTACCAACTGCACCACAGAGGACAGTGATATCAATGTTTCAATAGATTGCTCTATAGCATATAACAACAGTATTCGTGTTACCTAAACATTTGCACATTGGATTTTCCATATATGCAATAACATTGCTGACCTAAAAAAATTGAACTATATACCCAGCGACATGACCATAATATACCGAATTGAACGTAAACAATTTATATACAGTAAAACCTGGATTGTCCGATATCGACGGGACTGAAATACTTTAGCTTTTTCGGATAATCATGGTTTAGTATAATCCAGGATAATTCTGGGTAAAGGAAATCTATATGTTATAAGAAACTAAAGGAAATCACTCCCAACAAAATTATGACCTATGCAATTTTATGCTACAGCCAGTGTTTTCTATCTCTCTGCTATAGCCGAACGTACGTTTAAAGTACAAAATTGTATTGTAATAATCGATGTATATCTACATAATGAGTAATATTACATAATTCATACAGTTAATAAATACCATAATAAGACACGGGAGACAATTCTATAATACAATAAAATACGTCTGTTCTCTGTTGATACAAGCGGTGTCTCCTTTTGTTGACTTTAATGATTGTAATTTGTGGAGCGCCCTAAAATATCTCGGTTTGGATTTGTACTGGTTCAATAATCTCACAAAGAAAGGGCGAACATTTAAAAATGAATTGATTCCAACATCATAAAAAGCAATCATCGATGACATGTTTCCTGTTCGGTGATTTATTAAGCTTACAATATCGCCCCTGTAAACTTGTTCCCGTTCCAAGTTACAGTGCACCACAGTGCAGCCAGAGTCGCCGGGAACAAGTTTAGTTCCACTCCAAATTGGTTCCCGTTTCGTGTTACTGTGCACCACTTTACAATCAGAAGCAACGGGAACCAGTTTAGCTCCTCTCGTACGACCGGATATAATTTCATCTAGTTGTCTGATCAACTTGTGTAACACATGAAAATATCAAGTAGATCTACTGACATTTCGAATTTCATTTCCTGTCAAATAAAGAAAACTATGCCAACCCAATTGAGGACGAATGGTTCATAAAAGTGGTCCATGTTTTAGATGAAAACAGTATTTGTATTAAAGACGTTCGCGGCAGTTTATTTTCACTGGTCATAATTTACTTCTACACCGGCTAAAATAGTGATTTTCACGACATCGCAAATTAAATGTGTCAAAATAGAACGCTGTAAACAAAAACAAAACAAAGCTGTCATGCCGAGATTTAAAGGTAAAAAAGGTCGATTTAATACGGGAAAGTCGCAGGTACGAAGTTTGCTGTCTTCCACACGACTGTGTACTTGGCACAACGAGCAAACATCTTCTCTGTCGGATAAAAATCATCATAATGGTAACGACGAGATTTTGCAGTACCATGAATCAAACATGCATGATGTACCAGGGGTATCAGTAGATGTTGACATTGATGGGGACTCGAACGCTTTGTCTGGTAGTCGTATTGCTGAACTGAGACATGTAGCTAAGCAACATAAATCTTGTCAGAGGTGTAACCATGAGCTTAGTCTATCAGACACCAATAAAGAACAAAGGTACGGATTTGGATCGGTTCTTACTGTATTGTATAGATACTTTGGAGAGTTCAATAAGATTGAAACAAATAAACGACATCGTCATGAATCCAGTCAGCGAGGGCCGAAGTCATTTGTTGTGAACACATAAACAGCATTGGGTATGTTTTAATAATGTTTTATTAATAAAACAATCATTGTGCCATTTTATGGTACTTGTTCAGTCATTTTTGTTTTACTGAAATGTATGTTTGTATGATATATGTATTTTTATTGTGTTGTATATTCAAATTGACATAGTACATTTTTATACTATGTGTACAAGATATTTTGTTTGTATTTGTAAGTAGTA
This sequence comes from Lutraria lutraria, assembly GCA_964023205.1. Classification (NCBI taxonomy): domain Eukaryota; kingdom Metazoa; phylum Mollusca; class Bivalvia; order Venerida; family Mactridae; genus Lutraria; species Lutraria lutraria. The sequence continues at coordinate 5,020,035 of OZ026835.1, read as the reverse complement.
ATTTCAACTGTTTCTCACAAAACGTTTATTTGATCAAATTTTTGATTGTAATTGAGAAAGTCTAGCAATTCTCAAAATGAAAAATGAAGTCATAACATGATCATGTATACATGTAGAAACAGACATCACCATGTGTATATCTTTATGTCCTTCATAAACATGATTAAGCAGTATGTACAGGTACTGTTTTCATTACTTATGAATAGTGACTGAGTATATTTGATGAGCTTGTCGTAATGTTTATTGTTGCAAATTGTTTGCAAAGTGTCATTGAAACATTACACATGTATTCTATAAGCAATTTATATTTCATATTAGGTTGGTCAGCATGTTGTTTCAATTGCTAAGTCATCATGTAAAAGAGCATTACACTTAGAAGAAGAACTAGTGAAAGAGAAAAACAGGTAATTTACTATTTTTCCTAATCAGTAAAATTTACTTGTTGTTCGCTGTATCTAACACAGAGACTTTGAACAATATTGATTCTAATGAAGACATTAATTAACATTTCAATGTACAGATAATAATTTGAACAATAATTTTATGACTTCACTTGTTTTTGTGTAATTGGTGATGTTAATTTTTCCGGTTAGTAGATACACACTTGTTGAAGTTCCATGTTCAAATGTATATCATTAGATACAACTACAAGAGATGTTATTTGTGTAGGTTAGTCATGATTCCAGGTTTATGCACATTTACATGTATATATTTGTATTATTATAGGAGTGATTCCCCTCATCAAGATGATGATGATGATTTGGACACAGTTGATGTTGCAGTATCACATGACTCAAACTTGGCAATTGACAATTACTTGAATCAACAGAATGATACTGGTAATATATAAGTACTTACAAATCACACAATTATCAGAGTTTTGGTTTAAAACTTTATTATACAGCATGCTGAAATATGGAGTATGTCAAATGACTTTGTAGTTATCAATAAACATAATTTTGTCATTTTAATGCTTTTTTCAAAGATATTAGAATTATGCGTGACCCTCTTTTCACCTCACCATTCTTTATTTGTCATAACCAGTACAAAATTACAAGAACAAAAATCTGGAAACTTCCACATACATGACTCAAATTCAAACTTTTTGTTAAATTTTCATGGATGGATATGACATGCTTTGACTGATGTATAACACATACCACCATATTAAAAATCACAGTATGCTAACCACATTTTACTATTGTTTATAAATTGAAAACTATCTCCTTCGATTAGATTAGCAACATACCGTCATCTATAATTTTATACAATATAATGTTTTTTATTTTTTAAACTATTTCAGGGACTGAATTAGATGAAGTTACTTTTGATGATCACTCTTATACAAAAACAGAAAACACTCATTATGTCTCTGGACAATTTAAGTATGATATGGGTTGGCAAAAAAGAGGATCAGGTCGATGTTATGATAGTAAGTCCGGTGTGGGAACAATGATTGGAAACTTCAGTGGTAAAGTGTGCGCATATGGCGTTAGGTGTAAGTGTTGTAGGACATGTGAATACTATTCTTCTAAGGGCAAAGTGATTCCTGATCATAGATGCTGTAAAAACTGGGGTGGAAGTTCAAAGGCGATGGAACCAGATGTTGGTGGAGAGCTTGCTAAAGAAATCGAAAAGGAGAATATTCAAGTAGGGACTATTATTATGGATGATGATTGCACTACAATGTCAAGGCTAAGGAGAGAGATACCACACACAATAGTAAAATGGAGTGATCAAAATCATACAGTTAAACATTTAGGTAATAATCTTTATGCTCTTCAAAAGGAACACAAAGTGCTGTCTACCATGGTTATTAAACATATTCAAAAATGTTTCAACTATGCCTTAGCACAAAACAAAGGAAACTGTGAAAAATTCATTGAAGCTCTCAATCAGATTGTTCCTCACCTTTTTGGAGAACACAGCCAATGTGGGAGCTGGTGCGGTTTTAGCAAAAATCCTGAGACATACAAACACAGTGGACTTCCTCGTGGTAAACCCTTATTTGGTGAAAAACTCAGGTCAGAATTGGATCAGGTGTTCAATGTTTATATTCAGAATGCTGCTAAGATAGCTCCAGGTGCCTCAACCAAAGATGTTGAGTCTTTCAATAATATGGTAGCCACAAAAGCTCCTAAAAGGCAGCATTATTCTAGTTCAGAAAGTTTGTACATTAGGGCAAGCTGTGCAGTTGCACAGAAAAATGAAGGTTACTCATATGTGAATGATGTCAACAGTCATATAGGTATTTCACCAGGAAGAGTGTTTGAAGAACATGCTTTGAAACTTGAACAACGAAGGAAACGAAGAAACGAAGTTGAGAGTAAAGTTGAATTTAAGAGAAGAAAGTTTGAGCGTAAACTTCAACATAAAGTGGACAATGATGCCAGAACTGTTATTGAAGGCTCTACCTATGAACATGGTGTTGCATTGACCCATGTGTCTGATGTGACTGAAATTCCAGTCGCTCGACCTGTTCCTACAACAGTGAAAATACTGTATGAAAATGTACATTTGGGTAACAAAATATACTGTGACATTGAAACTACTTCATTGTATAAAGATGCAGATATTTTGCAGATTGCTGCTGTCAGTAAATCAGATTCATTTAATGTATACATAATACCTACAAAACATATTTCTAAGGGGGCGTCTGATGTTACTGGTTTGACTGTGTTTGGAAAAGAAATGTTTTACCATGGTCGGTTGGTACATTCCTATGCTTTAACTGATGGATTAAGTATGTTTGTAAAATACTTGCAAAGACATCAGCCCTGCATTTTGATTGGACATAATTTCCATAAATTTGATTTGCCCAGAATTTTCAGGGCATTTGAAATTAAGAGTATGACAAACATTCTAAAAAAAAATATAGTTGGAACAGTTGACACTTTGCCTTTGTTCAAGAATCTATATAGTCATCCAAACATGGTGAAACACTCACAAGAGTATCTGGTTAGCCAATTTGTCAAAGAGAATTATTCAGCTCACAATGCACTAAGTGATGTAAAGTCTTTACAAAAGTTATGTAATGTTGTAGGTGTTACTGACAAGCAAATGTCAGAACATAGTTGTACTCTAACAGCATCACTTCAAAAATTTAATTATCATGTTGACAGTCAGAAAAATATTGACTCTCTCTTTGAGCTGACGCAAAAAAATGTTATTTCTAAAGAAATGGTAGATAGAATTGGAGCAAGTGGTCTCTGCTTAGCTAATCTTAAGTTAGCTGTTCTACGCTCTGGATTATTAGGTCTTAGTCATCTTTTCGGGGAAAATGTGAATGGCAAACCAAGAGTGACCAGGAATAAGAAAATCATTGAAAGTTTGTTTAACCACCTGAAGTAAATTAAATACAATTTAGATAAATTCATATGTGCAAAATTGTGCATTTATATCATATTCATGTGTGAATAAGTATGTTTTATAATGAACCTTAACCCCGTGTGATACATAGTTACTATGTTTTCTCAGTGTTTTAGGAGTAAGAGTAGTTCTGAATGACTTATGTCTGGTATTAAAAACAATGCTTGTTTTCCGAGTGGAATTTACACCCACTTTCAAAAGACATTTCTGTGAGTGGTCACATAAAAGTTTGACTGTTTGCATTATGTATGAAAGATACTTATTGATTTTGTCAGTATTTTAGGAGCAACAGCAGTTAAATATGTTTTATGTCTGATATTGCTGGTTTGACTTATAGAGTTATTTACATGTATGATGATAGAAACCATGCTTGTTTTTTAGCAGGTTTTGTACACACTTTTAAAAGACATTTAGGTGATACATAGCTGTTATTTAAACACAAATTTGTCTTATATGATATTTGCATTAAGCTCTAACAAAATTGTTTGAAAATTTAAATTTCATTTAAAACTCTGGTTGCTATGGCAACTAATAGGAAATACTTTAAAATTTCAGTCTCCTTGTCTGAAATCACAGGGCATAGAGCTTATAGATATTTGGTTTGTAGCATTATCTAGTAGACATATACCAGGTTTGTTCAATATATGTCCATGTGGTCAAAATTGGCTCTGCCCCGGGGGTAACTTGATTTCATATAGGCTCTTATATGAAAAATGTTAACATTTTCTTCCCAAAAACTGCAATGTCTAGAGTTACAATAATTAGTTAGAAGCATTGTATAGTAGACCTCCACCAAGTTGTTCAAATCCTGTTCGCTGGGTCAATTGATTTTGTAATTAGTTTTTTTCTGGTGAGCGACATCAAGGCCCTCTTGTTTAGTGTTGATATGTTATTGTACATTTATTCATTTGTATGCCCGGTATCGATAGATCAGGGGCATATTGTTTTTGGCCTCTCTGTTTGTACCAAACTTTAACCTAGCTTGCCTATAAAATCAAAACGCCTGCACCTACATCCATCAAACTTCATATGTAGGTTCCTCATGACAGCCTCTACAGGATCTGTGCATTTTCAGGTCAGTAGGTCAAAGGTCACAGGGTCATTGTGTTTAAAAAAATTCCGACATTTTTTCTAGGATACTAATCCTACATTTTTCATGGGATTTTGACGAAACTTTCACAGGCTTGTTGTTACCAAGAACCCCCACACATATATTCTGGGTATTGTGATTCTATCATTTTTGACGGAATTATGGCCCTTTGTTTTTTTGTGTGATTGTAACAGCGAAATACTCTTATCTTGATACCCAATGCATGTTGTAAAGGTTTTATGATTCAATACATTTTGACGGAATTATTGCCCTTTGTTTATTTTGTGCATATATATGTAATATATAGAGAAATCATTTCTTTTAGGACACTACTCCCACATTTTTCATGGGATTTTGACGAAACTTTCACAGACTTGTTGTTACCAAGAACCCCCACTAATGTATTCCGGGTTTTGTAATTCGATCATTTTTGACGGAATTATGGCCCTTTGTTTATTTTGTGTGATTGTAATAGCGAAATACTCTCGTTTCCTTGTTTTCTCAAGGGATTTTGATAAAACTTTCATGGAACTATTGTTATCGAAATACCCAATTCATGTTGTAAAAGTTTTATGATTTGATAATTTTTTACGGAATTATGGCCCTTTGTTTCTTTTGTCCATATGTATTATATGGAGAAATAATCTTTTGTTTGCAAATTCTTCTGTATTTCTCAAGGGATTTTTACCCAACTTTGATAGAACTATTGTCACCATGTTCACCAGCACACATTGTTAGGGTTTTGTGATTCGATCATTTTTAGCAGATTTACGGCCCTTTGTTTGCCTGTACTGAAATTTAACCTTGCCTATTAAATCAAAAAGCTCCCACCTGCAATCATCGAACTTCATATCTTGGTTCATCATGACAATCTCTATATGACCTGTGCATTTTCAAAAAGGCCTAAAAGGGCAACTGGAGGGGGCATGGTGTTTATAAAACACATCTTGTTATCTTGTTGTTTTTATACTTTTCTGCATTAACTAATGAAATATTCAACCATATTCTATTTCAGCATTGTACCAGCACTGTTGAATTTATAAAAATGATAATTTACAGACAAACATGAATGTTATTGTTTATCACAATTATACTCCCCCTCCCCCCCCCCCCCCCCCAAACGATAAGAGGCCTGATTCCAAAACGAATATGGTGACCTATGATTTTTTGTCTAATTATCATTGGAGAATATATATGACTATCAACTTATGAAGTTATAACAATTTCTATTATGTAGAAATGTTGAAAAAATGAAAAATGTGTCACAACAAATAGCAAAAATGTGGGTAAAGCAAACCCAAAATTTGTAAAAAAAAAAAAAAAAAAAAAAGTCATCCACTTATTAACTGAAACTGACCTAACATATTGCTACATGCATTATTTCAAACATAAATCATGAATAATTTCTATTTTCAAACTTCACATAATTTTTTTTATTATAAAATTCGATCTATATGAATTAATGAAAAAAGTTAATTCAGATGCCTTACTTACATAAAAATAAAATGAAAACGAACATGGTGACCTGTCTTTTTTATTTCATTTTTGAGCATGCAATAGTATGTTCTTCTGATATACAAAGTTTGAACAAAATCTATTATGTGGAAAAAAATCACGAAACTGTAGCGAACGTCCTTAACTGAGATGTATACAGTATTTGTATTAACTAAGATGTAAAATTACTTTATTAAAGCATGGTTATAGTGAATTCCTGGTACCCTAATAATTACTTTATTCTAGCATGGTTATAGTGAATTCCTGGTACCCTAATAATTACTTTATTATACAGTATAACAAGGTTATAGTAAACTCCTGGTACACACCGGGATATCTTTGACTCTTTATCTTTGAGGCATTTGTTATTCTTTCATACTTTTGTTTCATTAATTCAATGAATATCTTACCACACGTTGTTGCTTTTTTCAGGTTCCAAAATGGATCGTTTCAAACCAGACAGGGTTGTGATTAGCTCTACTGAAGCAAAGATAGCCAACGTTATTATCTGGGCTATAAGAATGGTTTATCTCACAATAAAACGTCATAAGACGGTGACTGGGGCCTGTGTTCTACTTTTAATCATAGTTTATTCGCTGATGTCAATGCGTGAAATACCCCGACATGGTAATGTATATTCATTTTTTAACAGGGTTGCTTGCAACACTTCCAGTTTTTCAGCCTCACACTATCATCACTATCTAAAAATAGTAACAACTGGTTTCCCCTATCACAACCGATAAGAAATTCCTCATAAATAACGTGGTTTCATTTATTTTCATTGGGCTTAATTTTCGTGGTTTTTACTAAAAAGTCTATTTCGTGGGGACGTAAATTCGTGGATCATATATTTTCAATTTTAGGAATAATCAATATCGTTTTCTGTAGTTTCCTCAACAAAATAACCTGATTAGAATAGAAAAATACAGGAAATTTACTCTCGCATGTCAAAAGTTATACTTAAAGCTCCACTTCGTCGCTAAATTTCCAGAGGGGCGTAAGAGACATTTAGTTACTTTTGAGAAATAAGCCTTTAAAGATTTGAGTGCCCATAACTTTTTTGTTACTGGACGGATTTTTCTGATTTTTGCTGTGAAGCTTTAGATGATATTTATCTGCTTATTACTAATTTTTCATAAATATCATATATTTCTATATTTTTTAAAACAACAAAGACTGAAACTGAGATACGCCTTTTGGAATTGCAGGGGCATAACTTGTCAATTCTAAAATGACATATCGACTTACGACCTTTTAGTACTGATTTATTATGATAAAATTCTATTTAGGCCGACTTTTGGAACTGAAATCGCACTGTATATATCAATGAAATACGAATGTACTGAATAGAAGGTTTATAATTCAAAATGAATTTTATTAAAACATAACATGTTAATTGCATCAATGGAATGTAAAACCGACTATGAGCTCCAGAGTCGCATATCTGCATTATACAGTAATTTATACAGAAGAATAACAATATTATAGCATTTCTAGGCCACTGTAACACTATACCTACTAATAATTATAGTGATTATAATATTCTATTGCTGTCATTATTATAAATATGTCCTTACAATAGTATCATGGTCTGTTTTAAATAGTCTGATGACTAATTTCAAAGTCAGATTTTTATGATGGACTTCGAGAAATATGCGATTTGTCAATGGAAAAACGCATGACATTCGAATTCGTATCAACAACTTGTTTTGTCGAATTGAATACTGAAACAGAATACTTTATTTCTCCGAAATTACATGGTAATGCTATTGAAAATTGACATATAAATATGAAGCATAAACTCTATCCCATTGACAGATATACACAAATAAATGATAAAGAATTAACCGTTGGCACTCGGGGGAATGAACAGACTAATAATTTAAAGAAATTGTTGACAAATAACTTATTAGAAGCAGTTCACTTGTGTACTGACCATATTTGAGTTTTAGCATTAACAGTAATAAATATGTAATATCAATAATCTGCATTGTAAAAATTAACAATCAGTGTTATAATATCATTGGATTTTACGAAAATTAGTATCAGGAATAATAAGCTATTAGCATTAATCTGTATTTCAAGAATACATTATAATGACATAATATCAATAGTCGATACATGTACAAAAGGTTACATCGATAGTTAATACTTAAACATAGCATAACTAAATGTCGGTAAACAAACAAATCCTCATAAACAGCTATTTACACAACTCGTGTAGTGGCTACATGCAATTTAAAAGTAACACTCACTGGCAAAACTGGCTGAACAATAACTAGGTACACGTAGTGTTCACTACTATTCAAACAAATTACACCTTCTGTAATTCGTGTGTTCACCGCTACATTAAGTCATAAACTAAGAATGTTTATATCACCATAATGATTACACCGTAGGTAAATATTGTCCCAGACTATCTTTCGTCATCTATACATGTATATCCATAATAATCAATGATGTTTTAGACACTCGCCTCAAAACAATAAAGTAACACAGTTACAGAAAATAGTTTGCACAGTGTGCTCGTGCCGGTCTAAATGAATAGTTTCATAATTCTGTAGAAGTGTTGGACACCACCAGGCAGGTGCTTTAGCATACTGATATTGTATCTTTTTCTCAGTACAAATTATAGGTACGTAGGTTAGTATTATTGGAACGGGTAAGAGCCCACAAGGCTTTCTCGTACCCCTGCTACTAAAAGATACCTGTTTAAGACTTGTCGACAAACGACAGTTTTACTCTACAAGGAACGGTTGTGATGTTGTATACCTCAAACACTTTACTCTTGTGAATGGTATTCCACTGAATATAAGTCCAAGAATGGACTTCTGAAAGTCATAAGTTTCTGATACGCAAGAGTCAGACCATTGACCTGATACAATTATACTTGTTGGGTCTGGCACTCCAGACAAGAAATACAAGTTTAAATAGGCGCATCACTTATATCGAGCCAATTTAAAGACCCCCGATATACTTATAGTAAAAGCCCTGTTTCTGTCTGGAGTAGGGCATCTATATGTTGCATACGGCAACAAAGGTTGTTGTACCTTGGAGTGAGATAATATTGCTTCTAAATTTCATTTTGACTAATGTAGTGAATACTGAAAGTCAATAATAGTCCAAAGGACGGTTAAAATTGTGTACTTGATAAGTTCATAAAACCTTCTGCTTATTCTGCTCATATAGACAATAAGTTCTCGTGTTTCAATGTAAGACAATATACGAACAAGCACGTCATTTGGAGGATCTTAACACAGTTTAGAAAAGGAAAATAATATATTGTACATGTACTATATATACGAAAAAAATAGCAAATGCTATATTTGACCTTTGCTCTGCTGTTGAGACACCAATACCTGTTTTGAACAACTATCTATGCTGTATTCAGTTCATATTATGCTCTTTCGCACCAGAACTTGGCTTACACAATCAAAGAGGTCCAACATTTTCTTAAAACATGCCGTTTATTATGTAATTCAGTTCACCAGTGTAATGTTACCTTCCCTGATTATTGATACGTACATTAGCTGTAATTACATGATAGTAAATAGTTTTGAGTGAGTTTTGTCGAAAGAAAGGTTTCAAAACTAATATATCCGAAATGTAACATATCCGAATAAATATAGTGTAGATGTCATTAACATTGTACCTTGTATCAGACAGAACCACCATATACATGCATACAAAGTATTTACACTGGATACATACATAAAAAGAGATTTAATTTCGCACTTATACTTACATATCCGTACTTTATAATGTTGTAAAAATGAAAACATAAACTAAGAAAATAAAATTTCGGCAAGTAGCGACGCCATGTTTTTATGAATCGCTGAATTTGATTGGTTAAAATTTTACGCCCTTCTGGAATTAGTCACAAACGCATTTAAAGTTATACGCCTTATTGGAACTGATAATTACGCTTTTTAAAGCAGTTCCACAAGGGCATAGACCATACCATCATGTAGAGCTCGAAAAGACGATTCCAACGATACCAAACACTCAATTTTGCCAAAATGTGTGATACGCCCCTCTGGAAATAGAGCGACGACTTGTTAAACTTGAATATACAGATCGATTTTGACACTTAGCATCTTGCAAATTGACGGACACGCAAACTTTCTAGGGACCATTCATGTTCACACCTTTCTACAGACACCGAGTCCATTATGTCAACATTATTTCAGCATGACCTTCCTAATCATTTCTGTCCCCCTAGTAGAACTCACATCATCGTTAAATGCCAGTCAAGCCGTCATCTCCCGGACATCCAGATCCTATAGCAGATAGTATCTGCCAGATACGTTTATAGCACATGTATCGATTTGTAAATTATCATTAAGAAGCAATTATCATTAACATAATATCAGTACTGAATCTTTTTTATTGAATATGGTAGATATTACGTTTACTCAAACAATGGATAGATTGTTATTTGTCAGTTCCAGCATAAACCGAAAGTTGTATTATAATGTAGCCCAATTTCGGGTGATATACTTTTTCGGATGGTTGATTGAAATCTCAGCATTTATATTCGTGGGGTTTTGATTTCGTGGATGAGCCGAACCACGAAATCCACGAAATGACTATTTTTTCAGTGATAAATATGATATCGGACCTATGTCGGGCCGGTATCATAATCTCGTGACGTTCATGTGTTTTGTACAACATCGGGCCAACATGCTTAATTAGGTGTTCAAACTAGTAGTATCCAAATTATTCAAACCGTATTAGAACAAGTAGCTTTATTGAAACATAATTTCATATTAATACGCTCTACAAACACACAGGTGCATCATATAAATATCAGCCCTGTTTTAAAGGTTCGTATGAAAATTACAGTAGTGACAAGGTACATGTAATACATACTAGTTAAGAATTGATAAATATGTATTTATTGAAAGGTATGACCTGCAGCGACCGGGTATCAAACCCGGATTGCCGGGTTAAAAATCCATTGCACTAACTACTGGACCACGGTTGTGGCTGTGTGTGTGGCACAGTGTTGCTGATAATTCAACTACCTTACCTCAGGATAAAACCCTGTTCTTTCAGCGCTATCAGCGCTTTGACTACTGTTGTTTCTAGGCTTACTTTGCATTGGATTACTGGTCAAATATTTACCGTGTTATTATCCAGTGCTGAAGACAACTGATGTGACCGATGCTCCTTTGTCAAGCTTTCCAGTGTCACCATTCCACCTACCGAGCCAAGTACTGTGTCTAGAAAATCACAGGGAAATGGACGAGGCGTGTATCAGCGCTTTACGCCGGGCTCGACAAAGAACCAAGAAAAACAGGGACACTGTAGTGTTCCTGGAAAAGATTAGGGATAAAAATGTCTGATTTAATCTGTATGCTATTTCCGCTCTGACTGCAGGGGTGATTCTGAAATGACCATAGTTGTCGAATGGGCCGTTGAATAACAGATAAATAAGTAGGTTTCTTAGTAACATACCAGTACTAGTATGTTCCCTCATTGTCTCGTTAGAAACTTGATCAAATATAGGAGATATTAACTTTTTATAGAAATGCTTAACTTATCAAGGAGGACTTTGTGTACAGTCAGGATCTCGAATCTCGGCTTTAAAAATGTGGCAAGCTAAAATGTGCCAAGATAAAATGATATTTTTTCTTTGAATATTACATATTAAAAGCGACCCTGTTATTGGCTTGCCAAATTTAAATTTTATGTTTAGCCTCAGCATGTTATTAACATATGATAAGCAATGAGTAATTGTATCATCAGACTTCCGTTGAAACTTTACTAGATCTTGAGCAGAAATCATATAAAACAATTCACCTTGTCTTGTAAAGTCAGAACACTTGAACTTGAGCCTTGATATCATGATGCTGGTACATGTAGTTTTTCGGTGGGTTATTAGCTTATTAGTGAAGATTTCAATGTTTACATGCAGTCGTTCAAGTTTTTCTTGATTCTGATGAATATCCTTTTGTATTTCAGCTACTTTCTTGCCACTCGAGTACAGTGCCAATGATTTTAAACCTCTTCAACCGGAAACCATCAAAGACTTTCCGACAATTTCCGGCGGTTCTCCCAAAATTCCTCACATTATTCACCAAACATACCGAGACACGATGATTCCAACTAGTTTCATGGAGTATGTCAAAACATTTATCCGATTCAACCCAGACTGGACGTATTACTTCTGGACCGACAAGTCAGCCCGGAAACTGATAGCAGACAGACATCCTCATTTCCTGTCGACCTGGGATAATTACCGAACCGGAATAAACAGGGCCGATGCACTAAGATACATAATACTGTATGAATTTGGTGGCATATATGTTGATTTAGACGTAGAAAATCTTCGACCTCTTGACAGAACAACGATGAAATATGCTTGTATTTTCCCATCTGAACCAATAGCTCAAGGAATTCTTCGGCTCAATTTACCTTTTTTGATAAATAATGCAATAATGATGTGTCGCCCAAAACATCCGTTTTTAAAGCAAATGATAAATGCTTTGCCATTTCATCGCCCAATGGCGGATCAAATAGATTTGGCTGGACCTTGCTTCGTCACGTCACAGTACTTAATATACAACAATATATCCGGTGACCAATATTTAATAGAAAAACCAAATTACACTCGCACTGACGGTTCGCCATTTTTTTATACCGGAAGACGACCGGATGATGATGAAGACGGTGTTTATGTTCCAAACACGCGGTACTTCCTGGATACGCTCGACACACATTATCCCGATGACAAAGTTTATTACGAGTGGTGCACAAGTGATTTTGATAACCTACCCACCTTGAAGAAAAGAGCTTGCGCCGAGTTACAACGAAGGGGATATATCCGCGAGCAATCTCCATATACTTTTACTATACATCATTGGTCCCAGACTTATTTTAAAGCTGATAAAAAGCAGAAATTGAAAAAATATATTCGTGATAAGCTAACGACACCATACATAGATATTCGATTCATCGTTCCTCACTGTAAGATATATTGATCAGAAATAACCGCGCTAGTTATTGAAATATGGTTTTAAGATAAAAATCATGAGTGTGTTTTCCTGCTCCGGAGATTGACTAGTGTGCGGGAGAGATTCGAAATGTACCGAAATGAATTCGGAAGTTTTCGGAAGTGTTCAGAGATTTCCGGAAAAGATCGAAAGGTATCCGGAATGAATTGGAACATATTCGTAAATACTGTCAGAGGCTATTGAAATAGATTTCTACTAGACCGTTATACTTTCTTATTGACAATTATCTATGCTAATATTCAATGAATACTTTTTAATAGTATTTTATGAATATACATGTACGTACGTGTTTTTTACAATGTCTTGGCATTTTTCAACATGAGCTCTCCATATTTGTTCCATCAGGTCCCTTTTATTTATTATTGTTCCTGTTGTATACAAATTAATGAAAATGCATGCCTGTATCACGTGACTATAACCCAATTTAAGACTGATAATAAGATTTTTGCTTGATATGTTTTCATTCTTCTTTAATGACAAGTATCTATGCTAATGTTTAATATATCAGGTATTCTTTCATGAATGTGTTCTTTTGTCATGTGGACCAGGGGTGTATGCATACCAATTGTTATTTTGGACTTGGTATATTCACTGGCTGACAGTGTCTCTATAAGGCTGTATATGTTTTTTTTTAAATAAATAAATAAATAAATGAATAAATTAATAAATTAAATAAATAAATAAATAAAATAACTCCATTATGTCAGTGTGTTAGTGACTTTTCAACTTAAGCCTGGCTCGGTTTAGTGGGCGTGGGCAACAGTACCGCCCTTCTGACTCCGCCCTTGTAGTTAACATGACAAACTATAGTCAAACCTGTGAAAGCGGCCACCTCCGAATAATCGCCACTATGTGACCATACATGCCGTTCTTTTAAAATGGTACCTTATTATTTAGAACAAACTGACCACTGAAGAAAGATCTTCGGCCAACTAAGGTCACATAATGCAATTCACAAGGGTGACTTTTGTTCACATGTTCGACTGTAAATGATATTCTTTAAGATGACGTGAAAGAATTAAATCTAAATTATCAATCAGAAATTTGATAACATCGGATTAATTAAAACGTTTGAATAACGAAAGTGAACGAGTCTTTATGAATATTTTCTTTGACTAGTTCAGTCTTATTTACATAATTATGATGTCGGTTTCAAATACATGCATCTTGTCATCGTATTCAAACCTTATAATAATCCCTCTCGTAATTTATAAAATATTTTTTTTTGTAAAAATATATCGTTTCATTCAATTATTAAACAGGGTTGCTTGCATTCTTGTTCTTGTATTGGTTACTACCAGTTTTTTTAACCTCACAGTAACAAATCTAATCAAAGTACTGAAAGTACTGTCGGACTTGATTTTTACCATACGAGGCAAAAGAGAGAAATGTGTATCCACATCGTTCGAGTCCATACAAATATTTTTAACATTTAAACTTACGGACCGATTTTTCATTCATATTGTAATGCAGGTCATATGCATGTAGGTAAATGACATACGTTAGGGCTTTACTATAGTACCTTTGCTAAAATTTTGAAATGAAAAAAAAGCCTGATATTGGAAAGTTTAATGATTAGCACATTAATTGAAGACAATTTAATTGCATTAAAAACTCTTTATTGTACACAAACTAGTGACCAACACTTCAGTAACAGTAAATACAAACATTGATTCTTCTGGTTTTAACACAACAGAACATCGTCGCATTGAACACATTCAGGGTCACTCAGATAAAAGGTCCTGGCACAGTAGAGTAAGACCTATATGACCTATAGTTAACCCGATGTTGCATGAAATTCAGACGTGATTATGTAATTCTAAATAATCTGGCGTAAAAGGAACTGTAATTTTTAAAAGCACGTATCCAGTAATTTACGTTCGTATTTAGCGACTCGAATTATTATTCGTAAGCCGCAGATTAAACATTCAACCTTCGATGTTTACCTGACATGAACTCATTCAATAAATCAAACTCCCCACACCGGTTACGCTTTGCTACTATAGCCACTGCGGGGAGTGAGTCTATAAATATCGATTCCGTCATCAAACTAACACTAGTTGGTGTGAATATCACGGAAATACGATTAGATGAGAATTCTCTTTGTATTATTTAGAAATGTTAGAAAGGCACAAAACCGTGACATACATCGATGGTAGATTGTTGCAAATGCATGAATACGTTTCTGAATATGTTTCTGAACTATCGAACGAAAACCGGAAGTAGAACAACTTTTACGGCAAGATATTTTATTGGACAGTGAATATGCGGTTTTAATTCTACGCATTTGAATATCTCATGTGTCTACCGACAAGCACTTATTTAAATACATGACTCTTTCCATGTTGTTACAATAAAATGATTTGAAATATATTTAGATCTGACACACTTAATTGGGGAAAATTCCAGATACTTCTATACAATCACACCATTTAGTTGCGTACTATTTCCTTTATGCGGCATTCTTTTAACCAAGCTGTTATGGAGTCCAGCGACAAAATTTTGGTCAACGATTACAAAAGACTTGATTTTGATAAAAATCAAGTCCACAACTGGTCTCCCCTATCACAACCAATAAGAAGTTCTTCCCCTTACGTCAAATATACAGTTCCAATAAGAAGACGACATTCAGTCTTATCTAGTTTACACTGTCCATATAAAATTGACTTTGGTGTTAAGATTATACGTAAAACATGTTGCTTAATGAATAGAATGAAATGAAATGCGTTATATAAAAGTTGAACTTAATGATATTACTGCGCTGCTTAATAGTTGGTCTAGTTTTAGGCCTTCGTGTAATATTATTTTATCAGTACACGTTGCATTTCCTATTCGATAAAATAACCGTTTTGTAAATGCATATTCTAAACTATTTTTACAAGGTAAAGGGACGCAACTACTACATGTACATATAATTCATGTTAGGCTTTAAGGAGTTACCTACCTTGCTTACACTACTTTACCTTGCGTACACTACTTGGTATCAAACATTAGAATAAAAATACAATAAACTATGATACTCGTCGTGATCATAATGATGATGATGCTGATGATAACGGTCGTCATTATGATAATACATGTATATCAAGATAACTTGAACATAATCACGTGCGTAATTACCGTGTTGCTCTCAATAAAAGAAATACCCGATTTATTTATCTTATTTGGGTTTAACACCTTTTTTTTCAACAATCTTCAGTTATATACGGCCACTGGTTCACTTAATAATCGGGTTTCCAGGACTGTATTCTTACCAGGTTCCGGCGATTTCTCCACGTGTGGAGAAAAAATCGACATTGATGTCAAATTATTTTTTTCCTTGAAAGGCATGGCCTGCCCAGACCGTGATTCAAACCCGAATCATCAGGTTACAAACCTAGCTCATTGACCACTGGAGCACAGCCGCGACACCGAACTTTTTTGTATCTTAGTGCAAGTCAGGAATACAATCGAAAATTGTCCCTAGGTTTCCCATCAACCAAAAATGCAAGGAAGCTACTTAGTTAATTAGGCATTGAAACCCGGCAATGATACTGATAGACATATCGGAGTATTCATTGATTTATCATGAAGAGTAAATCTATAAAGAATTGCCTAAATCATGCAAGTAAGTTATTACGTTTTTCAAAGATAATGTTTTCTACACGAACAAAAGACAGTTGCCTGATAGAACTACATGTATTCAAATATGAACATATTACAAAGGTAAACACCGTGTAAACACACACTGGTAATTATAAAAAAAACAATGTCTCGAAAAAGATAAAACTGTAAGTTTTTGCCTGATGAAATATTGAAAATGGTGGATTTTGCTGATTTTTAATTTCCGAGTTATCCTGTTTTCAGCCGTTATTTTTTATCTAAATAAAACTGTTTTATCACATACGAACATTTTTTCTGCCAATAATAGGACTGTCAGACTTTCTGAAGTTACAAAGCAATTTTGGAATGAACGGTGTTTGTTTAATATTTCTTTCTATATATATATATACATGTACTCTAATGCAAAAACTGCGCACGTTTCATTCATTATTAATAAGCATAATTAAGATACATTGGTCATAAACCTTTAAATTATATGTATACCATGTTAAGCACGCATGTCGGTGTATCCCACAAAATGGATACATCCGGTCAGTATTCGGTCTAAAGTTACTTAACGTCAAAAAACACGTGTAATGCACGACATCCACGTGCAGTGTCGTGACAAATGTGAAATCGATGAAATCATCTGTCATTACTTTCTTACAACTCCTAGGTGTAAGAAAAACATAAACAATTTGAATATTTTCTAAATTCACCATGCCAAGACTTGAATTGAAACTTGGATGAGGATTAACAGAGGCGAATCCATTGATAATATGCAGACATTTAAATTGCTTTAGAAACACTATAAGTTATCTTCGTGTAAGGTTCCATTCATTAATCAGCATGTTCCTGTCACATCGACAGTGTGACAGTGTCACATGACAATGCACGCCCGCATACGTTACAGCTTACACAACAATATCTCAATGAAAATTGCATTGGCGTCTTTCCTTGGCCGTCGCATTATACAGGTACTAGTAATGAATTTACCACAACAAAATCACTAGGAGAATCATAAACTGCAATCTTATTCACAGTGTCACTAAATTATCACATTCGGCGCATTGTTCGTTTTGACCATTACCATACGTAACAGAATACTAGTTACATACCGTCATTTTAAAATCAAAGCACTGAGAGTACTGTCAGAAGCAAAAGTTAAAATGTAATTCATAATATCTGGTAGATGTGCATTAGATAATACCAAAGAGCTCAACCAACTCTAGATCTAGGCACCATTTTTCAATCTCAAATGTATTATATTGTTTGGACTAATAATTTCCTCAAAATAGTCAGTTTTGGCTTAGTGAAATAAAGGCGTTTTGGTAGAGGTTCACTTGTCATGTTCTCAATTCTGTTAAAATTGATAGTAAACTCATACATTCACTTCCTGTTCACTGTAAAACACGCCTGACTCTTAAAACTTCGTAATTATATGTAATAATAGTTAGTTTTTCCTTCATTAGGGTTAACTCTTTAGCGATGTGGTTGAGTGTTAATTTATTTTAAGTTTTATGTTGTAAAGATGTATTATACAAACCCATCTCGCAAATAAGAAATTCATTCCGCAAGATCGAGTGCATTCCGTACTTTATATCTTTCCGGTAGGCGGAGTTACGGTTAACTGGTGTCCTCGCCCTGCTAGTGTCTTTTAGCAATTCCCATGTATATAGTATGAATGAAACTTTTGTGCGGATGAAAACTGAATTATTAAACTCAATAGTTTTACAGTTGGAAATGCCATTACAATGTAATTATTCAAAATGAACACAATCCTGCAATATATCCAACTTGTATCATAACTGAAATCGGAAGAGTTATACAACCGATGGTGCGAATGTATGGCGTCACGTTTTTGTCAAAACAAAACTGGGTGTATAAATATAGAAGCACTCGCTTCGCTTTTGCTTCTAAAAACTTTAACACCAAACATCATGCAATTCCAGTTTTAGACGTCAGACTTATACGATTTATAGATTTATTATCGTTTGTCGTAATTATTTTTCAGATAAAGTAATATATTGCATTCAATCACGCGAACATA
Source organism: Lutraria lutraria (assembly GCA_964023205.1). Lineage (NCBI taxonomy): Eukaryota > Metazoa > Mollusca > Bivalvia > Venerida > Mactridae > Lutraria > Lutraria lutraria. The sequence goes on along the minus strand of OZ026835.1, from coordinate 5,001,431 downwards.
ACCCAAATTTCCTACACTTTTGTCAGTTTTGATTCTGTCACACAATCTTACGTACGCATTTTTGTCAGTGTTAATAAATTTCATTCAATTGGTAATTATGTCCAGTCTCAGTTTTAAGTGTTTTGTCCAAAGCATTGGAAAAGGTTATCTTTGATCAAGTTGAAGAATATCTGTCTTCAAATAATCTCAGGACTGTATGTTTTCCAGTCTGGCTTCAGGCAAGGTTTCTCTACTGACACATGTCTCATTCATCTTTCAGATTACATTAGGTTCCAAATGGATAAAGGTAATATTGTTGGTATGGTTTTGTTAGACTTACAGGAAGCCTTTGATACTGTAGATCATAGCATTCTGTTGATGAAGTTGAAGGCACTAGGTCTCTCAAAGGTTACTGTTCAGTGGTTTACTTCATATTTGTCCGATCGACATCAACTGGTGGATGTCGGTGGAAGTCACTCTTCTCGAGCAACAATATCATGTGGTGTTCCCCAGGGCTCTATTCTAGGTCCATTGTTGTTTCTTATCTATGTCAATGACATGTCTGGTGCAGTGAAGAATAAGTTGTTGCTGTATGCAGATGATTCAGGTATTTTGGTCTCAGGTAAGGATAGGTCTGAAATTGAATCAGTATTGAGCTCAGAAATGAATATTCTCAGTGAATAGTTAATTTGTAATAGGTTATCTTTGCATTTGGGGAAGACAGCGTCTGTGTTGTTTGGCTCCAAACCAAGGTTAAAGTGTCAACCCAATCTTAATGTTATATGTAATGGTCAACATATCGTAGCTAAGGATTCTGTTAAGTATCTTGGAGCCACTCTAGATCAAAGTCTATCCTTTGATTTTATGGCTAGGTCAACTATCAAGAAAGGTAATACTAGGTTGAAGTTATTGTATAGGAAGAGTAAGTTCCTTAATCCACATTCTAAAAGGTTATTAGCAACATCCCTTATTCAGTGTCATTTTGACTATGGTTGTTCAGTTTGGTATAACAGCTTGACTCGGGAACTTAGGAACAAGCTACAGGTCACCCAAAACAAAATTATCAGATTTGTGTTAGATCTAGAAGCAAGAGCTCATATTGATCAAAGTCATTTTGTCAAGCTGAACTGGTTACCTGTCTCAAAAAGGGTTGATCAAATCACGTTGTGTCATTTTTTTTCAAAATCTACAGTGGTAGAGCACCTGTTTACCTAAATGAGCATTTCATTCCACTTAGTTCAGTTCATAACTATTCCACTAGGTTCAGAGTGTCAGTTGATGCGTCCAGTGATTCATTTACAGGCACTGGAAGATTCTGTCTACCCAAGGTAAACGATCATTTGCTTATCAAGGTTGCTCCCTCTAGAATGAAATGCCACAGCATATAAGAGAAGTTAAGAACCTCCCTCAGTTTAAGTCCACCGTCAAAGCCCATCTGCTTGCTAGTGTTTGAAGTTGTTTTTATACACATTTTAAATATCAATAATTCTTAGATAATGATGTAAATTCTGTGATAGTAATTTTATTCTGTGATAATAATTATCTCTACGATAAATTTGTATTTTTTTTCATATTAATGTAATTTGTTGTTGTTTTCTTGGTTATTTACATATAATTTTATAAAGGACCACAATGGAAATAAGGATTTACTTCCTTTTTGTGTTATCCTTGTATTTTAACGTTTTTGACATGGTTTCAATTTTTTACTGATATTATTTACCTTTAATAATTTTACAGTCTCAATTTGTATATTCAGTAATATTTTTTGTTTGTTTGAACACTGTAACTTTATATGCCCTTTTTGTGTAATATATTTCCTATGTACCATGTTTTAGAAATAGTTAAAATATGAATAATAAAGCATTCTGGTCGAACTACAATTCAAGCTTTTGAATGAGTGTTTCCATAGGTTACGCTCCCCTCTCTGGAAACCCCACACAGCAATGCAGCTTTTACGTCCAATTTCGACGGTTATATGGAATTCTAAGGATGAGTCACTTCTGTCGAACTGATTTTTAATTCGAAATCCGCACATGTCTCTCTGTATTCAAAGTGATATTATTCACAAAATAAACAAATAGAACACATGTGTATCAAAATAACCCTTTACCCTGTTACTTCAGATTGTTCTATAATAATAGACACTTCTTAATCCAGGCGTGATGATGTTGAGAAAAAAACATTCATTCATTTTCGAACAACCGCCTGAAGAAATTTGTCTCCGGAGTACAAAATAAATTCTTTCTGTAAAATTGACAAATATATACATGTATTGTGTATACATGATGAGTGTTCCCGTATTGTTTATAATCTGGCATAAAACATGTCTCAAGAATTCATAGCGTTATATATAGTTAACCGGTCGACAAATTTGAAAAATAATGCGATGCCATTGGTCAAATGAAATATCAAGTATGGCGCCACTACTTATATAAGCCACGTGACTCTGAATAACCACAAATCACTATTACACCATGGTCTGATAACCCGTATGCAAAGGTCATGCATCCGAGGGAGAAACATGACGTCTATGCACAGTAATCGTTTAATAAGAGTACAGTTTGTTATGGACTATCATATCGCTCATTGTGTGTTAAAGGCAAGCCTTTGCTCACATGGCGAATACTATTTACCGGTGTCCAATGAGTACGGCTTAACTGTATTAACGCCTTATTCTGAAAGTTACATTTGGCGCCAAAAGTTCAAATATCCTCCAATTTATTAATGATAACATACAACTTTTATATTGTAACCTGAGGTTTGAATAAAGTGAATAAATAGGTATCCTGGCAGACTATAATACAAACATGATAATTATCAGAGACATTAAATGATGGAAAATACACACAATTCGTAGACTAAGTTTAATCATTTGACGTAAAACAAGTTTACTATCCATCAATATATATAATAAAATAACAAACTATAATAATATTCTTCGTGATTATACTTTTTGTTTTCGAATAGATACAAGTACTTTTTACTTTCTTGTAAATAAAGATATAACATTATGTCTATTGGAGACTTGCGTTTGTAAAAGCTTTAGAAACCACGCACTGCCGTTCATCTGTTTTATGGTCTTCAGATTGTCGTTGCAGGCTTATCACGAGAAAACAAAAAATATGGCAATTTAGTAGCTTACTTTTATTCACATCTAATTTTAAAAATTCAATTATCAAGCTCTAACGCTTAAAGCTCTAGAGCTTCTTATGATCAAAATACGTATAATCGACTCTATACCACGCGATGTTGGTAAAATAGTGAATGTTCATATAATATGGAGACGGTAGTTCGATTACCAGAACGCAAGCACCGAATTTATTCTCTAGCGCGCTTATACGAACGTCTTCAACACGCCGCCAGTGTGTGAGCGCCGTGAGAGCGCAGATAACCGCCAACAAGAACTCCGTTGGAAAGCTATAGAACGCCACGATAGCTCCGTGGCAACGCCTTTGTCGCTGTTTGGACGCCATGATTTCTCCATTTCTCGACAAACATCAGATTTTTCTTGCGATCTCACGGCGCTCTTGAAAATAAAAACATCGTTGTGCCAACACAGTGGAAGCGCAGTATAGTGTGACATATTTCTTCAGCGTACGCTCAACGAAACTAGACATCTTATACAATGCATGTGATAAATTCGTACTCTAACATTCAATTACTCACAATAACATAACACCACTCATGACGTGGCAACCACCTGTCACAAGTGTCTATGAAATAAGATCATTTATTAGTGCACAAAGTGACTAAAATATGTGAAAAAAATCACCGGAAAGTCTACTTCACCCGAAGGCGAGAGACGCAGATCCACAGCAAATTGGAATTCTGGAAAGAATCGTCAATGTCATACAATTATCGTCATATCAGCGCAGAATCTTTCCCAACATGATTAATACAGTGCAACCTCACCGTAGAAACACCCTTTTGGAGTAGCAAAATGTTGTTAATGAGAGGCTGTTGCTCTGGAGAGATTTAATTGATAGTTAAGTCGTGCTGTGGGAAAATCATTCTGTTGTTGAAGGGATGTTGTTGAATAAGAGAAGACGTTTTCCTGGACTGTATTCTAACCATTCAACAAGGATTCGACAACTTCCCCATACGTGAAGGAAAATCTACATTGTTGTCAAATTACGTCGTTAAATATATTGCTGATTCGGTGATCGTAGACAGTAGCCGTACAATTCAATTTCAAGTCGATATTTTCTGAAGACAAACAATGTACATACATGTAATTACATTTGAAATTGTAACACCGTCCAATTTATGTTGTGTATAGACGCTGTCTCATTAATATGTAAGTTAGATTCTCCAGCATTTCTCAAGAGGAAAACGATCTATTTTTTCTATCCATTTGAAGTCAGACACAATGGATGTGTTTTGAAGTCTATTAACGTAGACTAATTCACCACGTAGAGTTAACATATGGTGACGTAACACTGATGTATCTAAGACTTCATAGTGTGGTAAATAAAGTGCTTATAGTAAATGTATACTTTTTTTGGGTTTGGCGCCGTTTTTCAACATGTTTTCAGTTACTAGTATATACGGTGACCGATTTAATTAATAAGTTTTCCTGGGCCGTTATCTTACCAGTACTAACTTACCCTTCCACAACGAGCCGACAAAGACAATCGACATTGTTGTCAAATGTTCATGGAAGGGTATGACCTGTCGCCACCCGGAATCGAACCCGGATCACGGGGTTCCAAATCCAGCGCACTAACCACTGGACCACGTTCGTGGCTATGTGTTAGGCACTGTGTGGCTGATAATACAACTGTCTAACCTCAGGATCAAACCATGTTCTTCCAGCGCTGTCAGCGCTTTGACTACTGTTGTTTCTATGCTTACTTTGCATTGGATTACTGGTCAAATAGATGTAAACTAGTACACATTGTATATAATACATGTATTATATACATACATACATTTTTTGTATATTTGTATGAATATTGTTTAGTAAGTGGTGCTAGCGCTAAAATATGTCCATGAAACGTCATCATTGTTTGAAAATACTTTGTCAAATATGTTTCCAATGCTGACTTCTTACAGCAGAAATGTCCAAGGGCTGATCAAATTGTAGTTTGGAGTAGCACTTCTATCATTTCGGAACCTCTGTGGTTATAGTGTTATAGAAAGACGTATACCGTACTATCTTCAGTCAGTAAGTATGACTGAATGGTGTCATTTTGGTCATTATAGTTTACAGCATTTCGGGACATTTCCTTCTATTTTTTCATTACGTTGTCTTAATCAATAGTCTTAGCTTGTTGTATTAATGTATTATATATAACCCCTGTAGACAGTTGATCTGATAAAAACAATGCCATTTCTGATTGTGTCTAAGCGCTGTGCGTCAAAGTAGTACCAAACTGTACGCAACTGCCTTCTTCCTGTGTGAATTATAATTAACATGTACATTTACGTACTATGAACATTGTTCATACAAATAAATAGAAAGTAACTAATTACCCCACTTTGCTTGACCGAACTATATTAGAGATAACATATCTTTTCTTCTTTCTACTCTTCTTCTCTTTAGAAAAATAATTAGTTCAAAAAGGGCTTGATGCAGCTCTTAACAATATTTATTCATTTATCATTGATACTACTTGAACATTTGATGCACTACTTTGATGTAATTACATATTTATCATTTTTAACCAATTAGAACATCCTTTTCTCTTTTTTTTGTTCTTAGATCATTTCTGACCTGTACTTTTCACATACATTTTCTTTATATAGGAATATTGTAATCATATCCAGCCAATGTATATAATTTAATTTATTTGTAGATGAACTGTAAAGTTGAAAGTTAATAAATATTTTATTTGTCATGACTTGATCTATGCAAATTATGCTGTCATGAAACATCTGGAACTGTCTTGATTATTTATAAAATTGTTTGATCTAGATACATTCAGGGATGCTCGAAATGCTTGAAACTTACTGATCATATTGTTTTATATATGATCATGTTTTGTAAAAAAAAGAAGCGATTGATTTAATTTTAATTTATCGTAAGCTAAACCTATTTCAAAAGTTCACTGATTAATTTTCCAGAGCGCCGTGAGATTGCAAAGAAAAAACGGAGATGTCAGGACGTCCTAACAGCTCACATGGCATTCTATTGTGTTTCTATGGAGTACTTGTTTGGCAATTGTCTGCGCTCACAGCGCTTTCACTGCGCTCACATTGCGCCGACGGCGTGTTGAAGACGATCCTTTGCACCACATGACAAGATGATTGTATTCACACATCAAACATCTTCATCAGTCGTTAGTTTGGTCTCGAACAGTGGAAACCATGCCCGTAAAAAGAGATAGAACGTTGAAGGAGGTAGGTCAAGAAAAAAACATCCATCGCAAGTAGAAGCTAGTCCAGTACCATCACCTCAATCAGCCAGCCATAATGAAATGAATGTTTAGACACGCCGATGGACGCGGTAGACGCGCAATGCAAGGGCTATGATCGTCATGTCAGTTCCGTACAGTCGTTATTAGAGCGCAGTAAAAGGAACAACGTGTCTTATATATGCTCTAGAGATGCAGTGACATTTCAGAGAATGCCGCCGTACAATCGCTGTTGTATGAGACCGTACTGTGCTGCAATGGCGCCCTTACGCCGAACCAAATGCACTCTTATCAACACTTTATACGGGCCTTTGCTTTGTTTTTGCGCGCGTCGCTCGGCATTCTATGCAATCCCAACGTGTCTAGCAATGATACCACTACGTTGCTGCTTGCCAACGTTCTGCACGCACCTCACATTTTTCTTAAACGCCGTTGGATCTCCTTGAAAACGCGGCCCTAGTGTAAATACCTTAAAATTTCTGCTGTACTGGACACAAACATACTTTAACCCATAGACACAAGCTATAGATTGTTAAGAAATGGTAAATAGTTGTCAAAATTAGTGCTGACAAGCCCGCTTCACAAAACATTCGTATGTCTTTATTTAACAACCTTACGTAAAACGTAAATAAAACAGTTACAAAATTTAATACTACCAGATTTCAGCATTTCCTGGTGATACACACACATACAGTACAACCTCTCCTGAGTGGCCCTATCTTGAGCAACAACCTCTCTACAACATCATCATGTTTCCCCCACTGCATGATTTAAACATTTATTTAACCTCTCTAGAGCAACAACCTCTCTTCAACATCATGCTTTCCCTACTGCATGATTTAAACATTTATTTAACCTCTCTAGAGCAACAACCTCTCTTCAACATCATGCTTTCCCTACTGCATGATTTAAACATTTATTTAACCTCTCTAGAGCAACAACCTCTCTTCAACATCATGCTTTCCCTACTGCATGATTTAAACATTTATTTAACCTCTCTAGAGCAACAACCTTTCTTCAACATCATGCTTTCCCCACTGCATGATTTAAACATTTATTTAACCTCTCTAGAGCAACAACCTCTCTTCAACATCATGTTTTCCCCACTGCATGATTTAAACATTTATTTAACCTCTTTAGAGCAACAACCTCTCGACAACAACATGATTTTGCTACTATCAAATGATGTTGCTTTTGAGAGGTTGCACTGTACTTGTATTTTGTTAAAACATGACAAATATACGTAGGACGTCGTAAAGGAAAGTCAAACCCTTCAAATTGCCAATATGGCTTCCTAGTGTAGCATCCTGGAAAACTGAAACCGCATCTCTTCATTACTTCTTTACCTCCATTTATTTTACATTCCCTATTATTTGGTTGATTGGTGAACGTGTCACATTTTTTACCATGTGGTATGCTGGTAACGAATGTCAAATTAAATTGATATAGCATTTTTCAGAATATTTCTTTACAATCCTATACAATTGTTCAATTACGCTGAGCATAAATACATCAATGTCTTTGTTATATTTTTTTTTTGTATACACCGAATTGAACAAATCCATATCTGCGATGTTACATTTTACATTCCGCACTCGTCTGATAACGAATTGTTTCAATCTATTAATATATACGGAGATTATAAATTGTGTATGCCAATAATAAAGCTATTTCTAACAGACAGAAAAGCCATTTGGAGCAGTATTTTGAATTAATGAAAACATTTAAATGCGTTTCAGTGTAATTGGCAGGACGCTCTTATTGGTCGTAAATTTGATCGCAAGATTTATCTCTAATACAGTCGAGTCTCGTTAGTGCAAACTCGCTTAACACGACCTTCCCCGGTATCTTCCCTCAAATCTTTCCGTCAGTCCCTATTGCAGTACGAAATACTATCGGTGAAGACAATTTTTTGTCTGGCTGTTTTCTGTTATTTCGAAGTTCTGATTGACAAGTTCGCTTCTATCGTTTAAATTGGCGACGGATTTCAAGATACATGTACATTATGTATTAATATTTTGAGTATCGAAACAATGCAATGACTTAAAAGTATTTACGAATGTTTGTTTTAATTGATACATAATTAGACGAGTTATGTTTCAGTTGTTTAAAGGCCCATTAGCTTTTTTAATTTAATAAAACAGAACGATAGATAAAACTACAATGTACTGTAAAATATAAAAAATAGATTTTATTTGCCCCAAAACTATAATTACATAATGTCTTTCTTTAGCTACATATCGTAAACATGTTGCCAGATGCTTTTTCTTTTTTTTGCAATATCATTGAAAAAATACAGTGCTATATTTCTATATGTACTTCGTGATTAAAAAAGAAAACTTTCGATTGTTTTTATTGAAAGTAGAAGTCTATTTCACCGATAAGACATCTTTTTAGATATAATATGACCTACTTTAGTTTTAAATTCCAAAAAGCTAATGGGACTTTAACATTGTTTTTTTAACAATATTGCAGTTACATACAGCGGTCGGTTAACCCACGAGACAATGGATGTATCGTTCCTCGGGGATTAATGCAAAGAGTAAGTCGCGGGAAAATGGAGTTGTTCAAATGACCATTAAAAAACAGTGTATGCAAGGATGCAAATCACACAACCAATACAGTAGGAGAAAAAGATTATTTAATTAAAAACAAACAAACGAATTCAAACGTACAATACCAGTATAACTTTGCAACATTACCATTCCTCTGACCTCAAATGACAAACATAATTAAGTAATATCGTATACGTCACACCTGGGTAATGCTAACGACGTACAACCATTAATTTTACCGACTATATATGGAAATGTACTGATTGCGCTGAAAGTCAAAATTGTGATTACGCGTAATTAACGTTAAAACTTTTGTTTGACATTTTAGAAAGTGTGTTAGTTATGCATCGGGATACAACTGGATGAAGTTTGACAATAACTGCTCATTGTAAAATTCATGGCTAATTTTTCATAAAAGTGTAAACAGAAATTACAAAACTGAATGTAATCATACCGTCTCACTACCTGTGTATCTTGTTGGACTTATTTTGTTACACCGAATTAATGTCTATGGGACCTGTAGCTGTAGAATGGCTTTATCAGACTCTAGTAATGGAAAACTTGGCTGGAAGAAATGGTTTATTACCGCTTGGGCGTTTTTGGAATGTCTCCTATTTAGTGGCATGCTATACGGTTGGGGATCTCTAAATTATGTACTGAAGTTGGAAGGTATTTATGGTTATTTGTGTGAAGATGAGATCACTAGTGGTTTAACAAATAATCAAACAGTGCCATCAAATGTTACCATTCCATCAGAAGCCTTTGATAGAGAGTCTCCCAGCGATGATGCAGATGTAGTTAAAAGATCTATGATCCGGTGCAAAGCACAAGATAGCAAAATGGCGCTTTGTTATACAATAGCGGCACTCATGTTTGGCATAGGAAATGCTGTGTTTGGATTTATAAATTATAGATATGGGACCCGGGTTGCACGTCTTATTGCGTTGTAAGTATCATGCAAGATTCATGTGTTAATGCATTTAAACAATTAAGTTGCAGTCCTGTTTTCGAATATATCACCATTCATCTAAAAGATATAGATGGATAGCAATAAATTCAAGTAAAGTTCTAATGTCTTGTTCTCATTTGGACAGTTCGTGTACGGAGATCGTTCATTGCCCTTATCCAACTGTTCATGCGGCCTCCGTGCCGAGACAGGAGGGTGATGTACCATTTTCGTTCATTATCAGGGGCTACACAGCCTCTACTTAATACATTTTCATCATTTGTCTCTTCTAAGAAGTAGTCAGCAAGCCTCCTAACCTCTGTCTCAGCAGGCTGTGGGTCCTTGTTGGACATCTTTCCCTTTCCTCTATTGCTCGATAGTCAATGGTGTGGCATTGTATTTACAAAAGCATACGTACAAATAATTTCCACTTCCATTTTTTTGTATTCGAAATGATAGTTTCAAATGATTGTGTTAAAAAAAGAAATCAATGCGCTAAAACATAAAAGAAGACGCCAACGTCTAATATGAAATGTTCGTCGGACTCAAAAACCGTCAAACGATATGCGCAATCTTCATTTGAATACACAATAAATTAAGGGTTGACTTATTATTCCAGCGGAATATTTATATCAGGCGCTCTAATGATGGCATTTGTAAGTAAAGAACACCCGTGGTTAATGTTCCCTGGGTTTGCATTGATCAGTACGAGTGGATTAACGATACTTTCAACAAATATGCAGGTCAGTATTTCTTTACAGATTATCCGAAACTTTTTTTCTCAATATTATTCCAATTCAAATGGTTTCTACATCTGTTTCACTTCGTGGTTCCAAACATTTTTTTTTTAAATTTGAGAAATTTCATCATAAAGCATAACTGCGATATTATATTGCAATGTTATGTTCAACAAAAATGAATTATCAAAAGTTAAAGAAAGTTTTTTCCTTGTAGCCCTTTAGCATAACTTTCTGACCGATAAATATTACATTGTACTAGTATTTCCTTAACAGAACATAAACCTCATTTCATAAACCTCTATACACAGGTGACATATTTGTTTACCTCCGGAAGTGCCACGATGGTAGGTTTGCTCAATGGTGGATTTGATACATCTTCGGTGATCATGTTGTTCGTAAAGGTACGTGTTATATAACTGTTTAACTTTTAAAATAGGGCTGTGGATCGTTGGGTTAGTGGCGATCCGATCCAATCCACGATTCACGATCCACAAATCGAATCACGAATCTTTTGTTATCAATTAATAAAACTTAAACATTACAGTTATGAAGACAGTTAATTATTTGTTTATTTTTTGGAATAATGAAGTAAATCCATATAAATTGGTCTATGGCTTAAATTTATACGTACCCCTTCCAGCTAATTGATTTACCAGCATCATTATTTAAAGAACCGACTGGACATCTTGGTAAACGAAGTAGTCCATGATGAGACAATATGTATTCATAGAAACAGGATTTTTAAGAACAAACAATACACTTAATTTGTTAAAAAACAAGATCGTTAACCACGAATCTTAGTAATGACGATTATTCATACTCGATCTGTCAATTTGATTTGTGAATATCCGAGTACTCGGATACTCGCCACAGCCCTATTTTAAAAGCATGACATTATTACTTAAAACAACTCTTGAATATTCAGATAACAATTATTTGTTAACCGAACTAATCAAGTGTATGTTTTCTGTTGCAGATAGCAAATGACTATGGAATTGCCAGAAAGACAACATTCATATTCATCGCTGGTCTCCATTGCTCTGTGCTTATAAGCACATTCTTGTTTTTGCCGAGATATTTCATCGTTAGAGCCGACGACGCAGACAGAAATATGCCACAAGTTCCACATCATAATGATAACGTTGAGCTCAAAGGTACGTTTGTCTACTACAGTTTGCGCCCCATAATGGCTTTTTCTTCAATCACCCTTTCTTAGGATTCATGACAGGTAAACTAAAGATTTGATGTGGATAAACCTTAGCCCCACCGTTCATGAATAATTATATGCACGTGAATATTGCAGGCGATAAATTAATTGAGACAAAATTACTAAAAACAATTCAGTGAACGAATTTTGAATGAATAAAAGTCAGAATCAAGTTTAATTAAATGTTTAATTTAAATAATAAAAACTCATTCGTTATATTATAGAGTGCAACATAATGATTATGTAAGTATTGCTAATTCTATTATTTTAATAATGAAAGACAATCAACATGTGTAAGATTCATTGTGAGATATTTTATCCCTTAATGCATAGATAGTCAGAATAGATAGATTTATATTAACATAGAATGTACAACTACATGGCAATCATAATCAAAACATACATTTAACAATCAACAACATGTATGAATTAATGTGCCGTATCAATCAACATTATGTGGTAAGGATAACACACAAAAAAGAGTTTTTAAAAGACTCTAATTTCCATTGTGGTTCTTGTGGTATAGTGTTGTATGACATAGGGTAATTTATATAAAGAAGAAGTAATTATAAGAATAAAAAATTGAAGACGTCATTGTATAGACAAATGATGTACATACTTGTTTTCTTAACTAATTACAACCTAACACTAGTTGTCAGAATGTTTAATATAACAATTGCGTCTTACATTTAAAGATACAGATACACCTGTGTAAGCGGCCACCTCCGAATAAAAGTCTCCCTGTGAATACATGCCATTCTTTAAGAACTGTCAATGCTTATTTTGAAACAAAATGACCTCAAAATAAATGCCACTTGTCAATGAAGGCCACAATGTCTCATTCCCAAGTGTGTCATTTGTTTACGGGATTGACTGTACATGTATAGATAGTTTATTTCGAATTTCAGTAAGCCATAGGCCCATGTGAATATACAAATAACACAATACAATTTTCATATGACAGTAACAATTAAGTGGCAAAATAGGCTTTAGTAATTATAGTACATTGTTATAAGAAAGGTAGATAGGCAAGTCAATTTAGATAATGATTTATGTATTATAAATGTAAGAAGAAATCAAGAGAGACAACAGAGAAAAGGAGGACAGGACAGAATCTGGCGGAGAAGGTGTATAGTATGAAATATAGTTCATTTGTAAGTCAACATACATCATGAAATCAAACACAAACATTTTCGTATCAATACAAAAATAACAACAAACGAACAAAACACGCACATGTATTTACATTCATTAAGATTTAAACCACGTATAATAGTTTTAAATGAGAAACACTATTATTTATCGGACGAATATGGTTGTTTCTTTGATATAACCTGAAGTTAACTGACATAATATGCAACAGTATGTGTACTGGTATTATTTGTTATGCATTACGCTAATTACACGAATAATAATATCTCTTAGACTCTTATACTATGTAACACTCAACATCAGACAATGACTACTAATTTATCAAGAACAATATAACCATTATACGGTTTACCTTGTCGAAACGAAACACAAGGCAAACTTAATGGTGTGTTTTACATATATACGTGGTTCAGTTATCCAATCATCATAAACATGTATAATTATGTACATATTATGTATATTATATCGTACAGTTAAACAAAAATAATGACAGTTTAGGTTGATTTTAGTTCAACGAAGCGCGATATTGGAGAGCCTTAAAAATGTAGACACTCAAGCTATTTATTAAAGATTCACTCTTATTTTCAAATAATTGTGTAAGTTTAAACATACTTGGTCGTGTCCAATAATATTTCTTGATATATTTCTTACGAAGATCTGTGTATAAAGAACATTCTAAAATAAAATGATATTCATCTTCAATTCTATTGCAATTTAAACATTTTCTATCTTCTAGAGGAATACTTTTTGGTTTATGCCATCGACCAGACTCTATTTTCAAATTATGAGATGAAACCATTAATTTTGTCATTGCAATCCGAAATTTGCTAATACTAATGCATTTTAAGTGTAAATTATATTCGAAGCTTACAACAGATTTAAAAATATGTGTTCTACTTGAATTTTCTAAACGATCATGCCAATTTTGAATGCGTATATCTCTAAGACGTTGTGTGAAGATACTTAAGAATGCTTTATTATCGCCAACGCTTTGCTCTAGCCATACCTCGAAAAAACCCATCTCAGATAGAAGATTACACACTAATGTAACCCAAGAGACTTTGTTGGATAGAGATCCGCATCCATCTTTAGCACTTTATATATGATTTTACAAAATTTCATTTCACTACACGATTGTATTTTTAGCCAATATTTTATTATTTTAATGTTTCTGTAGTACGATAACTCAAACCTTCCTAAAATACCGTACACAAAGTCATTTTGTGTGCATCTTTTAACGTTCAAAACACGTTTAAAATACTGACTATAGACCCTTTCAATATTATTTGCTTTGTGAAAGCCCCATACTTCACAAGAATAATTGACGATTGGTAATATCAGTGGTAATAACATGTAAATCGTCATGTTTAAATGCAGGGTTTCAGGGCAGACCAAACTCTTTAAGGTAACACTTCTGGCTCTTCATTAAGATTCACGAAAACCATCACGGTTTTAATTGAATATCAACAACAAATCATTCGTATATCAGTAGGTCTAAATTAGAAATTAAAATTTAGAATTAAAAACAAAAATCCGGTAATTCATGTTAGGCGATAACTAAAATGTTTTCGGTCCGATGAGTAGTCCGACGGTATGTATCATAAGTTAGTAAATATCTTATAAAGTGACAGGTGTGCATGTCATGCAATACATGTACGTAGATACACACTTGTAAATAATACACCCGGTCATATGAACCTATAAGCCATGTATACAAATCAATTTTTCAATTTTCACATTTTCTTTGTTGAATATAATGAGTAGATAAGCAGTAAATGCAAAATCATGATTTTGTTGATAAATTTAGAATACTTATATTATTTTGTTTATATCGGTCTCAAAGGGTAAAACATCCGCACTTATATCTATGGTGGCTGATTTCTGCCATTTCATATCTTCGTGTGTTCGCCCCCAAAAGTCGAAGCACGCCGACACGAACACACGATAAATTGATCATTTGTCGTGTCTTCGCCTTCGACCTTAGAGGGCGAACACACGAAGACACGAACTATTGAAGGCGAAATAACGAAATTTTGATAGGCGAACACACGAAATCTACTCTTGTAGAGTTTCGTGTCGGCGGGTATGAAATCGTCGTATCGGCGCCCTATATTTGTTGTGTGTTCGTGTTTTCGCATCGAAAGGCGAAGACACGACGACACGAAACATTGCACATTATCGTGTCGTCGTGCCGGCGTGCCTCGCCTCGAAGGACGAAGACACGAACGCACGATAATGTGCAAGGTTTCATGTCGTCGTGTCTTCGCCTTCCGGTAGACATGCGCAGAACAATAAATCTAGTACGTCGTATAATAGTTTTGCAATTCAATAATATGTGTAATGGTTCTGCGCATGTCTACCGGAAGGCGAAGACACGACGACACGAAACCTTGCACATTATCGTGAAAATTCCCGTCAATGAGCTTATAAACCACGGTGGTTAACCGGCTCGGACTTTTTGATCGAGCAAAGGACTTTTAATGAATATGAAGTTCAGGTGTGTTCAAAATAATTGATATTTTATATGTTCTACTTATTTTATTTTAACTATTTATGTGCGACGGAACAGCACAAATGCATATTGACAAGAAAATAATGTTAAATCAACATCACAGCGAACAGAGTCTATGCACAAATGTAATCAAATTGCATTTTCCCTCGCAAGATTGGGCGATACTGTCGAGTGAAGGAATAAAATGTCAATTTCTACAAAGTTTTCATGTTTTTCAATCGATATCGTTACTGAACTGAATAAAAACAATTTACCAAAGGTTACTTATCGGGTATTTATCCAGTCACAATTCGGTTCATTGTTGTTAAATAGAAAAAACAACAAACTTAGCAGCGAAGGAATTCTAGTGATCATGGAAACGGACTAGTTATGATCAGTTCCTTTAGATCGTTAATAAACTGATAATTAGATATCTGAAAGACCCTCGTTTGACTAAAACACCTTGGCTATGTACTATTCATATATTTTAGAGCAATAAACAAGCATGAAGTCTGTAAATCGGTGTACTTTCTTAGTAATTTCAGGTAAATGTTGATGCATTTTCACTTGAGAAACTTCAAACGTTTTCTTGATGTAAAGAATAAATTTAGAAGAAATTGTTGATTATTTTAAATGTATGGAAAGAACAGACATGTAAAAGTTCCGTGGTACAGAAATTGTAAAGTTCTTACGTGTTTTTGCGCCTGAATCAGGATGTCTGTCCATTGTTTTTAAGAAATTAATCAGTAAAAGTCCTTTGCCGGTTAACCACCGAGTATACTATCAATAGTATCTGATTGGTCGGCATGAAATGAACAGTCTATTGTACACATGTAAGATAATAGGAGGTGTACCATACAATGTTTTTTCAAAGTTATATGACTGTTTAATTTGGCCAGTTATTAACTATGGCGCAGGTATTTGGGGGACGAGGTCATTTACTTGTATTAATAGAATGCACCATAGGGCCATGAAATATTTCTTAGGTGTTAGTAAAAATACTCCAAATGAAGCAATTTTTGGGGAAATGGCATGGTCACCCCCATCGGTCCGCCAATGGAAGTCTGTTTCCAACGTTTGGGCCCGAATCTGTAATACCTCAATGACCAGGATAAATAAACGTGTAGCACTTTGGGCCGACGACAAATCTTGTTTAAATTGTAAAAATTGGATGCTTGTAGTAAAAAATCAGTTAATGAAGTGTAACCTTTTAGATTTTACACATTTAGATGACCATGTGCCTAAAAACCAATTATGTGATAATATTGAAAAAAGTTAATGTCTATATTTGTTGAAGATTGGAAGAATTCTATAGTTAAAGCTGATAGTAAATCTGGAAAAGGTCGAAATAAATTAAGGAATTATTGTTTGTGTAAGAGTAAATTTGAAGTTGAGTTTTACTGTGATATTATTTTACCTCCAAAACACAGAGCTGAGTTTAGTAAATTTAGATGTGGTGTTCCACCGATTAGAATAGAAACTGGAAGATATGAAAATTTAAAGTTAGAAGACCGGAAATGTCCATATTGCGGAGAAGTTGAATCTGAAATACATGTTTTGCTTTATTGTGACCTTTATCGAAATATTCGAACTCCTTTATTTGACATTGTTATAACTCTGAATTCAAATTTTATGCATTTTTCGGATGAAGAAAAACTTATTTTAGTTATGTCTAATCCGGCAGTCACTCGAATTTGTGCCAAAACCTGCAATGGTATTTTAGTTAGAAAATTTATTTGTGTAAATAATGTCATTATGATAAGTTTTATTCAGTGATCTTACTTTTTATTAATATTTATTCTTGGGTCTTAATATTGCTCTTAATTTGTTGTACTGTTTTATGATTCTATCTCTTGTAACTCAATACTGAGTGGCATTATACATGTCTTTTAATGATTTTATATTATATTTTTATGATATTTGCTGTATGTTTATGTATAATGAAGAGACTTTAATAAAGATATATATATATACATACATCCTACCAATTAGTTCGCTTGATATATCACTCGCACTTGAATCAAAATGGCCTCCAGCGAAGTTAAATAACGAAAGGCACTGTTTAACCGCTTCGAAGTTATTAGGTATAATTTTATGAGATTTTCGGTGGGAATGACAATTCTGAATGACATATGTAGCGATTTTCCTTCAGCATACATCCTTTATGCTGAAATAACGAAAGTCAAATATTTCGAAAATGGGGATACGCATTTACCTGTCTTTACTGATACCATATATATATAAAGTTGATTTAATGGAAATCATTTTATTTGTAGACGCTGAAGAATCACGTGATATTCCAAACTTGAAGTCCTGTTTACTGCATAAGGCGTACCTGGCCCATTTGGTATGGTTTACCATATTAAATCTTAGGTTTCAATACTTCATAGGTACACTAAATCAATACCTTACAAGGGTTCTTGATGTCGAAAATGACGGTAAGAATACAGCAATGACCAAAATTATAGCTTTTTATCTAATAGTATTTAGTTTTAAAGCTTGCTGATCCTAGGGTTTCTGATTTAGACTTCATCTGTAATAAATCTCAGCAGACATTTTACATGTATTTATAATGTGGCGTTTAAGAAAACAAAAAAGGAACACAAACTATACATCCATAATTACAAAGTCCCATGGCTATAACATCTGGACAATCAATGCAAAACACACAATGCTTGATCCTCAGTTTGGTTAGAAAATAAAACCGTTGGTCGTTGTTTCCAAATAATGGGACTTGCATGAGTCAAAATGTTGACGAATCGAGCTTATTAAATAAATATTTGAACTTAAAATAAATACCAAAACATCTGTATTTCATTTTAAAGTTATTTTTATCTATGTAGAGCATGTGAAAATACATGTAACACACATACAAGCATTGTTCGGATTTGCTGTATTTTACTTTAATACCGATGATACTACTTCCGATAAATACTCATATTATCATTATTATCAAATATACTTTCAGTTAGTTACTTCACGAATGTATGTTACTACATAATGCTGAGTGGTTTATTCACATCGTTTCTGTCCGGTGCGTTTTTTGACTGGCGAAAGAGAAAATGTAAAGGTAGGGCCAATGTATGATAATATGCAGGCATGTTGTGTTTAAACACACTCTTTTAAAGGTTCAACAAATTGCTTACATTTTACTAGCCGATCAGATCCAAATTTGAAAAGGCTTTTAATTTTCTAAGTTTTAATTCGTTAATTATTAAAGGTCATCATATTTTATCATATTCTTTAAACATTACAGATAAAATTTAAAAACTGGTTTTAGACATCATTCATTCTGAATCTAGTCATATAATATTCAATGCTTAATTAATTTCAAGTCTATCCTTTACATATATAGCGATAACTCTAATGATTTCCCTGCCCCCCCTCAAAACGTCCAAAAAGATAAACAGTACATTGTATAATGAATAATTTGATTTTACATGCACTCTTTAGTTGATATATATATTTGTAGATGGTAAGTGTTCACTATACAGAGATATGATGCCGGCAGTTCTTCCCATTTTATTGACAACCGTGTTAGCTTCCTCAATGTCAGTGTTGGTTCTCATACCAGTGAAGGAACTGATGTATACCATTTTTATCATAATGACATTTTATAGGTCATTTCTCTTCGGATCTACGGCTGCATTTCTAAGGAACATGTATGTATATAGTGGATAGTATATTATCTATGCCTTAATGGTGTTTTATAAAGTAATGTCAATCACACACAGAGACAACATCTAAGTGTTGTCAATGAAATTAACGATTTTAAGTTGAGAAGACAGGGTTTTGCAGAAATATTAGTTCTGATGGTTCACAAACATATACAACCATAATGCAAGTATCATTCCAGTATTTTATATTTAATAAAGAGACGGAGTGTTCCTGCAACCGCTAATCAACAACTTAGAGTCATTGTGGAGCATTTACTTCCATTTGTAATTTACAAATAATGCGATCAGCCAATTATTACTATCAGCCTCTTTTAGAACGAAATTTATCAACGAGATTTTCTTCTTGTTCACATAGTAACGACTCAACGTATGCTGGAAATTACTCTTTTTCTACGATTTACAAATGAATAGATGGTCATTTTACATGTTCGAGTTATCTTCAAAACTTCAACTGTATTGAACAATAAAAAACATTAATGTTCAATGACAGCAACAAAGTAAACATGATGAATTAACTCCTCCCCTTGTATACAATAGGTTTCCAAGTAAACACTTTGGATTTCTATACGGCGTGGTGAGATTAACTGGAGCTATATTTTCCATATTTCAATACGCCCTATTCACATGGACAAAATCGTACAAAGAAGGGCCATTTCACGTAGGTTCTTATATATACCTTATGTTATTTCAAGAGTATTTCAAGACTTGTTGAAAGATGTTTATCCATCTTACTAAAAATGTGCCCTCAGTAAAGATAGGGGCAGCACTTTTTAGAAACATGTTTGTCGTCAAATTGAACCTCAGTAAAATCCTCAGATATTATTTTGTAAATAGGATATTGTCATTTCCAAGTTGTACATTATTTTTGACAAGGATAGTTGTGCATATATATTTCATAAGTAAACTAGGAAAAAATACAGAATGCACTTTGTATTGGAGGCATTTTGTATCTTTGTTGGCATCCCTCAGTTGTCAATGACTATGAGGGAGCGCATTGAGAGGTTGCTGATGATTATCGTTTTGTGTGGCTGCAGAAACCTAATTTAGATCGCCATTTCCTGTTGCAGCCCTGGCATGTAAGAACTGGTGCCTCTTCCGAATTTGGCTGGCTTTCCTGGTGTCACTTGATTCTTCTGTAACAGTGTTATTTGGCTTTCTCTGATCTTGTTTATTTTGCTTTCAAATTCAGTCTGATTTGTTCCTGCTGTGTTTGTCCATTCTGACGTTTATCCATCCTATTTACTGGTGGATCTCGTGTTTAAGGAAAGAGAGACGATTTGAAGCAGCACCTACAAAAGTGGAGTCCATCAAATATTGAGATTACTATTCATGATGTCATAAACTGCAAACATCGATATCGAACTGCTGTTCATTTCAAATTGTTGGACAAGTAAAAATGATGAAACCGACATCAGACTCAAACTCGCATCACTACAAAGACAACGCAAAGAAAAATAACTTCCCACCACCACTCAAACAATCGGTAAATACACTCGATGGTTGTATTAATAACTTAAATTGGTTTTCATTATATATCACACATCGCTGACAAATACCTCTTCTCCAATTAAACTATGGCAACATACATGCATTCAAAATGCATGCTCAACTAAGCTTTGTAAATATACTTTTGTATTGTATTTTATATGTAGTGGCGAAATACTCATGAAAATATGAGGCGTTGCATGTACTTTTATCCTTTTTGTTTTATTTATCAGTTGTTTAATGACACATTTGACAGCTTTGGTTATATTAGATCCGCCCTTTAGAGACGGGAGAGAATGTACAGGAGAACCAGGCATTTATATCTCTACTCTTTTCTAATAGTTTTCCTGGTGCCAAATTTAAAGCACCGATAGATACACCACCCAACCCGTACGCTGGGCTCGGTAAATGGAGCACTGAAAAAGCGTCCCTGAAATATGAATTGACGGAGCCGAGATTCGAGCCACGACTAATCGTTTAGTAGTCCAGAGCGTAACCACTAGACCACCGTTCAGCCGTTAGTCTTAAATTATCAGACCGAAATTTGATTGTATTATTGCAAGTAACAGTCGTTCGTGTTAGCCTAAAATGGCATTTTATTCAAATGATCATTTGTGTACATCTAAACTGTTTCTTTACACATTAAATCTTGCTTACTTTTTTGCAAACAATAAATTGAAAAAAGTATCATTTGTCTTGTTGTGTGTTCCTCTACACTCTTATATTGAATTCAAGCAATTATCTTATTCTAAAGTTCCTGTGAACATTTAACTTTGATAAGTATATTTTACACATACCAGCATGTTCCTGTCTTGTTTCATCTCACA
Organism: Lutraria lutraria; assembly: GCA_964023205.1. Lineage (NCBI taxonomy): Eukaryota > Metazoa > Mollusca > Bivalvia > Venerida > Mactridae > Lutraria > Lutraria lutraria. The sequence continues at coordinate 4,980,016 of OZ026835.1, read as the reverse complement.
AAAGTTAAGCATATAATCAAACAATTTGTGAAAACGTCACAAACCGACGGTAATTATCATTGATTCCCATGACACTTTGTTATTGTTGAAAATAAATGCGACTCTTGGAGTCACTTTATTTTCGACCAGGATTATTAAAACGCCTGTTTCTACAGGGAAAATATCATGTTGTCCATGTTCTTATAACACATTGCGCATTACCACATACAAGCAATAAAACGCTCTAGCATAAACGTCGCCTTTAGTGACATTTTTCGCGAAGGTGACTAATCTCACTTTTGACCTATATTTCTTGGCATGACGAAAATTCAAACACTACTATATCTATACTGCGCAATAAACAATATGTATCCCTTTACTTCAATGTGTATGTCTATGACTCTATGTGCATAAAGGTATGCACTTAAAGACGTTTAAAGACATTTCTGGTCTGCAAACATCTTAGACTTCACAGAACAATTTATCCTCATAACGTCTTGATTTTTAAAACCTCACAGAACATCATCTGAACAATATAAATTAACTTGTTTAAGTATATCGAAGCTTTAATTCTTCCCTATGGGTCACGTCAATGAGCATCGAGATGTATTACATTAAAGGTGGAATCATATTCAAGAATCTAATACCAACAACCTTGATTTTTGTGAACTCTTATGCCTTCACTACCTCTGTCAATACATATATGCTTGATACAAATATTGTATTTGTAAATGTATATGGTAGGAGACATTTTGTTAAATAAACTTAATTTCTTGTCCATTCTATGCGATATTGCTGCCAGACATCGCACAAACACGTGATTTTAAAACATATTACAAAACTATCACTTTCAAAGTAGAGAGGACATTTTTACAGCGAGTGTTTCTTTTTTTATTCAGTATCATATTCATGTTTAAAGAACGCATACCCTGGTCAAGACCCGCCTGCCTATAAGTATCACTTGTCTGTGAATGGCAGCTTTTGCTTATTTAGTCTATAAACGAAGGGCAGCTTTACTAAAGCTGCTTCTTTGGTCCCAAAGGTAGTGAAATAGATAAGTTTACTGCATAGTAAATATAGCTTACACTTTTTAACCGTCACTAATTATATTCATATAAAATGTAGATATTGACACTAGCCTATTTACTTTTTTTATTTTATCTAAAACGAGTAAAGTAAAAGCATGTATGCTAGTGTGTGATATGCACAGACACGAGTGACACGACACATATGTAATCTATCCGTAGATTAGGTCATATAAAGTGCGTTTTGTCTTGAGTGTTAACTTTGTTTTGTTTTTTTGCCCTAAATACACGTCGACCTTTACCAGGCTAATTGAAGAGCATTGTATATAAGGAGCAAAGTTTACATGTTTGCACTCACAAATGTCGCTGTACAATAATTTCATTTGATGATTCATTAATACATAATATGTTGTACTTTTAGACAACTTCAATAATAGACAAATTATGAAAATGTAGATTTATTTATCTGAATCCAAAATGATCTTCACCAACATGTACTGATCATGTGCAGTTTGATAGAGTAATCAAAACAATATAATTTCGCAAAACTTTGTGTCAATCTCATATGAAAACAATTACATTTATAGATTCAACCAATACGTACTTAATTCTTACCGCTTTTGCATGTATGGTGGTATTCAATATCACAACAAAAAACCCCATTTATAATGATATACAACTTCACGCAAAGCATTATAAATAAAAATATACAATATAATGTATCACAAACATGACTATCACATGCTTCAAAGGTTGAGCTGTAAACTTTTTACTCATGAGTCTACATAATTTAAATCTGCAAAACAATTGCACATGCTATATATGGAAACGTACAGAACACACTCAATGTCAAACGACTAGTTATTGATTGTACACCGTTTTCAAGGTTGATGTGTATGATGTACTTTGCATATGAACGTCAAACCATATATGTCATTGTAGAAATTGTGTTAAGTATGCGAAGAATTATGCAAACATGTAATCAAAGCTGATGAAACTGAATGTTATCATACCGTCTCACGGTCTGTGTATCTTGTATAACTTATTTTGTTTCATTAAGTTTAGAGGGAGAAACTCAAAGAAACGATTGAATGTTTTTGGTACCTGCTAATATATTACAGATATTTTGCTGTGGAAACGGTAATACTATACAAACATGACTTTATCAGACTTCAATAATAAAGGAAAACTGGGTTGGAAGAAATGGTTTATCACCGTTTGGGCGTTTTTGGAATGTCTCCTGTTTAGTGGCATGCTTTACGGTTGGGGATCTCTAAATTATGTACTGAAGTTAGAAGGTATTTATGGTTATCTATGTGAAGATGGGTTAACTAGTGGATTAACAAATAAACAATCAGTGCCGTCAAATGTTACCATTTCAACAATAGCCTATGACAGAGTCACTGACTCTCCGAGCGATGATGCAGTTGTAGTCAACGGTTCCAAGATGCATTGCAAAACACAAGACGGCAAAATGGCGCTTTGTTATACAATAGCGGCTCTCATGTTTGGCATAGGAAATGCTGTGCTTGGATTTATAAATTATAGATTTGGGACCCGGATTGCACGTATTATTGCGTTGTAAGTATTATACAACATTGATGTGTTAATGCATTTTAACAATTAAGTTACAGCCCTTTTTCGAATATATTGCTATTTATCAAAACAAATAGATGAATAGGAATACATTCGATAAAAGTTCTAATGCCGTGTTCTCATTTGGCCTGTTGTTTGTGTACGGAGATCGTTCACTGCCTTTATCCTGTTTTAATACGGCGTCCGTGCCAAGACAGGACACGGCTGTACGATATTCGTTCGGAATCTCGGGCTGCACAGCATCTGCTTAAGTTTTCATTATTAAATTTTGCCTCTTCTAAGAAGTAGTCATCAGGCCTCTTAATTTCTGAGTCAGTACACCTCTCTGTCTCAGCTGGCTTTAGGTCCTTGTTGGACTTTTTCCCTTTTTCCTATTGCTCGTTTAATGCAGCATTATGTTGCTTCAACACTTCTTGTTTGTCAATGTGCGATTCGCACAAAGTATACAATTCGCAATAAAGGCTACAATGCTAAAATTGTCAATGTGCCTGCACCGTCACAGTATAATCTCCGCGAAGTCTCTGCATGGAAGTCGAGTGGGGTCGTACTATTTCAGTATGAAGGGTGTGGGGACTGCACGGGAACTGCACCTTAGTTCCACGATTTCCACATTTTTGGTCTTCCTCTGAGAGCTTGTACAGGACAAGAATAACTAAATTTTAAGCAGTCAGTTATGTGGCATTGTATTTAAACAATGATTACGAATTCATGCATACAAATATTATCCACATATATTCGAAATGATAATTAGTTTGTTGCCTAAAGTCAGATATTAATGATGTAATCACAAAAGAATGCACAAAATGTATGATGCACAAAGCTTCATTATTAGATTAATGACACTACAAATTAAAGGTTGATTTACTATTTCAGCGGCATATTTATATCAGGCGCCCTACAAATGGCATTTGTAAGTGAAGAAAATCCTTGGTTAATGTTTCCTGGCTTTGCAATGATCAGTACGGGGGGATTAACAATACTTTCAACAAATATGCAGGTCAGTTATTCTTAATAGAATATCCGAACCGTCACGTTATTTCAATATTATTTAGTCCCGTTTCCCGTGTTTTTGTGGTTTCAAATCACTGTAGGCTCTCACTGATAGAGGGTCGTGGGTTCGAGCCCAGCTACCGATCATGTCTCTTTATGTGAGAAAGTAGACAGTTGCTTACGGAGGATGTCTAGTACTGGTTCTTTCCAGGAACGAGTAAGGTAAACAACCTAATGTGACTCTGACTGTTGAAGGGAGCGTAAACCTCAAACAAGCTAACAAACAAACATTCAGTATTATCTAAATTCAAATGGTTTTGCAAACTGTTTCACTTCGTATTCCCAGAAAAAGCGTTATACCCGACATTAATGAATGAACCTAAGTTAAAGAAAGTTTTTCCTTGTCATTTTGTATAACTTTCTGACCGACATGTAGTTATTGTGCAAAAGGAGGAGGATTTCCGTTACAGAACATGTATTTGTTAACCTCTATATATTCAGGTGACATATTTGTTTACCTCGGGAAGTGCCTCGATAGTAGGTTTGTTCAACGGTGGATTCGATACATCATCTGTGGTCATGTTGTTCGTAAAGGTACGTGTTATAAATGACAGTTTTTACAAGTATGATATTAAAACTTAAAGCTGCTTTGGAAAATTCAGCAAACAGAACTCATCAGAAATATGTTTTATTCTGTTGCAGATAGCAAATGACTATGGGATTGCCAGAAAGACAACATTCATATTTATTGCTGTTCTCCATTGCTCTGTGCTTATAAGCACATTCTTGTTTTTGCCGAGATATTTCATCGTTAGAGACGACGATACAGACAAAAATTCACCAGAAGTTCCACATAATAATGATAATTTCGAACAAAAAAGCACGTTTGTATACTAAATCTTTCGCCCCGTTATAGCTTTTTTTATTTCTATCACACTCTCTTGAGATTTATGATAAGTAAAGAAGAGTAATGTGGTGGGTAAACTGAATAATCAAAATTGCAGGCGATACATTATTAAAGTCCACCATTTAAACACTTAAATTAAGGATCGAATGCTCTTAAGTCTGGTTTAATATTTTTATCTAAAAAAATAAATATGTTGCTAATTATATAACATTTTAGATGTGTAATAAAAAAATGAAAGTAGATCAACACGTTTATCCTTCAGTGTCAGAATATTTATCGCCTGATATAGAATAATTTATGTAAATAAGTTTGTTTCATTGAATTTTACACCTCCTTTCAACAGTCAGTGTTTAATAATATGGACAGTTCACCTTGCCATCGTTCCTGGGAAGAACCAGTACTAGAATCCCATCCTCTGTAAGAATCTGCCTACTTTCTCGCCTAAAGAGACATGGTCGTTAGCTGGGCTCGAACCGACGACCCTCAATCATTGAGAGGTTACAATGATTTGATGTCTGCAACCTTAACCACTCGACCACGGAAACGGGTCTTCAAAAAAGAAATAAACAAAAAAAATTTTTAAAAAGTCGCTTTTACAAAACATATGTTGTACATATTTGTTATCTGAACAAATTACAACCTAACCATTGTCAGAATTTCAGATTACAATATTTAGCGTCTATCAATTAAAGATGCAATTAAACCTGTGTAAGCGGTCATCCCAATTGTAGGTCTCTCTGTGTATAAAGGTCGTTGTCTAAAAACAGTCATTGGTTATTTAAAACAAAATGGCATCCAAATAAAGGCCACCTGTCAATGAAGGTCACATTTTGTCTATCCCTGGGGTGGCCTTTGTTTACAGGTTGGACTATACATGTGAAACGTCTAGTCTCTGGGAAGTTTCTGGGTCTCTGGGAGTACCAAAAATCTTTAGTTAAATTGTAGTGTTTACATGCATAGGCATGAATAAGCCTTCGTTGTATGCATAAGGTAAATTCACCACGTTTCATTTTGTGTCTAAGTTTGTTCTATTTATCGTACTCTGATTGTACTATGTAAGTACTGTAAAATCAGTTGAATAAATGAGTGTTTAATTGATAACTTAGTCGATTTAATGGAAATTGTTTTATTTGTAGACGGTGAAGAATCACGTGATATTCAAAACTTGAAGTCCTGTTTACTGCATAAGGCGTTCCTGGCCCATTTGGTATGGTTTACCATATTAAATCTTAGGTTTCAATACTTCATAGGTACACTAAATCAATACCTTACAAGGGTTCTTGATGTCGAAAATGAAGGTAAGAATACAGCAATGACCAAAATAGTAAGATAATAAAAATACAGTGCAACCTGTCCAAAACAACAGCCTTTGGGAGTAGCAAACTTATGTTGTTGTTGAGAGGTTGTTGCTCTAGAGAGGTTTAATTGATAGTTAAATCATGCAGTGGGAAAAATCATGCTGTTATTGAAAGGAGGTTGTTGCACAAGAGAGGGCACTCTGAAGAGGTTGTACTGTAAGTATGTTATTTTTCACGCTTATGTACATGTATGTAGTTTTATACCTAGCTGATCCTAGTGTCACCAGACATTCTACATGTATTTATCGCGTGGCTTTTAATAAAATAAAAGGACCAGAAAGTATACATCCTTAATTACAAAGTCCCATGGCTACGATATCTAGACATTTCAAACATTGCAAAACACCCAATTCTTGATCCTCAGTTCCGTTAACTGTAAAAACTTTGGCCGATTTCCCCCAAAAATTGGGACTCACATGGGCCAAAATGTTCGCGTGTGAATTAATAGAAAACATACTAAATCACCTGTATTTCATATTCAGCTTTTTATATTATTGTAGGACCTGTAAAAATGGATGTAATTTTATTCTCATGAGAAAAGGGGGCCCTAATATAGCAAGAGATATTACCTGATTCTGACACTGGGTTGTCTACTTAATATAAAGGTGAAGTAAGTTCTGTCAAAGACTGGTTCTGAATTGGTCAAATGGGCAATTTTTGTAACTGATTAATGTCAAGGTCTATCATCACGTGATATATTTTTTTGATGCCACAGGGTCTGGAAAAATGTTGGCGCCCACTAGTTCGAAGGTAGTCGTATTTTTCGTCGAAAGTGTAAATGTTTCGAGTTTTTCATGTTGTCCATGTTGTCAACAATTTTCCAAATCCATCGATACCAAAATAAGCATTGCTATTTACGTAGTTCGTCCACAGAACCTACAGAAAAATTTGAAGTTGATGGACTTTTTCATTGATTATTTTTTTCGAATTTCTCTGCAGGGTCCAGGGACAAGCTAACAACAGTAACAGTAACAATGTTAAATTTGTTAAAATTGTTAGTTGAAACATTGGCAAAATACGACTTTCCTTCGAACTCGTGGGCGCCACTATTGTTCTTTACCCTGTGGTATCAATCATTTTCAAGACAATATACCACGTGATTATATGCTGTGTATTGTTTTTATATTGTTTTATATCTATATAACGCATCAAGTTGTTTTTCTATCTGTACTACCATGTCAATGTATTTTATGCAATTCATCATGTTGTATATTCAATGCTCTTCTTATCGTCATTGTAATCAAATATAATTTCAGTTAGTTACTTCACGAATGTATGTTATTACACAATGTTGAGTGGTTTATTAACATCTTTTCTGTCCGGTGCGTTTTTTGACTGGCGAAAGAGAAAATGTAAAGGTACGTCCAATGGCTGTTATATGCAAGCAGGCTAATCGCATTTTCGAACTTTTTTAAAATATATTTTAAAAAATCATCAAGCTGCTGACAGATTGGATCAGAGCCAAATTGGAAAAGACAGTATTTTTTTATTTTATTAGTTTTAATCCGATAATCATCACATTCTTTGAACATTAAAAAATGAAAAAAATCTGTTTTTAAACATCATTCACTCTAATATACTCTAATTTAAGTCACATTATATTGAATGCTTAATTAATTTCAAGTGGAGCTTTACATACTAGTATATGGCGATGCCTCCAATCGAGATTTCTCCCTGCCTACACATAGAAACGTACTAGCACATGACATTGTATTACCAATTATTTGATTTTATATGCATTATTTGTTTTAATATTTTTGTAGATGGAAAGTGTTCACTATACAGAGATTTGATGCCGGCAGTTCTTCCCATTTTATTGGCATCCGTGTTAGCTTCCTCATTGTCGGTGTTGGTTCTTATACCAGTGAAGGAACTGATGTATACCATCTTTATCATAATGACATTTTATAGGTCATTTCTCTTCGGATCTACGGCTGCATTTCTAAGGAACATGTATGTATATAGAGAACAGTATCATATCAATGAGCTATATTGCAATTTTATCGACGCTTGGATGACGCTGTATAAAGCAATGTCAAAGACGCACTGAGACAACATCTTAGTGTTGTCAATGCAATTACAATTTTAAGTTGAGAAAACAGAGATTTGCACAAATATTGGTTCTGGTGGGTCACAAACATATAAAACCATAATGCAATTATTATTCCACCGTTTTATATTTTATCAGGAGACGGAACGTACATGCAACCGCTAATCAGCAACTTTATCATTTAGGTTCATTGTGGAGCATTTTCATACGTTTGTAATTTACAAGTAATGCGATCAGCCAATTATTGCAATCAACCTCTTTTTATAACGAAGTTAATCAACGAGATTTCCTTCTTGTCCACAATATTCAAATTTGTTCATAATGACTCAACGCATGCTGGAAATTACTCTTTTTATACGATTTACTAATGAATAGATGGTCATTTTACATGACATTGTTCAAGTTATCTTCAAAACTTCAACTGTATTGAACAATAAAAAACATTAATGTTCAATGACAGCAACAAAGTAAACATGCTGAATTAAAGGGACATGCCCTGGAACTGAAGCGTCTCGAATAGTAATCAAATTGGTATCATTTTGATGCCTAAATCAATTAATGAAAGCCCTGTAAAATATTTACAAAATATCCCGCTAGTTTACTCAAAATACCCATTTCAAGATTAACCAAACCTGCCGATTTCGGCCTCAGGAATCAGTCTTTATACAACTATCTGTCAACAAACTGAAATGGTAAGTATTGCTCATATTATGATCACTTGAAAGACAGCTCACATGCTCAGTTAAACTCTCACTCGTATCGGAAATATCGTTGTCATCAATAAAAGGCTGACAGCCTTTTATTCAAACCGACATACAAATACCAACGCGTGCGTTATAGGACCATTTCTGAACGCACATTCTTCTTTGACTTTTCGGTAATAATTGGTTTTACAAGTGACAAACGCATTTTTGGTGTACGAAAAAAAGACACAGCAGTTCCTGGGCATGCCCCTTTAACTCCTCCCTTTGTATACACTAGGTTTCCAAGTAAACATTTCGGATTTCTATACGGCGTGGTGAGATTAACTGGAGCTATATTTTCCATATTTCAATACGCCCTATTCACATGGACAAAATCGTACAAAGAAGGACCATTTCACGTAGGTTCTCACATGTACTTTATATGTTATTTCAAGAGCATTTCAAGACTTGTTGAAAGATGTTTATCAATCTGACTAAAGATGTACCACCAGCAAGGATAATAGACACATGATTAATCAAATTCAAACATCAATAAAGGGGGTATATCCATATCCTGGGATATAATTTTGTAAATAGGACTGATTATGTATGCAACAAATTACTAGCGAGAATCGACAATCATTTATGTTATTGCTTGACTCCTGATTTTACCAATGAATAAATACACCGACATTAGTATTTCTCACAGTAATCACTGTCTGCTTTTAAAGCTGTTTTACAGACATAATCATTTTCGAGGTGTACATTATTTATGACTGGAATAGTTATGCATATATATTTCATAAGCAAACTAGGAAAAAATACAGAATGCAATTTCTTATTGGAGGCTTATTGTATCTTTTGTTGACAACCGTCAGTCGTCAACGACTATGAAGGAGCGCATTGAGAGGTTGTTGATGAACATCGTTTTGTGTAGGTGCAAATACCTAATTTAGATCGCCATTTCCTGTTGCAGTCCTGGCATGTAAGGACTGGTGCCTCTTGTTCAAGATATGTCCGATTTTGGCTAGCTTACCTGTTGGCCATTCTTCTTCGTTTTTATATGACTGCGCTACTTGTTTTTCTCTTTTCGTGTTTACTTTGCTTTCAAATTCAGTCTGATTTGTTCTTGCTGTGTTTGACCATTCTGACGTTTATCCATCCTATTTACTGGTGGATCGTGTGTTTAAGGAAAGAGAGACGATTTGAAGCAGCACCTACGAAAGTGGAGTTCATCAAATATTGAGATTATAATTCGTGTTTTCATAAACTGAATACATCAATATCGAACTGCTGCTCCATTTAAATTGTTGGACAATTAAACATTATAAAACCGACACCAGAGTCAAACTCGCACCACTACGAAGACAACGCAGGGAAAAAATAACTTCCCACAACTATTTGAACAGTCGGCAATTAAACTCGATGGCTGTGTTAATGACTCTGTTAAATTGGTTTTCATTATATTTTGCACATAGCTGACAAATACCTCTTCTCCAATTAAACTATGGCAACATATATGTATTATAAATGTAATGTATCTTATATTTAGTGGCAAAATACTCATTTCTTATTCATCAGTTGTTTAATGGCACATTCGACAGCTATGTCCATATCAGATCCGCCCTTTAGAGACGGGAGAATCAGGCATGTATATCTCTACTCTTTTCGAACAGTTTTGTCGGAGCCTAGATTGGAACCCCAACTAATCGTTTGGTAGCCCAGAGCGTTACCACTAGACAACCGATCATCCCTTTGTCTTTAATTATCAGACCGATATTTGATTGTATTATTGCAAGTAACAGTCGTTCGTGTTGGCCTAGAATGGCATTTTATTCAAATGATCATTTGTGTTAATCTAAACTGTTTCTTTGCACATTAAATCTTCCTTACTTTTTTGCAAACAATAAATTGTAAAAAGTATCCGTTGTCTTGTTGTGTGTTCCTCTACACTCTTTAATTGAATTCAAGCAATTATCTTATTCTAAAGTTCCTGTGAACATTTAATTTGCATATAAGCAATTGAACTGTAAACTTCGAGCTATTTTCTTCTGTATACTAGTATAGGAAAGATTTACTGATCGATTGTTGAGAATTGGTCATACGTTCTTACCTTGTGTTCGTACCGAACAACAAAAACACTGTGGTTGTTCAACGATATTTGTCGCATTGAGCGATAGAGATTATGATAGATTTTTCTTAACGTCAACATCCACCTGGGACCCTTTACAATTCATTACTATAGTATAAGTTGTTTGAGAAAGATGAAAAGAAAATAAATATTTTTTAATACTACCAGCTTCTCCCTAATCAATTACGCAAGCCCAGTGAACTTTCTTCAACAGTATTCATTACTGACGCCGCCGTTCACGGATAATAGATATTGACAAGTTTATATAAGAATTGTGTAGTATGCAGGATGAGGAAATCTTAGTTTGGTTTCTGTCATTTATTAGTTTAAAATGTTCATACATTTTAATATATCAGTTTACTTTCTCTATTACAGAAACCTTCAAGTTCAGTAACATAATAAAAACATTATGTACATGCATGAGCATTAATTAATTTTGTACCTGCTCAGGTAAGGCACAAATGTCAAGAAAAAAGTACCTATTACTGATTGTGGCATTAAGCCCATTTTAATTAATAACATATAATGTAAAGTTATGTAATGAAAACATTATGTTAAGTCATTTCAAATACTAAAACTACAAAGATAATTCAAAGATAATTAGCTTCAATTATCGACAGTCATGCAACTATTCGGAGTATTGTAAGTATATTAGATAGGATACATTGATATTGATAGGATACATTGACTTTATGGCTGTCATACCATATGAATATATATAGTGTAATCATATTTCAATGCAATACATTAACATACATACGTATGTTCGACTACATGTACTTATCAGCATTGGAAAAAAACGATGATGTAAACTCATGATCTTAGGTCTGTTATGTGCTTATGGTCGGGCAAATAATTAAATGCATGGCTGTTTCGCTAACAGAGATTCTCGGTTCGAGACGGAGTAATATGCGGACAAATGCGGGAAATGTTATGTCGAGGTTCAATGAAATTGTACTACTTAAATTAAAATGTGTGATTGTAAAGGTTGACCCATTACTGTCATTTTGATAACAAAACGATTAAAATTGTGTACTCATTCTTTAACACATTGCATGAAGTGTAAAATAATGTTTTTGTAATAGAAGTAATATGTTTTCTATCTCAGAGAACGCAACTTACTCTAGTGTTGTGTTTAAAGATCTTTAAGAGCTAAATAAGACCTATGAATAACAGGTTAATGCTCAGAACATTTTCCAAGGTAGATCTTACTCACGGTGTTGAAATTCAAGAAGCTTTGACCTTCAAATTCACTCTTCAGGAGCCGTAATAGTGTGCATCAAAATTACATAACATTATTTTGTCCACTAAAAAGTAAGCCAGTATTATATATCGACGATAGTGTTGTACAAACAATACAAACAACACTACATTGTAAAGGACACATATCGCACACTAGATTGTATACTAGTATAGCACAATAGACCAAACAGTAAAAAAACTGGACAATCATTTATATTTTACACATCATTGAAAACTTTTAAAACATTGCTTAGTGAATCTTACATTTCTTCATCATGTACACTAGTATTATGAATTAAATTCATTATTGTATGACCATTCCAGTACGCTTCAATTTATTTCCTTTTTGATTCTTGAACACAATGTAGAAGTAAAGTATTTTACTTGAGAATAAGGCAACCACAGGTTATTGTTGATACGAGAAACAATGTAACAAATATGTAGAATAAGACATTATCCAAGCTGTCAAATACACTTGTATTTTCACACCTCTCATTCGCTGATTCATGATATATCTCATCATCACCTTGTATACCTCCAGGACTGCTTGGTTCATTTTCTAATGTTTGAATGTTCGTCACTTTGGTCGTTTCTATTTTGTTTCGGCATGATTGAAAACGTTGAAGCCACTGAGGTACGTCTGTCTTGATTTTCGAATGATCAGCATTTACCATCAAAGCCGATATTGTAGTGATCAGACAAGCGAATGCAAATTGACAATTAATGTAGATTTGCAGATATGAGACGTTATCTGACATCCTCGGCATCGTTTCTGCTGTAGTGTTCAAAAGTAAAACAAATGTCAACAGTAGTGATACACAATAACTCATACGTTCCCCGCTACGTGGTGGTATCTTAAAACTTAAAATATTCATAAAAGACACCATAATCACAGGAAGGATTGTATTAATGATATAAAACAATGGTCGTCTTCTAAGCACCAACTCTAATTCAAGAAATGACAACGTTGGGACTATATGCTTTTTTCTTATGCTTGTATTTTCCAGCAACCATTCCTCATTTTCTACGTAAGTCACTTTATAAATTTCACTTTGAGAAGTAACAAAATCAAATTCATTGTCATAAGCTGACTTTGTTAAACGCACAGCGCATGACTGTGTATCAAAAGGATATTGTGAAATATCGATTGGACAAATTGTTTTGAATGTTCCACCAGAAGGCCACCAGCTGATTCCGTTACTGTAGATATTGACCTTCAAACCGTTATTCTTTAAAATATGATACTCGTTATTAAGTATATTACCCATTGTTACTTCCGGAATCCATGTATCATCCGGAAATAGTTCCAGTTTTAAAATATTGCCATAGTCCGAAATGTTCCACTGTAATGTTTCGTACATCCATTGAAATATAATTCCAAACGAACTCGTCATGGACTGATCTCTCTCATTTATTTCTTGAAGACTTAAAACGTTAACGATTACGTTAACTTTCACTGGCTGTGACTGGTTCAACACAGGCCGGAAATGAGGGCTCATATTGTCCTTTAAATCTGAGAATAACCTCTTTTGATCATGGAAACTGCCCGCTATACATATTCTAGCTAATCCACAAGATAGGAAAATAAAAATTAACTCGCCCATATTCCTTCCAGATAATGTATAGGTATTATAACCAATTTGTTCAGCTCGTAGTTTTATCACAAATGATCATTTTAACATTTGCTGTTACGGTTAAAAGGTTAAGACTGATTGCATTTACTGGGTCAAATATCACAATGTAACTTTGATGCAGATATATATGATCCACTTGATGAGCATTTCTAAAGTAACGGAAAGCTTTTATGTAGTGTATTGGATCGGTAAATAAATCGCATGATAGACATTTATGCTACAAACATAAATTTAAGTGTTTACACAATAAAATGTGAAAAAGTCACTAATGGGAACACTTGAAGCTTGCATTTAAATGGATTTATTTTCTGTTCTCGGGACTCTGATGTACCCGAACAAGTGAAACGAACAAAAGCATAGGTATTTAGCTCTTAAAACACCTTTTTAGCTTAACTGTATCGTTAGCCCTTAAAAGCATACTTTAAGTGTTGAAAATGGCATGTACTCATCAAATAAAAAGAAAGCATTGACTTTAAAAGAGTTTTATACAATCCTGAATCATGAAATGTATGTAAAATAATATGCATGGATTAAGTCTGTGAAAAAACTGTAATGCTTTTAGTTCCGGTACATTTCATCTCAGGAAAGTAATTATTGTTTATGCCCAACGTTCCATACTGATGGTGATTTTTTGTACACATTTTTTTTGTAATTTATCTTTATTCTTCATACTCGTACAATCATATGAATTATTATGTTATATATTGTTACATATTTTTAACATATGTGATTGAAAAGAATCATCATGCATATATAACATGTTTTTATATTGTTGCAAATATATATAATTATGATGTTTTCATATGAAGAATATATAACGTTTTAGGAGAAAAGAAATGCAGAAAAAATGGGTTTAAGCTCCTTTCCAAGTCTGTATATTTAATGATATTCATACACGAATGATATTTGTAACAGTTGAAATGTAAACAGTTTTAAAAAGCTTTTGCTCGGAAAAAGATGAAAAATTATAATTCAAAACCAGCCCATTTGGTGTTATGCTGATTTAATTTGTCATTTATCAATGCGTTTTCTATTATTATTTTAAGATACGCAACAAAGTTATCAAAATTTAGTACTTGATTTCTATTTTTGCTTGAAATATATAAGATTTCATTAAGAAGTGAAATGAAATTAATTACATTTCTTGTCTATTATTCCAAAACATACTGTTTAAAAGTTTTAGGTTTCTATCGGATAGAACAATTCCAAGTTTATTCCACAAATGTTGCACATGATTACATTCCCAAAACAAATGCTCTAATGTTTCCACTTGTATGTTACAAAAATAGCATAAACTTGATTCTGAGATCTTGCATTGATGTAATGATTTATTTGTTGGTAAAACTCTCATTAAGTATTTGTATTGAAAACTTCTTAATTTTACATCTATAGTAGCTTTTTGTGTTTGAGAATATATTTTTGTCCAATGTAAATACTCATGTACATATTTAATATAATGCCGTTGTTTGATTGTTTGTTTGAATGTCTTGTTCAGTGTTTTCTGCATTCCAGTATCTGCTTCTTCAGATGATGACATTTCGAGATTGATCGATGATAGTCTCAAAACTCCTTAGAATATTTGCAATTATTTTGCTACACACTGTTTATTTAGCTTTCGAAAAGCTCAAAGTAAACTTCACCATAATGTGTTACATCTTTACAAGCACAAGCGCATGTTTAAATAAATCATTGAAAATACCTCTGTCTTTTTTGTATTTCACTTCTGTTAGACTGACACAGACTTTTGACACGTATAAAAAAAGTATACATATACAACAATGTTATGTCCAAGATCAATGGTGACATAATTAGACAAAGTTAAGAGAACTCGTCAAAGTATTGGAAAGTCGGTATTTCTCTCATACAAAACAAAACATACTTGTACTTAAATTTCAGTGCACTTTTCTTCCGGCCCCAGACAAACAGACAGTAGCAAGCGCTAGTCATAAAGCACACCACCCTCATCTTAAAAACGAGTCAGAAAAAATGAACAAAATGCGAAACCGCTCAGAAAAGGGGAATTTACGAGAATCAGACATTAATGACTTTTTAAAAAATCCAGTTCCCTCGAATTCAGACAAGTTTATTGAACAATAGACACTAAAATCCTTCTATACAATCGGAATCAAAAGGGTTTAGAAGATTTTAATATGAATAAATCCTGCGCGTTTAGTATCGATATTTACAAGACATTGTGATGAATATATTGTCTACATCGATTTTTACTATCCGGAAGAAGAAAATAAGACTAAAATGAACTTTTTATTAAGATTAAGTCTTGGACATTATGTCATTATGTGTCATTATACCGCGAACTGAATATTGTTGTCAGAGCAGCAATGACACCTTTTGTTGGAGAAGTTAGACATGCTGTAATATATACCTACAACTGATATAAGAACCTAGTGACAATCAATGTTATCTACTACTATCGTTAGCAGAACTAATTCAGACAAAACATTCACCTACGGCGTCTTTATAGTCGCAATGAGGCATTACAAGATTTGTAAACTTCACATCTTCTAGTCTAGACGGAACATATAGACTTCCTGGAGCCATCATCTAATCATCTGTGTTCATTCTGGTTTATTAGGAATGCATATTCTGATTATCTAAAGTCATATTATTTTATCTTATTCAAAACTTACAATAATTACAGGATTTATTGCATTTTCTGATTGGTTCGTCTTTACCAACAATGCAAAATTATCTTACATAAGAAATTCATGTTATAATTTACATTAACAAAAGAGACATTGTTAATGTGAACCACTTGATGATTCCAATTAAGATTTGGCTCAAAACTCATGTATTGTTGTTGCATATTCTATGTTAGGTAGTAACTGGCACGTGATGATAAGTCCAAACAAGAGTTCCAAAGTGTCGCAAAGTATATGCTTGACAATATTATGTTGTGAAATTGAAATGGAGCTACTAAGAGAGCGGACAAGGTCTTTTTCATTCCGTTTTGCAGAATCATGGGACATAATTCAATGCATAATGTATGATTGTCACGGATTTGATTTTGTTCAGCTGCAACTTCATTTGCAAAAGAATACGAGTGTGTTTAATATCTACATACGTCCAATGTTTATTGTTACGCGTTTTGTGACGAAATTTTCATTATTGCATTTGCGTTTGTTAATAAAACTGCTTTATTTCAAAACGACTTAAACAAGTATAACGTGTCGGTATTAGATAACTATGCAATTTTGATGTAAACCTTGTTTTGGAATTATTTTTAGACTATTTGTGCCCGGAAGCTAATCGCCTTCAATCTCTTCTAGTCGTCCAATCTGTCGAGCTCTTCATTTTATATATCTCATTATTCTCATAGAAACCATTATTTCTATTTTAAAATCACTAATTTCAAGAAAAATATTAGCTTGAAAACACTGAACCACGTGTAATTAACTTACAACAAAGACGTAATATCATTAAGAATTACAAAGCGGCGCTATTCTCTCCACCTATTTCTTGAAGTTAATCCGCGGATCCTTTTAAACTATTCTCCTAGGTATATAAATGTTCTTGATATATGTCACTATCGATGTTATATTCGTATGAACTGTATTGTATACTTAGACACGTAATTCCACAAAACTTTGGAAATTAAATTGTAATGCCTTTTCACACCATCAATATTTTTTTACTGATGCTAAGTGAATTGGAACTTTTCAAAGGACATTAAGTCGAAACTTAGGATTATTCGCTCTGATGTGGTTGGCATTTCATCAGCCATTGGTTAAAGTCTTTTTCACAAAGGAAACATAATTATCATATTGTTCATTTGGGAAAGATAGAGGTTAAATTTCTATTTTATACTCAAAGCACAAGAAGTTACAAAACCATATTAGAATTCAATCGTTCGACAAATAATACATGTAATTATAACTGAAGCAACTAAATATTTCGTGAAAAAATGCGTTTTCATTTAGTAAGAGTAATTCGGTTGTGTCGGTTTATCTCGACATAAATTGCGTTCAGTGGTTTCATTCTCTTCTATCTAGAAGAACAAATTAGATTATATCCAAAAAAAAATATACTAAATTATTTTACGTTCTTAATTCTTTGACAGTAGGTCACATATACTGGAAAACCAACTCTAATATAAGACGACTTACGTCATTTATCTTAATAAAAATGAACGATGTTACAACAGTTACTGCGTACGTAGATCATGGAATATTAGATTATGTTGACAGACGTACCAAACAGTTTAAAGTTTAACTATAATCAGATAATTTCTCTAGTGTAGATGCAATGGTAAAGGGAATTTATTTTGTCGTTCTTGTCATTGGAGACATGCAGATGTTGAATTACATTTAGCAGCTTCCCTGGATTTGAAACGTGTAGCCCATGACATGTGTTCGTTTTCTTCTTTGTCTGCAAAATGTGGTTTGTCTTTTGATTTAGGACTGGGTCATGATCCAGTCAAGCGTGCGCTGAATTATTACTCGGCGATCCGGGTTTGACTCCCGGCTTCGTCAGGTGATCCCCTTGTATGAAAATTAGACATGCTGAGAAGTTATCAGGTCCTCGTGGAAGGGTAAATTAGTACCAGTTAGAATACGGTCCAGGAAAACTGTATGGTTATGTGAAACGCTCGTCGTTTATAACTGAATTGTTGTTGAAAAACGGCTTAAAACCCTGAATTAAAAAATGTGTTTTTTTACCTGTTGTGGACTCTGCTGTATAACCTTTCAAGTAAGATGTTGATGAAAATAAAAGTATTGAAAAATACAAGATTATTTGTATCGTCCTGTTTGTTGGGAGTATTTTGGGACGGTGGATTTTGGGGTAGGACAGTATATTTGGAGATGGGACGTTTGTGTTGTTTTATCTAAGACTCATTTAATTATCTTTATTTTGAATATCTTATTTAACAGTGGTCTCATATTTCATGGCCTAATGAACACACAGGAAAATCACCACAATTCAAGAGGATATGCTTGCTTCCTACGAAAGCTTGAACATCAAAAAGATAGTAATTTTACATTTAGGATACTGTTGGTATAACATTGGAATGATCACATTAAATACTAATAACATTGCAATGCACCCAAGCATTTATAAAAATTTAATCTGTACATGAGCCTTGTAGTAGGTATTTCATGTTTTCTTTATTGTATTACACTCTATTGACTAGTATTGAATACGAGTTTGGGAATGTCATAAAATAATGTAATCTAATATTGGAAGATTGGAATGGTTCTGTTACAGATAGTATTACTTTTATAGAGCCACTGAATATTTTCCTCAAAATACTGGCGACGAATATGAACATTTGAAAGTGGAATAGAGTTGCATGTAGAAGCAAAATGTTATGATAAAATTGACCCAACAAAACATATACATCAACAAGTAACACCACAAAGAAAATTTAAAATCACAAAAAAAAACGCGAACGTAACCAATTTGACTTCATCATATGGTGTTGAATATCCGCTTCGTATAAAAAATAACATGTTGCACTCATCATTTGAGCTCCTTTTTTGGATAATCAGATTTAAAGAGGGCTCATTTTGTGAAAATGGGAACATTTTCTAACTTAATTTAATTTCAGAGAGTTTGAATAAAAACAGTTTCTTAAGCAATGCATATTGGAGACACCACCATGTCCTTACCAAGTTTCATCTTGAAACAGCTGTTAACATCATCGTACACGTAAAGTAGTCGTCAAAAACCCGTGGTAATTATTTCTAATGCTTGAGAAAATTATCTTAAAAATGAAGAAGAACGCGTTTCTTGCTATACGTGCTTGTCAGAAACATTTATAACAATCACATCCTAGTTGCTAAATGGGTTATACATTATCACCGTATGCAATACTGATTCCATTACGCATGTACAATGTTAAATGATTCCACAATACTAGTACTCTATTCCTTCATATAATGAACTTTCTGTTACTTTATTAGCACATTAAGTGCCTCCACTTAACAGTACGCCATTTTAAATATTGTCACATCTAAATCTATATTGATTTCTGTCACATTCTTCCAAAATGTGGTATATACAGTCAATATCTTATTTATTCAAATAACTATCTCATACAATTCATGCAACTAAGTTACTGTAATTTGTGTTCTTAGCAACGGGTATTTGAATTGTGGAAGCCTAAATGATCCAGTTATGTCGCTGGTTAAGTTTACGTGTAACTTATATTAATAGTTTATTTTCTAGTAAAGGGTGTAAAGAAAGTCCGTTCCAAATTTGAACAGGCTATGGAATATCGAAGAACGCATCGCAAAT
The DNA here is from genome assembly GCA_964023205.1 of Lutraria lutraria. Taxonomy (NCBI): domain Eukaryota; kingdom Metazoa; phylum Mollusca; class Bivalvia; order Venerida; family Mactridae; genus Lutraria; species Lutraria lutraria. The sequence goes on along the minus strand of OZ026835.1, from coordinate 4,960,166 downwards.
TCCTGATATTTCACATTTAATACCCAGATGTACCTCCAATATTGGTAATTACATTTTTAGGATAATTTGGATCGAATGTATGAAATTCAGAGTTTGGGAGATGTTACTCCAGGCTAGACTTAGACGACGCCGTACATCTCTTTGTCATTATAATTGGGGTGGGATCACTGTATGCCTCTGAATCCTGAGAATACTCCAAAGATTTTAAATAACATTCATATCTGGTGAATTTCCAGGCCAAACTAAATACACACCAATCAAATAGAATTCCTACAGGCTACAAGACGGAGTGTGAATTTCTTACACCAGTCTGCGAAGCTAAGTCACCTGGGTGGTCATCAATATCAGTTAAGTATTGCTAGTGTTTGTAAATATTCTAAATGCGAAACAATTGTTAAACTCTCAACAAAATAATGTACATAAGTCGATGTAACCCGACACTCGCCAATGCAATAAGAGTTTATAAAAAGTATTAGAAGATATATTACTGAAGTCAAAAAACGTCAAAATTCAATTTGGAGAGAGCACGATGCATGAATTCATTTAGCGAAAACGAGAGAAAAAAATGAAATCTGTTCAATATATAATAAATATAGAATCTTCAGAGCAATAATAGGTCGGCATACAAATAACAGTGTGAAACACACATCAATGATATATACAGAGTTCGCTATATAGGGATTTCGTTTGATAGACTTTCACACCTGATTACTGTTTTCGCAAAACTGATTCTTTTTCCGCAATTCACATAATTCTCTGATAGAAGATCAACTATTGTTTTGCTTTTAACCAGGAACAGCAATCGTTAAATGTCACACTATATATCGAACACGTGTAATGCAATGTGCTTCATATAGGTAAGAAGTACTAAGTCTTACTCGTAAGTCTCTTTATGTAAGAACACAGACAGTTGCTCCCCAGTAACGATGGTGAGGCGAACTGTTCGCCTCATCTGACCCTGTCTGTGGAAAGGGGCGCAAAATCAAACAAACAAACAAAAACTTACTCATGGATTTTTCACTGCTAAGATTCAAATCGAATGCTATGTCAATAGTAGAAACACAATAACAAATAGGATAGATCTTAATTCACTTCTGAATATATCTACGATTGATCTAAGAGCCAGGTCCCAGGTTCACGAAAAACTTGAGTCCATTATTGAGTTTCGACTCAATTTTGTTTGTGAAACTGGGGCCAGAATATGAATTAAATCAACCATCACCATTTACTGTTTTTGTTAGGAAAACTAATTCAAACAAAATATTCACCCGAGGCGAACTTATATTTGCTATGTGCCATGGGGAGATTTGTGGTGCACCAAATAGTCTTGTCTAGACCAATTAGATTGACTTCTCATGGCAACATCTCCATCTTAATTTTAATCATCAGTATACTCTGATCTATTGCTTCTTTGTTTACATACGGATTATTCATTTCATGCAAATCTTAATTACGCCAAGAAATCAAAAAGATACGTTAGATATTGAAAATGCAATATATCTTACAAAAATATTTTCTATAAGCCTTTTAACCGCTAAAGAAACCTAACTGGATCTGTCCATTTCCAGTTTGCATGGAAATCCAAATTAATCCTCATTGATGAAATGTGTTTTTGTTGCTTAACTTGAGCCTTTTATATGACAACTGGTCAAGTAATGATTTGCATGTGATATTAAGTCCAAATAAAGCATGACTTGTCACAAACAAGATTTGATGATGCGACTCGTGTTGCTTCACTTTCTAAAGAATTACATTTATTTGATATCTGCATAGTTATTAACAATTTCTTGACGCTTTTTGTAAGCTTTCACACAGTTGTGTTTGGGGCCACATAATAACATGCAGCAATACGTATTCTTTCTTTCCATTATGCTTCAGATTATATTAATGTTTTATACGTAATTCGTGAGTCTGTTAAGTCGTGCTCGTACATTTATATGATTCGCTAATATTGAATAATACTGCGCTCTCTTAATCAATTAGTTTCAAGTTTTACAATTTGTTAAACACCTGAAATTGCCATTGTGATAGTTTTTTGAAGCAGTATTGAAGATGTAAATGTGACAATAGTTAGAAAATGCTTACATCTTAGGCCGAATATATCTCCGCAATGGAGTGAAAATACAGTGAACATTTTTGTAACTGAAAGGAAAGGTTACGTTCTACAACATCGACTTTTGTACTTCGTGCACCGTGGAATAATGCTTCATCTTTATTAGGTACAATGTTTTATGGACGTGATGACCACATTTCTGACAATATTATCTCTTTTACTGTCAAGAAACGACACGAAATGAAAAGAACTTAATTTAATTAATGACTCAACAGCTGAGTAATCTCGTATTTCACATTACTGTAATGAGCTTAAGTTGTCTGATTTTCTCCCAGGCAGTCTTGAACTAATTCCCTAAGTTGGGACTTTTTGAATGGAAATATTTCGAGTAAACGTTTTATCGAAGAAGCACGATAGCAACAAATGTGTAAAACTTATTGATAATCAGTGTACATAAAAAGGGAGCTGGTTCGTGAGTTCTCTTTGTGATGATGAAGGTGCATCTAGAAATCATCGCTGATTATTCATGTAAACAACTTGGCAGCTAATTGAAAATAATGTCAGCACCCAATTGTATAAATAGTGGTTAACTCTTGACGATGGGTTAAAACAGCGGTTTGGTTAAGATCTTGGTTAAATTCTAGTTTTGGTTAATTTTAACCAAATGGTTAATTTAAATAGTTAATTTAGAGTAATCTGAAATGCGATGTACGTGACGGGATGTATTGGTAAAAGAAACAGTAGTTAAATTTAACCAATTTGGACAGTTAACTTTTGGTTAAAATCGCTTATACAATAGACTTACCATTGTGGATAACTAGTTTATTACACACACCCTCTCATCGTACATACGCGTTACTATTTTTGCGTGTCAACTATCATTATGTTGAATATATTAATTGATTTCGGCATTGAAGTTACTGACTTATATTTCCCACCGGTGATATTCAATTTCAACATGGAGTAGAACTCACAACACTTTCTTCAATTTAATCCATTGATCCCGACCATGTACTCTCTTGGTATTTGAGACAAAATTTAATTAATAATATACTAATTTTCTAGGTATGTGTTATTATATTGTGTTTCTATATACATTGTAATTGTGAGAGCTGTAATTTTATATGTAATGTCTTTTCACGTGGTCTACTTTATGATAGTAATATAGATTTTAGTTCTGTGGATTTCAAATTATAATGAAGGTTTACTTCGATGTCGTGAACGTGAATTACGAGTATTCACCAATGTTTGACTACAGTATTTAGACAGATAAATAACAAAGATAAACGCGATACATGCATGACGCCACATATTTCGTGTAGTATTAATTTGTCACTTAAGTTATAAGATAAGGACGAAAGCAATCAGTTTGTTATTTATGTTCGTTGTAGATTGTAGTGTATTTTTTTAATTCTTTCTTTGTGTGTGTTTATTATTCATTTGTCTAACTTGTTTTATCCCCCATGTTTGTAGTTTTAGCATTACTGCATATGTTTCATGGCGGTATCGGCAGGGAAACAGTTACTGTATTTTTGTATCGTGTTACACGTTTGAAAGTCTGTAATTCTGAGAAAGATTTTTGAAAAGGAGCACCTAGTGTTGGAAAAATAGTAGTGACCGGAAACCGCAAAACCAAAATTTGTAACTACACTACGGAACTGCCCGAGTAGCTACAATTGAGTATGTTATTGGCGACTTTTACATAAGTGTGTCATTTACAACTTATAAAAAAAACATAGAGTATTTGTAAAGTGTAAGCACTCGTCAAGATGTCACTATGATTTCTATTTCACTCGAAGCCAGTCAGTTTAATTTCTTCATTCTATCTACTTAAGTCAGATTAAATTGTCTGAAACAATTTATGGATAGCACACATTTTAAGTCTAATATTTAAAGTAGAAACTGTCTGTGTTTCTTTTTCTTGCTGTTTTATTACGTGTGTGCTCTCCACCAGTACATCAGCGAAGTTTTTAGTCTATCAGATATTGACGCACCACTTTATGTAATTTCGTTTGTATTCATCTGTTGTGCAACTGCCCATTTGACAGCAATGGCCATTTCAGAGCCGGAGAGAGAGAGAGAGAGAGAGAGAGAGAGAGAGAGAGTGGAGAGAGAGAGAGAGATAGAGTGGAGAGAGAGAGAGAGAGAGAGTGGAGAGAGAGAGAGAGAGAGATAGAGTGGAGAGAGAGAGAGAGAGAGAGAGAGTGGAGAGAGAGAGAGAGTGGAGAGAAAGAGAGTGGAGAGAGAGAGAGAGAGTGGAGAGAGAGAGAGAGAGAGAGAGAGAGAGAGTGGAGAGAGAGAGAGAGAGAGAGAGAGATAGAGGGAGAGAGAGAGAGAGAGAGAGAGAAAGAGAGAGAGAGAGAGAGATAGAGAGAGAGAGAGAGAGAGAGAGAGAGAGATAGAGAGAGAGAGAGAGAGAGAGAGAGAGAGAGAGAGAAAGTGGAGAGAGAGAGAGAGTGGAGAGAGAGACAGTGGAGAGAGAGACAGTGGAGAGAGAGAGAGAGAGGAGAGAGAGAGAGAGAGAGTGGAGAGAGAGAGAGAGAGAGAGAGAGAGAGAGAGAGAGCGGAGAGAAGAAACAGGAGAACTGAGTATTTATATCCCTACTCTTAGTTCGAATAGTTTTTCCTGGTTCTTTATGGTGTCCGGTGTAAAGCACCGATACACGCCTTATCCCATTGGTGTGTTTTTTCTCTTAACACTGTAGTAAGTCCTGGCTCGGTAGCTGAAATGGGGATGCTAAGAAAGCGTCCCTGAAATATCGAAAGGCGGGGCCGAGAATCGTGGACTTTTCGTTTAGTAGCCTAGCGTGTTACCACTAGACCACCGTTCACCCCTTATGTAATTTCAGCCAACACTTAAACTGCAATTTGTTGCCGAATAGCTGAAACATACGATGATTAAATTCTGACAAAACAAACGTTTTTAAGACTGAATTACCCTGTTATACGTACTTACCCTTCTTTACCTTGTTCCAAATTAGTTTTTAATTCCCCCTATTGCGTGTTATTGGCATTTTCCTTGGAATTCATTTTTGACGTATGAATATTGAAAACATATCAGATATGATGACAGATTATGATAATAATATGAATGGAACAGCGACTGCGGACTACGGGTGTAATATTGTTATTTTGAATAAACGTAGCTTCGGTTTGTTCATAAAAATGTAAAAATCGGAAATGCTATTGGGACAAATGCTCATTGCACACGACCGTGTGATGCTAGTTTATGACGCCAGCGTCAGTAGTTAATTCATTTTAGACTTTGGATGTCTTCTGAATTAAATTGGAAAGAGATTTACTACAAGAATAAGTAAACACTAAGCAATTATCATTCTGTCTGTGAATGTGTATTCTATCACTTTGTTTGCGCATCTTCCAAGAAAAAGGCAATATTTACCGATTGGGTATTATGAGAAGAGGTCAGACAAAGCCATAATAAACTAGAATGCGACGCATAATTATTTATATGCAAATCTTTAATTCATCTATCTCATGTCCTTTGGTTTACTTTGATACTACATGTAATGAATTAAAATTATTTCTTTGGTAGAGCCCCGTTACAAATATCATACTGTGCTGAGTTCTATAGTCATTAAATTGAATCAACAGGAAATACTCAAAATTAATTAACTCCGCGAAAAAGACCAGTAGGAGCTAGATTATATTTAGATAAGAAAGCTCTGAATTTAAAAAAAGCACTTATCTTTGTCATTGATTGGATAAGAAAGTGAGACGATCACTAATCCTTGTCACTGATTGGATAAGAAAATTGGGCGAGCACTAATCCTTGCCATTGATTGGATAAGAAAGTGAGACGAGCACTAATCCTTGCCATTGATTGGATAAGAAAGTGAGACGAGCACTAATCCTTGTCATTGATTGGATAAGAAAGTGAGTCGAGCACTAATCCTTGCCACTGATTGGATAAGAAAGTGAATCGAGCACTAATCTTTGTCACTGATTGGTTAAGAAAGTGAATCGAGCACTAATCTTTGTCACTGATTGGATAAGAAAGTTGGGCGAGCACTAATGATTGGTATGAACGTATGGGATGTCATATTTTTTCCGTTCACTTTGTCTTGATATTGTTGTTCTCTCCATTGCTATATAATTGCATTTAAACGCACAATTACTACAATACCTATGTGTGTGCCATTCATTTTGTCAGAAAAGTACACTTCAAAATATAATTGTTTGTAACAAGTTTTTACTTTTGGCTCAGTGGATAAAGAGAATGTGCCACATTTGTCAAAGTTTGAAGTACGAAAAGTTTGTTACCTAATGAACTACTCAAAAGTATCTAGTCATGTGATTCGCTTGTTGTACTAAAACAACTTACGAACACACGAATGAATAAATAATTATTAATTTAGTTCAAAGAAAGCTTCGCTAATTATTTTGTGTCATTAAATAATTCCAGCTTATTGCAATTTGCAACTGATGCTATTAGTCGAAATGTGATTGCAGTACATATGGTTCTGATCATCCTGGTTATTGCATCCGGGTAATTACAGGCGAAAATCCTGAAGCATTATTGCATTGAACACAATAAAGTTGTATTATAAACATTTGGTTATGGTCGATTGCTTTTATTCGATTAAAAGAATTGTATTGTGATATAATATTACGATGTTCTCTTATGGAAAGATGTAATTTATGATTCCGTGATATTGGAACCGAACATGAGGCTTTATTTGCCTGGCACCTTTGACTCTTACAAACCATAGGAACCAAAGACGTAAGTTACTAAAAGAATTACAGGTTGGAACTGATCTTAATTTCTTATGATAAAGAACACTTAGTTTACAAAACAGTTGTCGAGTCTGATAATTGTTCTGATGAAAATGTATTTAAAAAAGGAACACACAAGATGTAATACCATACCATTGGTGTTTCCGGTGTTCTCTGGTGATATCTGGCGTTTTCTGGTGTTCTTATGTGTTTCCTGGCATGCTCTTGTATCTCCGATGTTTTCTAGCTTTCTCTGGTGTTCTCTTGCGTTTTTGTTTTGGTGGTCTCCTGTATTCTCTGGTGTTTTCTGTTATTTTCATGTGTTCTCTGGTGTTCTCCTGTGTTCCCTTTTTTGTGTTCTCTGATGTTTCTCTCATTTTTTTGTGTTCACTGGTGTTTCTGGTGTTCTCCTGTGCTCTATGGTGTTCTGTGACGTTTTCTGGTGTTCTCTGACATTCATATGTGTTCTGTGATGTTCTTTGATGGTTATACAATCTTTTGTCGAGAAAGAGAAACCTTGGACTTGAACTAACAAAACATGATAATAGCATTTTTGTTAACATAACTCATCGTCGTTTTTGTTAATTTGACATTCACGACATTTCGGGTCTCGAAACAGACGATACATGATACTTGCTTGATGTAAATTACGTTTTAATTGTGGTTCTATGACACAAGATGCATACACAAGCAGTTAAAAATGCACGAGAGAATTGTAATTCACATAATGTTGTACGATTTTAAGGAGTCACGCACTGTGCAGACAAGGATTATATTTAACAACTGTGATCTTGAAATCATCATTGTAATGTGATGAGCAGACCACAGAATCTCTCTCAAAGGAGACATGAACATCTTCATTCTTCCATTTCCTAGTTCAATTGTTATCTCAACGTAATGTTAGTAATAACTATGTTGCTGTGTTCAAACATATGTTCGTGTGTAATCATGACTTTTTATATTTTAGTTTTCTAATGTCTAACATAAAATGACAAAATTCATTGTATTATCTGATAGCTATTGTGCTTAGACAAAAAAGTTGAATAGACATACTGTCAAAATAACGGTTCTTGGTGAATTGCAAGACTTAATGTTTAAAATTCCTACTTCGTTCTTAACTCGATGCTTTACAAGAACTATAGTTTCACACATTTTTGAATAAATTTAAGTCAGGATACTAGAAGATAAACAGTAATATAATGTTATGTTAAATTTATGAATAATCAGCATGCGGCTTTAATGTTTTATGCGAATCAGTTCATTACGTTTTGTCACAAAGAGAGGCATTTGCCCGAGCGATGTGTTTTTTAATAATATTTTTTGTGTCTGGATATTATAATTGTATCTTTGGAAAAGATTCCGTGACGTCCATCGTTTCGTATTACATCATTAATATAACAAAGACATTCTTCAAAATATTCGTTTTTATTGTATTTAAATAACTCCATGTCGCTTAGATTTCAGTGCATATGCGCTGTTACTTTCTAATACGGCCTTCACTTTACCGTTCTCACCATTTCAATAATGTTGCATACAGACACACAATAATTAAATGCATATAAAGTGTCTACTTCATTTTGACGGAGAAGTTTAGCTTCGAAATGCAATTATTTTAAGAAGTACAAAAGATCCCTGGAATAGAAATCTTTCTGGTAAAAAAATACAATTTAATTCAAGTACTGCAATAAATTAGCACCATTTCACAAACGTACAGATGTAGTGTATTTAATGAGAAGGGGAACAATTTAATGTAATATGGTTTGGAATGACTGAAAAAAATTTTCATGGTTAAATACTTAAACATAGTGACTACTGGTGTTTTGTAGGGACTGGAATAGAAATTTAACCGCGTATTACGACAACTTTATAGAAAACTAACCAAAGATGCGCTTCCGCCATTTTGTTTTTATAACACATCAGATAAGAACCAAGCATATCATATTGTTACGTGTACTTAGAGGGAATTGAAAGAATATTGACGAGTGGTGACATAAACCGAGTATCATAAGCTAATAAAGAACGACAATGTCCAGAAAGATCACTGGGAAAATAGATCAGATCTACGGAAGCATGAATACGCCTCCACCTATTGATACATTTTCATTTAAACGTTCGTGTAAATAATGGAGGACTTCATCTTAATTAAAGAGGAAACAAGAAAAATGAGACATATCATGAAAGTTAGTAAATTATCGTAACGCGAACAATTGCAAGTTAGTGCTTTGAATTGTCACCACATAACATCAGTTCAATGAAAAATTTCGCGAAAATTAGGTTTTTCATGAAAATAAATTCATGAAACAAGATAAATCTATTCATGAAACCGGTTATCTAAAAATAGATATCGGAAAACGTATTCAAGGCATAAGAAGTTCAGAAGCGTGCCGATCACAAGTTACGGAAGCCTCAAATGTCGACAAATTTAAAGCGATAAACCTTGATCTTTTTGGTGTTCTCACATTAATTTCTTCGAATTAATGTAAAGAAACGTACCATTTCTACGGAAGCATAAATACGCCACCACATGACGATAAATCCTCTCGTGAAAATAATGGAGGATTTCTTGTAAACAGAAAAAATATCATGAATCCAGATAACATTTACATGAAAGCAAAACAACTATGTTAACACAAAAAGTTGCGTATTAGTGCTTCAAACTGCTACATCATTTTCGCGTTAATATCTGTTTTCATGAATTATTTTACCATTTCGTGAAACAACAGTCGGCACGCTTCTGAACTACGGAAGCCTACTGGGGCCATTTTAAGTTAGATACTAGTATTAGTACTTAGATCTTATATGTTAAAACTGAAAAGTTAGAAGTTATATATAAGAAATATAGATAGGATCAACGAACAATAATAAATTTATGGTTGTTCAAAGAAATCCATTCCAGAGAGAACTCTGGTTGCCATAGCAGCCGAAAGAAATAGCTTCTTAACATAAACCAGAAGGCCCGAAGCTTAGTATGTTACTTCCAATTGTGCAGGGCTTTATAAATGTCAGAAACCATAACAAACATAATATTAATTCTAGGCAAAGAATAAACGAAACTTCATCATACTTTACACAAAGCTGAAAAATAATGCAGTTTGTTTCGAAGACTTGTAAAATAGAAATTATTAGAAGTTGTGAGAAACTGATACTGGTCCGAAACTGGACTCATACATTGTACCAATAGGCATTTCATGTTCTCATCAATACAGAGTGTTTAAACGAAATGTCATTCCTATAAGATGCTTTTATGTGGGAAGGAGTTGTTGAGGCGAAATACATCTTTAAGATATTTAAGAGATCAGAGGTCAAAATTCTATGTTAAAGCCCCATTAGCTTTTCGCTATAAAAATATATTTAAAAAAAAAACAATTGCTGATATTATCCCAGGATAATTATTACCGACGAAACAATCTCTTTTTCTTCTAAAGACACTCATTTCGCTGTGAATTTTGCTTTTGTATGCTTGAAATATATAGAGCGCGTGACGTCACTAAATACGACGTGTGCATAACTTGACTGCGGGAAACGCAGCTGTTCTATAAATAGTATTTATTTCAATGATACTGAAAAAAATACGATAGTGTTTTGGAACATTTTTTCTTGCTATAAAGTGCGCACGGGAGGAAAACACACTGGATTCCTCTGTTATAGAACAAACAGAAACTATTACGACCGATAAATTTATATGATTTTGGGACTTTAAGTGTTCTATATACAAAATTTATAATATATTAAGTTTAGAGTCAATTTGAAAGTTCCAAGTTAAAATGTCTAAGTTTCAGTAAAAACGTAACCAAAAAAGAAAGTGCAGATATCTAAGTTTACTACGATAACCCTTTTATTTGTGTTTATACAAAATGAGTACAATTCATTTCCTTACAGATGGTTTGTCTCCACTGACTGGGATTGTCCCATTGTCGCTATATATTTTCTAGTGAACGAGAGTAACATACTAAGTTCTATGCCTTCTGGTTTTCTTTAATAAAAATGTGTTCTCAAATGTACAATCAAATGACCACGGATGTGGTCAGTTTTGACACAGAAGTCTTGATTTGAACAAAATTGGTAGAGATCTCTAGGCAATGCTGCAATTCATATATATACGCTTTATGCCATTTGGTTTGTTTTAAGATTTATTTGAAAATTTCCAATGTACAATCAAGTAACCACCGGGGCAAGGTCACTTTGATTCAGGCGGTCATGATTTGAAACACACAAGCTTTATGCTTTATGGTTTATTTTAAGGAATGTTTTGAAGATCAAGTGACCCCTGAGGCGAGGTCATATTTACCCAGAGGATCATGTGATTTGAACACACTTGATAGAGCTCCACTAGGCAATGATTCATGTCAAATTTCTTAGCTCTGGGTCATTTTTTATAGACTTTCCTATAGAAATCTATGTTAAATTAAGTGACTACCAAGTTAAATTAGGCTACCATAGGTTTCCGATATATATTTTTAAATAACTGGTTTCATGAAAAGATTTATCTTGTTTCATGAATTTATTCTCATGAAAAACTATAATTTTCGCGAAATTGCTTCATGAAAACTGATGGTATGTGTTGGCAATGCAAAGCACTAACTAGCAATTTTTCGCGTTACGATAATTAACTAGCTTTCATGATATTTCTCATTTTTCTTGTTTCCTCTTAAATTAACGCGAAATCCTCCATTATTTACACGAAAAACGCCATTATTTTCACGAAAGTTTTTATGAAAATTTATCCTTATGTGGTGGCGTGTATATGCTTCCGTACATTTCACCTTATTTTTCCGATTGTTGTTTCACGAAATGGTAAAAGGATAACTTTTCGCGAAAAGATGGTATCTATTTTCACAAAAACGTTTGGCCTTGCAGAAATGGTGTTGCAGTTTGAAGTTCTAACACGTACCTTTTTATGTTATCATAATTGTTTTGCTTTCATGAAAATGTTATCTGGTTTCATGATACTTTTTCTATTTTCACGAAACCCTCCATTATTTTCTTGAAAGGATTTATCGTTATGTTGTGGCGTATTTATGCTTCCGTACAGCTCAGATGCCATAACAACAATGCTAATTTCATGGACTTAAATACATTGTACTTTAACGCTGAGCGTTAGACCACACCTTACTGTAGTGTCATTGTTACAGATATTATTATCACGAACATGCAAAGTTCAGAAGCGGATCTTCTCATCTGCAAATTACACTAAATTCAATAATTTGTAATTGAATCTCCGATGTAAAATTAATCACGTGACGCGCATGGAGTCATTAAAATCTAAACGTTATTACACTAGAAAAGCATCAAGTCTTTTAGATTGGTTACGCACACGAAATAACAAACGAAACTTAAATTACACCAAATTAAAAACAAAAACAGTCTTCAATTGCATAATGAAATCAGTTTTTCTCTTTGAATGTTTTCCAAATATTTTGTTGGTCTTAGGTTGAAGAAGTATTTTGGTATAAATAACCACCATAAAACAACCAATTTATCCCACGACACGTGTTCGTTAAAATGAAGCATTTTTCCACAGTTTTTTCTTACCAGGTATTGGAACAAACTACAAGATAAACTACACGATAATTTGTAATTTGGAAGAATGTAAGCACACGTACGACGAATCATTGAGTAGTTAAGTACGAGTAGAGGTTAGGGTGCATATTTGGGTGTTTTCGTGAGTAAGAAAGTTACAACTAAGAAGATCATCCAATATGGTCTAAGTATTTCGCGTGCGCAATAAGTGCTATGTCGTTCCTCGAAACTAGGAATTAATATTCTATCAAGAAAGCCAAGAACTTAAAAGATCATTGTCACTAACTGGGTAAGAAAGTGGGGCGAGCAACATGATTAGATACTGCATGTTCAAATCAAATACAACCGTAGTGGTAAATATCTCTTTTTGAATGATGCCTACTTTAGTAACCACCAAGCTGTCAAAAATAAATGGAATTTAAAAAATGCGCTTTTTTATGATGCTAATGTGCCAGACTGCCGATACAACGACCATGTTGAAAACGCTATTGTTAGTGACAACAAAAGAAACATCATACTTGCATTGCATGACGGGATACACATAACCGAAGAACATACATTAAAACTTCAACATAAATATCACATTTTCAGTCTTAAAACAAAGGCGGTCTTATTTGTAAACTGAAATAGAGAGAACATAATGAAAACCATCAGTCCAACATAGGTCCTTCTAATGAGGAGATCTTTATAAGAGGAGGTATGTATGTGCATGGGGTTTTACGATATTTTGACAAAGATTGCATCATAAGTACACTTTTTCCAAGACAACAAAATATTTGGTGAATTAGATTTACGTATTTACTTTGAGCCTTATTGGTTTGCATGAAGATATTCTGGTGACATTTATTCAGCATTTGTATTATATACAATACATTTTCGTGAACCGTTAGTAAAATTCTGTAAAATGCACATAAGTGTTTTATTGGTTAACACGATAAAATCTTATCTCAGGAAACGATTAAAAAAAAGATCATATAGCATCTGAAACTCTCAAGCGTTATAACAAATTTAATTCTAAAGTTTCTGTAGTTCTGTGATGATATTGCACCGGTTTATATCTTACTTTAATATAAATATTATTGGAGGCGTTCGAGGCACTATCACCGAGTTGCAGAAATTGATCATTGAAAATACGAGACAGATATACAGACAAAATCCAACTCGCCAAATCATGTTCGCGATAATAGGAAAGCGTTCTTGTCCGTTGCACACGACATTGATTGATTAATAACGACTTGTTTCTAATCTTGTTTCTTAGCAGCAATAACTTACAAACGTCGGCATGCATTCAAGGATAACGCTATAATTTCCATGAAAGTGGCAAATATATCAACGTTGCTAAATTTGGTATTTTAATTAGTATACAATTGTATAATGACGTGGAGAACTATCCGTCAGTTTGTATTATACAAATAAATTCAAGAGGTTTCGGTATACAGTAAGCATCGAGCACATTTGTGCCATGTACTTAATTATACCATCCCTTTTGCACTAAAATGAAAGCAGAAGGACAATATCACCCTCTTGACTGTTCAGGTGTAGTATCTTTTAATTGTTTAGCAAAAGTTCACAGCTGATTAACTCAAAGTCTTTAAGTATTTAATTGCAATGAAATGAAGACTTAATTACTTTAAATACTTCGGCAGAGATGAGACATTATTGATTATTTGTTTCTCTTGTTGTTGCGTGCTTCTAAAAACCTTTTTTTGTGCAAGGATGTTTTTGGTTGTCTGCAAGAAATTCGGTTTGTGCCTTCCAATGAATTTTGTTTCAGCAAATGATCGCCGTTCATTTTAACTCAAATATTATATCTGGATTAAACCCACAGACGCAAAACTGAACAAAGCCAACTAAAAGTGCTGTATGAGCGTATGTCTTGATGCGGAATGTTTGCATAACATATTGGATTGGACAGAACTAAAAAACACTGCATTCTTCTTGTTATTTTACCACATTCATATAATCGCATGTGTTCGTTCTTCACTATTCGAAAACATACCAGAATGAATGCATAAAATCCTACTATATCATCGAAAATAAAATAAAAAAGGTAGCTGAAATTATATGACAAAACGATTTTAACGAACACAAAATAAAAACCATTTCTCAACAGTCGGTCGGTCTTAATTTTCCTGCATACCGAAGAACCCCAATTGTCCTTCCGCCTACGAACATAGTTCCATTTTTTTAATTCAATTGCATAAATACAAATTCAACTATTATGTGCATACAAGTCAAAAGCAGATGGCTATGCAAGATCGTAATCAAGCAATACAAAACAGTCGTAAAAAAATCTAAACAATCTACCTCGGATTACTACAGTATTGTCTTCTAATTTAGTCTAGTTTCTAGCTTTTATTGTAAACATATAGAACTCATCATTGAATTCATGGACGATGCGATGATAACTGTGAGTCAACCAGATATTTAAAAAAGTGGTTCATCGGGAAATTTTTGTCCATTATTTTAAAGCTTATAATGTGTAGCTTTTTCTTCGAGCATGTCTTCATGTATCAGATATTACATTCTGCATAAGTTGAGTATACAAAGGGACAGGTAATACTGACTGTATAACTACGTTTGTTGATCAGATGGGGAAATATAAATCAAAGCACCGAAAGCACATGGAACGGGAACAACTTTAACAATTTAATGGCGGGTGTCGAAAAGCGTACTACTTAGCAAAATTCATGCGCGGACTATCGTTCGGTTTCCAACACTCAGCCTAATACCTAACCCCACAAAGAAATTCAACTTTTGAATACTTTGTAGTTCCGAACAACAACAGAACCTTCAGAGCTTTGATTATTATTTTTGATGTAATTTGACGCTCAGTCGGCCGTTGATTACCATAAAAACAGAACTATTGTACGAATATTTACTGTCCCGACATAAAATGTATTGAATGCTAGTAGTTCCCAAGTTTAATTTAACTGTAATCAATTGCATAGGCTGTAAAATTTAGACGAGTGGTTTATTGAATTTGGCTTTAGGCTCTTACTTCAGAACTTAATAATTTTGAAGAAATTCAAGTCCCTGGAAATGGTAACATTCTATAACAGATACAAATCTAATTCAGATCGGAATTTACAGCTTAATGCCTCTATATAGATTCCTACATCTATACTGTTTGGAAGAAATCAGTCTTTACAATCTTCAGATTGTAGCATAGAGTATTGAAGATATTTCGGTCCTTTGATACAGCTTGACCTCGAGCTATAAATGGATGTACGGTATATGGACCAAGGAGCGGATACACCATTTCTTACTTGTACGTACCGTATGTATGATAATCTTGCCCGTTCTTTTACGATACATATGGTCGTGATTGATTAATATCGTATACTTGTAGTTTCAGCCATTTTTGTTTCTCAACAATGCCTACACACACAAGCAAGTCATTTATAGCATTCATATCCACAACTTGGTAAATAATACATACCCTTAGGCATTTACAAATGCTCAAGGTCAATATTATTGACATTTATTTATGGACTATGCAAGTTTCAAGATCCCTATGCGAACAAAACGTTATGTCACATTTTAAAAAAGATTGGTAATAAGCGAACGTTTGTTCGACAAACGTAGCTTATGGAATACTATGGATGTTGGTATAACTATGATCATGTTTTGACACGCAACTGTCTACATGAAATGGATAAGAAAAACACGACGTGAATTGTTAGAGTATGGGATATTGAACAATACAAATAACTACACATAGTGGATGGATTGGTATTCAGTGAGTTCTTCTAGATGAGTGAACGATAATGTAGGCATAACTACGGTCGGTTGTAGGGAAAGTTCAATTGTTCATATTTGAAACAAAACGTGTATACCATGAGGACAGTGTTTGTTCAAGGCTAAGTGACTTACTACTTTTGAACCAGCATGGTAGTGGGTATTAGAATAATGATTGGGTTAAACGTCTTTACGCCAGAATTAAATTGATATGTTAATTACTTCGTTTTCATGTTAATCAGCACTAACGAGTAATGAACCCGCATCAATATTTCGGGTTGAAAACCAACGAAGTCGTTTGAAACCAAGTATTATTGCGTTTTCCAATAAGGAGAAGCCTTCGTCACAAAAACTCATGAAAAACAACGTTTTTGTATAAGGTCTCATCACCATTCATGACATGAAACCATTAAAATACATGTTGATATTTTCACTTGTCGTTTTTTTATTCATTCTTCTAGATAGTTTGTTATTGTTTGTCTGCACAGCAGCAAATACTACCCTGGCTGAAAGTGTGATTTTAGTTCTCCGTGACCGATCTGTTTCTGTCTCTGACTAGTAATTACTAGGCTTCTCACAGCTGCCAGTCCAAATCACACCCATGACCAAATTTTACATGAAATCTACAGAATATCGTGACTAAAATTAAATGAGTTTATACAAATATCGTTCTAGAATGAGTTTCAATCTGAACACATTAACAACTGACTTGAAATAGTTTTCTAGTTATGCATTTTGTATAAAAGCCCAAAGGTGAAAAATATTGATGCATTTTTCGTTTTGATTAAAAATTCAATATCTTCTGTCAGACAAGTTATGGCATATTATTTTTAGATTAATTGTTTGATCATCATAATATTTAGATATCCGTTCTTTGCATTGGTTTTTATAATGATTTACAAACCATTTCTCTAAGACTCCTTATTAGGTCTTACAGAAATGTTATTGAGACAATCGAATATTGTCATCAAATAAGCAATATCAAATTGCGTATCTTGCACAAAGCGGAATTATAGCACGTATTAACAGCATAAAATCAAATCTGCTCTAAAATCGAATTACATGACGAACATTTAGTCATAAAAGTCGAAATGTTATTACACGTGAAGATCATTAAGTGTTTGGAATAGGTTATGACATTATGGAGGTAGAGAAATTGAAAAGTTTTTACGATTGCTCATTTACCGAAATCAGATACTAGATGATAACATTCAGCGAATATTGAATCTTATTGTGAGTTGATTGTAGCGCATGATTGTACTTACATTTGGTAAATGTGCATGCAGTCAAACCTGTGTAGGCGGCCCCCTCCGATTAATGGCCACCCACTGAATAAGGGCCGGCTTTCAAAATCAACCATCGGTTATTTACAACAAATTGAACCATGAAGAAAACTACCCGTCTATAATGGCCAAATTATGTCAATCCCCACGGATGGCCTTTGTTCAAAGGTTTGGCTTTATATTATTGATGCATTCCTTCCATTCGTGTCTTTTTCGAGACCGGATTTTTGTTCATTTAAATTGGGCTTTGTTAAAGTATTTTGTATGCTATACATTTCGCATAACCCACGAAAATAATTACCTAGTAATTATCCCATGATGTTATTTCTTAATCCCAACAAACCTTTAAAGTCGTTCTTAAGACCTTCTGATCAATACAAATCATCCACCACGGATTTCTTTGAGATAAGAGCAGTTTCGAGGAAACACAACCACAGCACAGGAAATTCAAATATCATAGCTTAATGTGCATGTCAGTTTGGGAATACTCGTAAATGCCTCATGTTTGAATGGTGCATACTTCACGTGTCAAAAAACTGCCAGAAATAATTGGAATTTTATGAACGGTATGTTGTTTTCATGATGTTCGTTTTCAATGCTCTTGCACTCCTGTCTTAGGTATAAATGATGTTGGTATATCACAAAGTATATCACAAAGTGTGCGACAGAACAAATCGTGATGTTGTGGAGTTCATTTGACATTAATCGATTAGTTTTAGAACCGCAACATAATTAGTGTGCTATTCAAAGAATCCTCTCGAATATCGGTACAAACATGATTTCTCTTTAATCATTACCGATGATTATTTAACCGTATTTGCCAGTATTTGTGATTGTATTATACATGTATTTCCTTCATCGTTTGTAAAATGCCTAATTGACTAATTGATTTAGACGAAAAGTTGCTTATTTGTATATTTGTTCTTGAAGGTCATCATTATTTTACAGGGAAAGAGATCGTTATTTCAATAATTATGCCAATTACATTTAATAATTCTAATTCCATTGAACCTATAAATGTGTATAGACTGTTTACATCTGACAGGTGTTTGGGTATGAATAAAGTTGTTTTCGGTAGATTGTGTGCTTCATAGCCTTTCATCTGGCTTTATCTATTCGAAGTTGTGCAGTAAATAAAACATTGCATGCTGTATTCACGTCAAGTGTGTTTAATTCTCAATCGTCTGCCGCATTTTTTTTATCAATGAAATAAATAACTTATGTGCTTTCTTTGACATTTACCGAAGTATAATTTGTAAAATATCAATTTGTGCAGAAAGTATTTGATTTTTTAAAGACATTGCCTCCGTTAATATTTCTCCACTTCATTTTCTAAGCATTTGATACATGTTCTTAGTCGATTTTGTCTGAAATGTCTTACGTTAGAAAACACTTATTTGAAGAATATCAAATCTTTGGAATTGGAAACATTAACAATAAATCTATATTCTAAAGCTAAAATAGATGGTTACAATAACAATGAACCAAGATTTAGATTTACTGCATCTATCATTTACCTTGCAGACACGAATACAAATTTGCAGTTTAATTTGTTCGTCTGAAATGGTTCCAAAGGCAAGTTTGAAATTAAATATAAACATTATTTTGTTAAGTAAACTAATGTTGTTTTAAGTAAAATATGGTCGGCTCGCATTAATATTAATAATATTTTTCGAATCAAAACTGATTTAGTATGGTCATGCAGTGCTTCGCAGACTTCTATATACAACCATAAGCCGGGCTTTAATATTTTGCAGTTAATTTTGTACCGTAGTAAAGAGTTATAATCAGTTGGATTAATCTTTGATCTATCACACAATAAGATTCTTGGAATGTTGTTAAAGACGAAGAAAATTGGCGATTGAAATCATATCGATTATTTAAGTACTGTCCATGAACTTCATTTGCAAATGTTACTCAAGTATGATATTATATTAATTCGTTTGAAAAACGGGTCGTACTATGGGAACACCCACGGCGGGCGGGCGGGCGGCGTCAAGAACGGTGTCCACTCTCTTATTCAAACAGTTTTATTTTGATCCTCACCGATTTAATGGAAATGTTTATGACCATGCGATCACGGTCATGTTCGATAACCAGCCCAATTGGCCCAGGCATTTCTGAGTTATGGTCCTTTACGGGCGTATTTTGTGACCTGACACTCTTGTATTTGTACAGCAAGTACGACATTAATCAATTATGACATTCATGTAAAACATCCAATTACTTTTTATTAAATCAAACAGAAGTGGTATAAAACAATATGAGGTTTAAAAAGACAAAAAGCTTTTTGTGAGACTTTAAAACTGTTTTATAATTTACACTGGCATTAATCTCAAAGATATTTGATTTATTATAGTATATCATTATCGTGTTTGTGTGTTTTTGACACAAATATATATTTTACTGTATATTGTTACAAACGGATCACCAATGACCCATTCCAACTTGTACCGTAATATAGAAGTCATTAATGACATGGTCATTCATGAGAATGATAAGGAAAGAAATCAAATTATTGTTGACGCGTTACTAATTATATTGTCAACGTCATGTTCTGAATTAGGCTTTTCTTGTTTAATATGAACAATAGCCTCATTGATAAATAAAGATGGCCAGACGTTTGGCATCTTCTCGAAAACACGACTTATGATCAATAATAACTGTTTGTGTAATTGTAGTATCTAATACAGTTTATTTGGTCATAGAGATTTCATACAAAATGAGCCATCATGTTAAATCATTTCATTTGAGTTGTAGACTTTAAGGTAATTAAAACGTTTCTCTTACAGATAGTGCAGCATATTATCAAATACCAGTTGATCACAAGGGTCGTTTAATTGGATTTCTTATGAAAACACGTACGAAATCTTAAATTAAAAATCAGACGGAAGGACCTGGTTCTATTTCAAATCTGGATATGTGCAAGACAAAGAAATACTGCTTACAACTAAAGTATAAGACTTATGATCCATTTGCAGTATGTTTTATACTTACTTAAATCTGTTCTGTTCAATGCATTGTTAGGACAGAAATATCATAAATGCGAAATAAAACAGTGTATATTAATGACTACAATAAGAAAAAAAGATCCTCGCAAATGTATCCAGCGTGTTACGTTGCAATAACAGCCAATGCCTTTCGGCGACATAGTGGACAATCCATTTTAGGGAGATAGTTCAAACATCACCCTTTACCCGAAACTAGTTCACATTTATCTCTATCGATAAATGTATAAAATACGAGTATGACTGTTTCTTCAATAGTGTTCCATTAAACTGCAACAGACCATCGGGCTCAGTTGATTAAAATCTAATTAACCAAGTAGATGTATGTAGCTGTGTGTAGCCACTTTCAATGATGAGAAGAGAATATATTTTGGTTTAATCGCAAGTTAGGTATTGTTTCAGTCTACGTACTAGGCATGTTCAGCATGTGATTGATATCAATGAATAAACGGATGAAGCACTAGAATTCTATTAGGAACTTGGGATTTGAAACAGCAGATTTGCATTTTAAATAATTGGTTGTCGCGCGATGCGTCATTTAAGTCGAGATGTAATTATGCATGAGATTCACCAAGTGTGAAAAAAGTAAATCTCAGAGAATTAATTAGAGAAACAAGATGTATTGTGAGTATGTATTGATGTGAAGTTAACGCTCTTTTACCGGTGGGCCACACGTTCAAGATTCGCCATTTTAAGTAATGAATATAATATATATAATTATATAATATTCAGAGTGCAAAGAAATGGTGCATAAAGAAAACAAGAAGTGTTTGAGAAACATGGACGCCCCCTAAAGTCCAACTGAATAGTAAAATCTTGACCTTTGACCAACTTACCTCAACATCAATAGGGGTCAATTACATGTGATGAACACATTCCAACCAAATCTGAGGAGCCTGGGCCTTTTCCTTGTGAAAATTGCAAATCGCTTCTTTAACAAGAAATATTTGTTTTAATACTAGACTGAACAATAAGCTTAACAGTATATTTGAACTTGAAATCTTTCATAAAAACTATTCATGTATGTTTCACCTGACTGTCATATTACATGCCTTTATTTCCTTGGTCTCGTTTGTTTTGCTTTGTGTGTAACATGTTGTCCTTATTTGTTAGGTAGAGGAACTGACGGTGTTCCCCGGAATAAAAATAGTTTAATATCAAAATAATTCATTGCAATGTAAATTACATTTCATTTAAGACAGCATAATATTCCTCAGAAATCGCTTACATTTATGGTTGACGTACATAAAAGTTCCCTTGTATCAACCGTGATTGCTTTTGATATTCAGTTAGATGTTTCCACTCAAACGGTATCGTGTCTTTGTGAAACATCGGTACCTCTAGAATTGGTTATAATTTGATAGACTTCCGAGATTTCTGTTTACTTTTATCTTTTCATTGCAAAAGTCAATCAATGAGATAATAAGAATATGGGAAGTGCTTTGCAATGAACTAATTAAAGTTTAATTAAGATGTTATCTAAAATGTGGCTATTTACATGTCAGAATGCGGGCTAAGCGTGGTTCAAACACGTATTCCATAAGGTAGTTTAATAATTATTATTATATACGATATGTTTATGTATGATGCTGGTTGATTGGTGTTTCTGAATGGTGTTTCTGATTGGGTCGAAGAAATTAATTAAACATTTATATCGGATCCTAAGAGTGTTTATCTGAAACCAGTTCATTTGACATTCGAGTGTTTTGGCATCTTCACATTAAGTGTTAATGTACATGTAGTGCATATTACGACCGAAGCAACTGCATTAAGTATATCGATACAATTGGTTTCAAGTAAGATAAATATTCAAAATATCCAACCTAAAGCCACAAATCCCTAGCCCCAAATTGTATACATTTACAAGTACATTAGTGCAACCTGAATTATACAGATTATACAGATATATGTAGCTTGTATCATTGAGCAATTAGTTTACTGCAAAACCTGTGTTAAGTCAACGCAATAATTCATTCTTAATGCCACTTGATGAACTTGTACTGCAGTATTCTAGGATGACACGAACATTTATATGAGTTCTAAACCTCAGGGAAACCGAACTAAGTCACCTATATGTCAAAATGCAATAATAAAATCGAATTGTTTGTCGTAATCAGGCACAGCAATTTGATAGAATCAGTTGGTAGTCGTGATGTTCTTTGTATAACTGTAAATAGTTCTCTTTGCACAGGACATACTTTAAGGAATAACAATAGTTCGTTCTATACAATTCTTCAGTTGTTTTGTATTAAGATCTATTACATTATTTGATGTTTGGACCACACTTTCCATTTAGTACAAAACAGTGTTTTACATTTGTTTTTCCTATATCGATTGATAGCTTTGTCGGAATGTATGCTGCATAAATGGGATTGTCTACAGTTGCATAACTTATACACATAAAATTGTTTTAAATTGATTCGCCCATCAATTATTAAGATTCATTTATAAATCTGCTCCACATAATAATATAAACATGTATCATTTATTGCGCATTTACATGACCATACATAGAATGACATTGTTAGAAAAGAACATATATAAATTTTGTATCGTGCTATTTAACCAGGCGTCTGTAACTGACCTCAATGTGCATCAACAAACATATTCATTTAAAATGGTGTTGTATTCCATTGTCTTTTAACACCTCAATGGGTTTTATAATTAGTTTCTTATAGGTTAATGCAAGCTTTGAACTTCTCTATAAATGCATAACACAATTTCTCTTGGGTTTGTGAAAAAAACTTGAAATCCCCAAGGAAATTAATTCTACAGAACTCTTTGTGTCGGTTAGTCCTAATTAGTTGCTGTCCTTGGATGCTCTTCCATTGGCTTCTTATCTTCTTCTACGAAAGTAGATTTGATAAACAGGATATAAATCGAGGATAAATGTAGTTGTATGAGAAATTTTCCGAGACGACCAGTCATCACGCGAGTGAGTATGAAAGGATTGTAAATTTTTGCATCGATATCTTGTGGAAATGTTATGGTAGATAAAACATCCTGGCGGACTTGAAGTGGATGATTATAGGAAAGTGATAAAGCAGGTATGAAATTTTTTTAAACTGTTGTCTTTTATTTCTGTGTTGTGTACGCGGTTCTAAGAAACATATCTTGTCTGAACGGTCATCGATACTGACATGTTGGTGTAATTACCTCTATTGTTTGATTGGTTAAAGTGATGTCGGTCACACAGAGGGTTGAATACGAATGTAATTTGTTAATGTTATGAAAGGTAAATTTAAATTTACAAATTCATGTTTGGCCATCGGAGTCCAGGTAAATGCACGTAATGACATCTTTACAAAAGTGTTTCGGCCATTAAATATAGAAGGTAACAACATACGGATGACTTTATGTTATTCATTTTAATGACAGACTTATTAATTCAATTGAAAGCACCTGACTGACGTATTTTTCTTATTTTGTTAAACGTTAATTTTCTCCATTTGTTAAGTTTTGTGAGTAAAATCATAAATGACAAGTATTCATATAGTGTAGACTTTGGATCTAATTAATGGAGATGAAAATGAAACGTGATTGTATTTCTAAATATTAAATGTGACCCATGGTAATTTAATCAATTACTGTTCTCAGACATTAGCTGGTAATTAGTCCATTGAGAATTCACGTATCGAAGGAAACACATCACATCATATTCAACAAAGGGTCGTTTTGGGAATGAATTACACGTTTGGTGTCAACAGTGCTCTTGTATAATAAAGCATTTTTATAGTTATTTGACTAGAAATGGCGTGTTTGTGTGTGATATATAGATACTTTATTATTCCAAGACCAGTTTTCGCATAGATCTATCATGTTGGATTAAGTAAGGCGCTATTTTTCTTTCGATTAACTCGTTAGCGACGACTCAATGATTTATTTCCACATCGGTCTTCGATTTACTAGTGTCACAGTGACGTGTATGAATGGTTTTTATAAAAATGTTGAAATAATCACTTTTTTAAAAACATTGTTCATAAATTTTATCAAGTTCCAAAAGGAACAAGACTACACGAATATTTTCAAAATATCTTAAAACATTGGCTTCTCTTGGCTTATTATATAATTTAACTAACCAACAAATACTAACGGTTGTATGAGTGGCTTCTATGATCAGTCGACCTTAAAACGGTCTTTCATTTGTTTGCACTGGAATCTATCGTCACACTTACAGTCATTTGGAGACTTTGCAGGAAGAATATCTGCCATCAGTAAGTTAGCTAGCCAGCTTCCTCGCGTGTGATATTTGGATCCAAATGGGATTCGAACTCACAGCAGGGCGTAATTATTTACAGATCATGGCCACGTTTACCCTAAAGTTTTTAAAATATTTTCTTGTTTTTAGTTATATATGTAATATATATTTCTTTTAGGTTATCGTATGATATTTAATCCAAAACATGGTGTTTGTTAAAACATGACCTATCCCATAACGTTATCAGCACGTTTACTGAAGCTCCTTTTACGCACACATATTTACAAGTACATCAACAATCCTTTTACAATTAATTGGTACTTCATTTAAATTTATACCTAATTTAAACACAGTTACAGACCCTGCAACAACATAAAACTGGTCATAAATACGAGAGTTTCTTGTTTAAACAGAAGAAATACAAATATTTCCTTACGTTCGCTACAACTTCCTGGAGTGATACCATATGGGCTATGTCTAGGTTACAGACTAGAAGAACGTAAATTACCGATAACGAAAAGGCTAATAAAAACATTTGGTTTTAATCGACTTATCACTCATATGGAGTTTGAAATTGTTTGGCGGCTGGATGAGACATGTTTCTGTCATTTTCAGAAAGAAGTAATAAGTTTTAGCGTTCTCTGGGATAAATTTAGAAATCGGATAATTCAACGCTCTGTGGACTGAACGCTTTTCTTTGAAGTATGCCGACATCGGAAAGACGACCTCATAAACAAGTAGGAATAGAACTGTTGGATTACCTTGGACTCAGAATGTTGGCCGAAAGATGTTCAAAAAGAAGGATGTCATTCGAACATTGTTTCTGCTTCTTGTGATGTTTGTTATTGTTCTGACATTGTCACAGATCTTAGTGGTTCATCGACGCAACCATCATAAATCAAAATCACGTGATTCGAAAAGATTCCAAACAGCACAAGCAATGGTTTTACGGGTTGAAAAGAATATTGAAGCGATGATGAAAAAGAATTTTTTGCCACCGGAAAAGCATCGTGAATATTTACTCTCTGTGTTATATTCTGAACGAATTAAAAACCAATTAACGGATTTATCATCTAGAAATAAAGAAATCAGGAACAAAAACAATTTCATGGATAATTCATATGCCGCCTTTAAGGAAAGGAAGTTGCGTTTCCATGAATTTTCAGAAAGTGGAATGCTCTTGCCGGGAACACGTGATAATAGATTGCAAGAATTTATTGATGCTGGTGCTAACAGATTCACTGACACTGTCAAATTATTGTTTGATGATGACAATAACACCTCTGACGGAATTGTAAATACCGGTGACGTCAAACGAAAATTGCATGTTGATGAAACCGCAAGACGGAAAACCTTGACAAAAAAATACCACTCTCTTTCTGACAATCGACAGCGAATTGTACTTCCACAATGTCAAGAAACGCCGGACGGTCTAGGTAAGCGTAAATTAATTTGATTGTATATTTGCCTTCTTAATTATTAATATAATCGACCATATGAGGATAAGAATATTCCAGTTCAATGAATATCCCAATAAATATACAATCACGCGGATGCTCACAACAATTGTAATATCTTATGAAATTCTAAACTCTATTGTCCAAAATATTCACGTTCATAGATAATTTTAAAGCGTCTGCAGTGTGTCGGCTTGTAATCAGTTCTGGTATTGCTGTTTAGATGTCCCACCCCACAAAAATAGAAAATAGAATGTACCAGGATATATCTGTGCACTAAATATGTCCTAACGTTATTCTTTTACATTGTTTGAAAGCCTACCAGTTTCACCATATCTATGTTATAGTGTATATCCGTTTTATAATATTCAAGAAATGGTTATAATAGGTAGGCATCAGTCAGAGGTTGACGTAATATCACAAGCAATGAATTTGATGTTTTTTATGTTATCTCTTGAATGTGTTTTGTTTTGCGATACGGTCTTTTATATAATGAATGGTCGGTTTTATCACTAATGGCAAATTATTGCGCCCGTTTCTCCCGCCTTTTCATGAAAATTTCCCTTGAATACCGCACTTATTCTGACTGCCCGTGTCATGTTTATTGTTCGACTAATCAAAAGCTTTCTCTTTAATTTGTAAACCATTGCGTTCTTCTTTTCAGAAGGGAATTTACATGTAACTCAAACATTTGCTCAAAATGATAATGTGATAAAAGAGTTATTTGCGGATATAAAATCTGGCGGATCTTGGAAACCAAGCATGTGTGTTGCCAGGCAACGGACGGCTATTATCCTTCCATATAGAAATCGCGAAAACCATCTGAAATCATTGTTGCGTTTTCTCATACCAGTTTTGAAGAGACAATTACTAGATTTCAGAATATTTGTTGTTGAACAGGTAAGCTTATGTAATTTAGAGAATGAGTTATATTTTCATACCATAACATAGCGCATGTTAGGAACAGGATCGCTTTGAGAATATACATAATCATTAATTTCATCTATTTCAGAATTGTAAAATACATTCCGTGATCCTTTGCTTTCGATGCATTTTTAAAAATTCATTAACTCAATTTATAAAAAATATTGAAATCGAATTGAATATTGCATTATGATTTTTTTATATGCTACGATTGTAAGTGGAACAAGAATTCAATACGGCTGTTATGAGTTTTATACTGAGATGGATATAATTCTAAATCGAAATTGTTTTTCTTCCCGGGATGTCTGATCATTCCAACAAGATGGCTCTCTTTCCGAGACGTTTTCATTTTGATATAAATGCTTCATTTAAAGATATAAGTACCAAGTTCAGACAAACTTTATCTTGTATTTTAGCATTTTATATAAATACTGTCTCATAATTGTATCTAGTTTTACAACTGTCTGTTTATCTGTCTGTCTAACATATACTGCGTTTTGTGAGCACTTTCCTTTATGAGACAAAATGAAATCTAAAATTGTCAAATATAACAGCATAATATTACGGAAAGATGCAAATTCTTGTTATTAAAAAGTTCGTAAGACGAATTTCAAATTACACTCAATTTCGGCTCCAATCTATACAAGAAACGTAGGAAAAATAAATGGAACATATTTGCAACATTTATGCGGCATCTCATACATGAAAAGGGTTGTAAAATAAATTGTATTTAAGTTGTTTTGTCTATTCGTACGTGCAGGATTGGTAATGAGTCCATGAACAATTTAAACAAATGGCGCCCTGGGTTCATTTACATTTACTTCATTCCATCAGCGGAATGACAATCTTTGGTACAAACATCATAAGTAATCATAGACACTTCCCATTTTCTTTATTCTTGTTATTCCACGAACAAAATGTCTTTTTTTTCCCAAATGAATCAGAAATATGCTACAAAGGAAGGAAATCTAATGAAATATCCTTAGTAAAGTACGAAAGCATTTAGATTTGACTCACTCAAGAAATCCCAACCGTCCGGCAGCGACTACCGCGGTTGTTTTTATATCTAAATAAACTAGAAAGTATAAAAAAACAAATTTCATGTCCAGAGTAGACCCTAGTGCTATATCATCTACTTTTCTAACAGAGTTGTCACAATTTCAGTCGGGACGTTGTTTTACCATCGGCTTAAGCATTAACATTTTCTGAAATAATGATGGGGAAGCTATTACGAAATCCCATTATTTTGTCTGGTCCTGTGTTATCAAGGACCTCCCAGGTCTGAAGAGTTACATCTGATTGCATTTTTTACTTTTTCCCTACGACAAAAACGTCTGATTTGGGAATTATATTACAGACTGGGAATTCCGTGTAGTGATTATTTGTTTTTTATCGCTTTGTTATTTTTGTTTAATCAAATTTAAAGCTACGTTTAACAATTTTGCATGCGTTACACTATTAAAATATTGACAGGATTGTCTTCAAGTTTGTACTAAAAATTAATACTCAAGAGAACAATAATTGTTAAAATGATCATTTACTGTCTGAAGCAGGTTTTTATTGATACAAATACTACAACATGTTACCACACAAGTTACTGTGCTATCATTTTTAGGAGTTTGTATAGCAAATTATTGTCAGTGATAATAAAAAATGGCAATCAATTGAAATCGAAAAGATAGTATTCGATCAAACCGTCAAGGAACGCCAGGCACCGAGGTTATAAAGCTTGAAAACATTTTCCGAGCTTAAATCTGAATTCCACCCTCTTAGTATTATGGATGAAAAGATAGAGCTGATTTATGTTTCGATACATATTCAGATAAAGTATGATGTCAGACTAATGTAACAATAATACCATTATTGTCAGATCATAATTATCTCAAAAACGCTAAAAGTCAAAATATGAGATTTGAGCTTGGGGACCAATTTTAGGTCTTAAATAACCTCAAGGTCTGGTATTTTTGCTGTCTAAATCAACAAATACGATGTAAGGTCACTTCTTAATCATCATAATGTCACCTCATTATAACGAACGGTCTATATTTCAAGCTTTCAAAGGACATCGAGATCACTTCAACTTATTTAGTCCTATACATGACCTTTATATCAAAGCTGTGCTTCATTATGAAATTATGTAACGTTGTATTCATGAAAGTATACGTCCGGCTGTTTGTTTGGAGTGCTTTTTAATACCTACTCACGAAAATGGATTTTTTGCATATTTTTATTATTGTTACATAGTAAAAAGAAATCCCTTTATACCTTACCAGTGCTAAAATTCTTTGTCGGAGCACCCCAAACAAACTTGGCCTAATCGTAACAACTGATCACAATGTCATACTTTCGTATACATGTATTAATTTCAGTTTGGAAATCGGACATTCAACAAAGGACGTTTGATGAATGCTGGCTTCATGGAGGCTTGGACCCTTTGGAACTTTGACTGTGTGATATTTCATGATGTTGACCTACTGCCCGAAAATGACCGAAACATGTATACGTGTGGTATGACTCCACGTCACATGTCTATAGCTGTAGACAAATTCAGATACAAGTAAGAGAAAATATTTAATCCTGATGTCATAATTCTGGTCACGTAATGTCGCTATATCAAACTTATTATTTATTCAACAGGATGACCATAAACTATATGATTAGTATATAGTATCATAAGAAAAATTATGTAACGTAAGATTTTGCATGAGATCGGATTACTGTTTCAACGTCTTCCCTATTTCACGGTATTCATATTATAGAATTTTCTAAAATTGATTCTTACTTATTCCCAAGTTAAATAGATAAATAAAATTACATTATACTAGTATCTAATGGCTCACTAGTCAACAACTGTTTTATTATATGAAAGTCTTTGATTTAAAATTATTGAGGTTATAATTCTGATTCAAATCGAATTTCAATGCAGTATTTGATAAACAGAAATGTATGTCAATCATAAAGAAAGCTGAAAATATAACAAATAACGACTTTTTTTATAATTCCGGTTGATGAATATTGACCTGGTTCTATTTTTAGATTGGGAAATTCCAAAATTTCAATTAAATATCAAGTTACACCGTTGAATATGACATTTATGTTATACGCTGAACCAGGCTTTAAGCCAATCAAAATGTGTTTATTTATAGATCATACAATAATTTCTAATATATCAAATTAAGTTGATATAGGAAGCAGCCTACATTTTCTACTTCATATTAACACTGTTTCTGAGTGTATGATTCCCTTTTGCAATTAGCTTTAAATGAAATGGGTTTGATATATAGGCACACTATTCTCTAGTTATTCCGGCGCACCTTAAGTTCAGGTATTACTTTAATCAGATCACCTAACACTGATATGCGAAAAGTTACTTTTTTTATTAACACATACTGTCTACGAATTTCTGGATCAGCCCTTGTAGAAATTATCAATCGAAGTTTTGATGTTATCAGTATGGGACCATTCAGCACGTACTTGTGTCGTAAATAAATCCTTTACTTATTAATTGAGTTCGTGATGAACAAATGAGTAGTATGTGTATCATGTATAGTTGATCGCTCCAGGATATGTAAAGAATTTGTCCTGACAAGAATAGGAATTCTTATCCTCATTAATCTATCGGTATAAATCATCTGTAGATGCTTTTTTTCTTATCCAAATGATTGACTCGAGTAAGAAGTGATGCATCTTGGTCTTGTGATACCGTTAATTGTTTATTCGCATCTACACGTTTAACTGACATCTCTTCAGCTGTGCCAACATTTATGATGGTGTCTAAATTGAATGCAAGATTAAAAGAAGCAAAAACTAAATTCCAATTACTTGTTTGCTATATCGTGAGCAGTACTAATTGTTTCAAAGTCATTGTTTGTCTAAAACAGTCTTCAACCAATTCTATTGAAATATCTTCCTTGTTTTCTTTGTGTTATGCGGGTTCAGCTAATATCGTTGAAGACAGTCAGACAGAATGTTGTACAAAGGCATTATCAATTAGTAAAATAGATCGATTAGCAGATTATGGACCTCTAGCAAAACATACGAGGAAAGGGGAGAACTTGTAACATCTGTCAAACTGTCGACATGATGTATTATAATATGTTTTATAGTCATTTCTACTGCCACACACGATTTGCTATGCAATAAAAAATACTGGTTTATGAAAATTGAATTTCCAATGCAACTATTGGTTAAGAAAAAAAAAGTTGAAAGTCAGAACGTTCATGGTTATATCATTTTTACGTTATAACCATTTTTCGATGTACAATGTATATATTGAAACTAGACAGTCGGCTAAGATATTGTATTTGATTAGTTTAATCAGCTTATAAGCATTGTCTTTGTCACACCATTGGTGAAATAAACCACCAATGTCTGTGTCACACCTTTGGAAAAAAACACAGTCGAGTTTAAATTGAAGCAACTTTTATTAAATCTTACCAAGCCCGTAGTAACCAGGAGCTGTGTTATTGTCACAGTACTGATATATCACACCGCAGTGTTAAAATAATCTACTAACAGGTTTCTCAAAAAAATCACAAGATGCAAATCCAACCTTCTCCATAGACTACCAAGTTTCAGTCGACTGTGTAGTTATACTGTGTTCATCTTTTCCTTCTACTCTCCATGTTTATTTGTTTTGCTTAAACAACTTTGTACTGATATCTTGCTAAATCACGTACGTGTTTTGTATTTTGTAAATATGCATTTTCATAAACGTTGTACTATGAACTAGTTTTATGAAAAACAAAAAAAAAATATTTTGTTCTGTTCCGTTAATACTCGAGGAAGCATCCATGGAAATATCAGATTTGTCGGAAACAATTGGTCCGTGTCGTAACAAAACAGTTCACAAAGTCAGTTTCGATACTGATAACAAAACATGAAAACGGATGTTCTTGTTTCGCATGATCAAGCAGACACTCAATCACCGATTACAAAACACGACATGAATTAATCAGTTTCCATTATATGGAAAGTCTCGAGGGTTTGGATGCTTTTGACCGTCATGTGATTTGTTAATATACCATCTTTATTCTATGCACTACACTATAATTGCTTACACAATTCATAGATGTTATTTTATTGCTGTCGCGAATAAGATCTTATTAATGAAGATTGACTATGCATGACTGGGCGATATATTGTAATGATAAGCGACCAGACAGAGTAATTTAATATAACTAATCATAATGTGCTCAATTGCTCTGACTAACCTTCTAATGGACGAAACAATAAAACTGAGATATGAGTATATCTAGAAATAAGAGCATCACAACCAGTCTAATGAAACATTGACATTTTATAAAAACATGTTTATGTAGCCGAGAAACGTACTCAAATATCCAGTACAACGTTCAAACGTAACTAATTGGAACATATAATGATTATAGGAGGTGAAAGTCATCTGGACGACCGTATAGCTGACAAGTCTATTAAAAGCATTGGAGACATTACTGCTAGTAATCATTACATTTCTAGTGAATACTCACTAATGACTGACTGAAGTATTCCTAATTTGGCTTGGAGATGTTTTACACAGGATTTACATTAGAATGACAACACTAATCACCGTACTTAAAAGACAGCTCTGATGGTTTGTTTGTTTCATCGGGTTTAACGCCATTTTCAACATTATTTCAGTCATATCGTGGCGGGCAGTTATCCTAACAAGCTTTCCTGGACTTCATTTAGGCCTTAACCAGTACTAACCACATTCTATCCACAAGCATCTGCCAAGCTACCCCACATAATTTAGAGGTGGGAGACAATTTAACATAGGATGTAATATCTTCAGTCAAATTTGTCAAGGACTCACAACCTCTCGATCAATAGTCAAACGCACTAACCACTGAGCCAGCCGGGCGGGCGCAGCTCCGATAGAACAAATGAATGACGCCACAGTAGTGATTCAAACGTGTATATTTTTAAGATCGGGAAACTCGTGTATTAGGCATCGTTTTTATTTTTTCAAGAGACAAACCGTTGCGTTTGTGTACGATTGAAAGCTAAATTGTACTTTGAGATAATAACTCAAGTTAATATTTTCAACACCACTTATAATCGTCCATGCATTTGAATAATTTATAACACTTTGATACCAAGGCAGTAATTCGAGTAAGATATAAGCTTCGTTCTATGCAATATTTTACACATTGGACAGCATTCGTCTAATATCTACGGAATTTGTAATGAAATTATTCTACAAATATCTGTTAGAAAAGTTCCGTTCACGAATAATTCTTTCCCTGTAATAAAGTCTATTAGTCTAAGTCAATATGATAAAATATTTTGTGCTAACACCAGACGGTGAAATATCCCTTCACGAAAGTATCAAATACTTAAGAGGCATTTCAGATAAATTCATTATAGTCCAGACTTATGACATTGTAGACAAGTAATTGAAAAAAGATTTACTGACACGATTTATGTATATTGGAGTACCAAACTACTCTAAAATGCATTGAACAGTATGTAAGGTAGAATTCCCACTGACCATTGGCGATATATTAAACAATTGTGCAGAGCTGGTTACATTAATAACGCTGTCATGCATTCATCATGGTGTCTGTAAGACCTAAGTGCAAATTGTAACATTGGCTGATCCATCATTTCTGAAACAAAATATAGAATATCAATAAAGATAGACTAATAGAAATTCAAGAAAAAATTAATAGCGGAACTAATGCAGACTCTGATAGAATCGCGGATTGTTTCGATATATGTAAATTCACATACAGTCAAACCCGTGTCTGCATCCACCTCCGAATAAAGGTCATTCAGTAAATAAAAGCATTCATTGATATATTATATCTTAGAATAATCTACCTCCGAATTAAGGTCATCTATAAAAGTCAATTTGTGTTTGCCGGCGGTTGCCTTTTTTACAAATATGACTGTATTTTCTTTATTCTTCAGATTGCCTTATTTAACGTTGGTTGGTGGTGTGTTTAGTATAAACCGGGAACATTTCTTGAAAGTAAATGGTTATTCAAATTTATATTGGGGCTGGGGGGCGGAGGACGATGACATGGCTCATAGGTAATATATTCTTATTTCTTGATGATAAAGTTATGTTGTTACAAATATTTTTTCGTATATATAAATATATTTTGCGTTGTTATATCTGTTGACGCCGTACATCTACGTTGAACTAAATACAATTTTATACCCCCGCATCGATATATCCGGTATATTGTTTTTGGCCTGTCTCTCTGTCGGTCGCTTGGTCTGTCTGTCTGTACCAAACGTCAACCCATAATGCTTCCACCTACAGAAATCAAACTTCATACGTCGGTTCCTCATGTCAACCTATGTGCATATTAAGGTCAGTAGGTCAAAGGTCAATATCACCCTGAGGGACATTGTGTTTTAAAAACATATATTTTTAGCTCACCATTGCACGAAGTGCTCATGGTGAGCTATTGTGATCGCGTGATGTCCATCGTCCGTGTGTACGTGTGCATGTGTGTGTGTGCGTCAACAATTGCTTTGAACAACATCTCCTTCTTAACCAGTAGGCCAATTTCAACGAAACTTTACATGGATGTTCCTTGCAGAAAAGCTCTACCAAAGTTATTTTAAAAAATCATTTTAATTTCATTAAAAACTCTGGTTGCCATGGCAACCAATATGAAAACTTTAAAAATCTTCTTATCAGAAACCACAGCGCCTAGAGCTTATGTATTTGGTTTTTAGCATTGTTCAAGTTTCTTCAAATTATTGCCCTAGGGTCAAAATTGGCCCCGCCCCAGGGGTCACTTGATTTTACATAGCCTTATATAGGGAAATTTTAAAAATCTTTTTGTCAAAAACTACAATGTCTAGAGTTTAGATATTTAGTGTGTAGCATTGTCTATTGGACCTCTACCAAGTGTGTTCAAATAATTGCCTTAGGGTCAAAATTGGCCCCGTCCCAGGGGTCACTTGATTCACATAGGCTTAATCATATAGGAAAATTCAAAAAATCTTCTTGGCTGAAACCACCATGCCTAGAGCCTAGATATTTTGTATGTAACATTACCTAGTGGACCTCTACCCAAGTTTGTTCAAATTTTTGCCCTAGGGTCAAAATTGGCCCCGCCCCAGGGGTCACTTGATTTTACAAAGCCTTATACAGGGAAATTTTAATAATCTTTTTGTCAGAAACTACAATGTCTAGAGCTTAGATATTTGGTGTGTAGCATTGTCTAGTGGACTTCTACCAATTTTGTTCAAATTATTGCCTTAGGGTCAAAATTGGCCCCACCCCAGGGGTCACTTTAATCATATAGGCTTATATAGGAAACTTTAAAAGAACTTCGTGGCCGAAACCATAATGCCTAGATATTTTGTTTGTAGCATTAACTAGTGGACCTGTAACAAGTTTGCTCAAATTGTTGCCCTGGGGTCAAAATTGTTGCCCTGGGGTCAAAATTGGCCCTGCCCTTGGGTTTACTCTAATCTATTTAGGAAAATGAAAAGAATCTTTATGTCCAAAATCGAAAGTCCTACAGCTAAGATATCTGGTATGTAGCATTGCCTAGCAGACCTCTACCAAGTCTGTTAAAAGTATGACCCCAGGTTGAAAATTAGCCCTGCCACGGGGTTCACATGATTTACATAGGCTTATAGGATAACAAAAAAATATTCTTGTCCAAAACCTCAAGGCAAAGAGCTTACATATATTGTATGTAGCATTGTCTGGTGGACATCTACCAAGTTTATTCAAATTATTGCCGTAGGGGCAAAATCCCCCTCTCCCGGGTCACTTAATGTTACAAAGGCTCATAAAATTTTCTTTAAGAGTCTTTTTATCTGGTGAGCGATATAGGGCCATCATGGCCCTCCTGTTTATAATGCAATTTGAATGTTTCTACAACATATCGACAGTATATTTACTAAGAATTACCGTTTTTAACTTTAAAAGTGTATATATATATAAACATTGCGTACAATCCTTACGACTGCTATTTCAATACGTACAAAACAGTCAATAAAGCGACCTCTGAAAAGGTTCACATAACTGGAACAAAATGAAAAAGATTTGTACAATTCTATATTAGGTAGTGTTTAACTCGTTTATCTTCGTCACATCTAAGCAAACACACTTCTCTCAAAATATCTAACAGTATTACTTCAGAATTTAACCTACCATGTCCTCCATGGTCTTTTCATTTAATTCAATCAGACCCCACGAGTATAATTCAATGAACTTCACTTCTTCTTATCTATGGAATTTCAGACTTAAGACGGTGAAGCTCGGAATAGAACGACCTCCAGCAAATATTGGGAGATATAAAATGATTAAACACGATAACAGGGAGACGATTCCAGTTAAAATGCGGTACAAATAATTTGATTCTCTGTGTGTCAGTTCAAAATACGTATCTGTTATGTATCCATATGGTGAGGTTATTGGTAGTTGACCTTTTACCAAGATTGACACTGTCGAATTGAATTTGATAAAATTACAGAACTACAATTACTTGGGTCATGTAGAATTAACACACTAGCTTTCCCTTTTACTGTGAATAGGACGTTAAAATGCATTCCTGGGAACGTCATTTACAAAGTATTTCACCTTACCTCGGGGATAACATTAACACAAATAAGACTTCGACGGCAAATAGACACATCGACAAATAACACACATCGTTACAAAAAGTATTACATGTACCACACAAAGATACAAACCCAACAGCACGTCTTACAACTTATACTCCCAAACAAAATGGCTCACAATGCAATGGCCAAATCTAACAATAACAGCCGCACGACAAAAATACTGGTATCTGGTGGATACAGCTTTGAAATCCTGAAAACCTGCAACAATAAAAAAAGCAGTTTAGGTATATTTCCCTAAAATGGACAATGATTTGTATTCCTTCGTGCGTACACTGATAACAATATGCACAATAATTTTTGCATTCCTAATCACTTATAATGAAAAAAAACTTATATTGACGTTCATTCATGATTGTTTTTTCAGGGCGTATCTTCTTAAAACAGTTAGAAAACGTTACCATAGAGATGGACTGAATACATTAGATTATAAAGTTGTCTCCATCAATTGTACCCAGCTTTACACAAACATTCTTGTTGACATTGGGGAACCACCGCTGGAGGCTGCTGACATCAATAATTTGTTGAATTGACATTATTTTGTAATGATTGGAAGGTCTGCACTAACATTTTGTTGACACCACTAGCGGCTGCTGCTAGCAACAACAATTTGTTGACGTTATTTTATACTGGTTGGAAATTATCTTGACAACTAGTATTTGTTTCAACAGGTGTGTTGGAGTGTGTCGGAAAGGCTAGTATTCAAGACTGTGATAACACCATTTCAAGTGTAAGTTTGGTTGCATGAAATCAACACCTAACTATGTGTGGTATTTTGTTGCATCAAGTATAGAAATAACAACAAAGGGCGCTTTAAAAACTGGTGACACTTGAGTGAAGGAACACAATGGTTGATTCTAAGCGAAATATAGTGAAACTAATGGTGTATATGTTTACTATTTTAGTTCTATAAATACATAAATGTATCTGTATCTATATTTTAGATATAAAACAAGAGATTTAGAATTATGTATGAGTAGAAAACAATCACATTTTAATATAATCATATCAGATTGTCTTTTAAACATGTCAATAATTTTACAATCTTCATATCCATATCGAATAATTTTTTATCATCTATGTTGTTTGGGCCAAATATGTTCCCAAGTTTTAAAGACTTACATGTACTTTTTATTCATGTTACATAAGAAGTGAAAATATAATAAACACCCAAAAAAGTGAGGTCCATTCAATATCTGGTTAAAATGATATGTCGCAAGACGAGACCAAAACTATTATGGAACAATATAAAAATCAAACACACATTTGATAATATTTCATGTACCGTTAGAACTGGATTTGTGTACTAACTATCTAAAACCATGCGGAATGCAATTACCGGAAATGCAAAATGTCTGTACACGCACTCTCATATCGTAATCAGCAACACCCAATTTAAAGCGGTGTTTTCTTTAATGCATTGAACAACCGGTATAGAATTCTTAAGAGCAGAATTTATAAAATCACAGTAAAATCCAACCAGTTGTTCCTGGTTATATATTTACTGGTACCGCAACCGTGGCCGAGTGGTTAGGGTGTCCGCCTTCGGAGCGGGAGATCGAAGGTTCGAACCCCAGTGGTGACTGGGTTACAACTGATGCGGTCGGTTGGTGAGCCGCCAGCTAGTTAAAAATGGTTACCGTAGGCCCATCTCAGCCAGGCACCCGGCAAAAGGAGAAGGGATTCTGGAGGTACTGCGTGAACATAAGATAGGTGTCTCATAAGCCAACTTGGCTGGCCCTTTCAATAGGGGTGAAACTATAATAAACAAAATCTTTATTTTATTTCCATTTTTACAATGACAAATAGTTCGCTTAGTTCAAAAGGAAGTAAATTATGCCAACAATCATAGGATTCGTGAATTCGAACTTGTTCTCTACGGCGATTTGGT
This sequence comes from Lutraria lutraria, assembly GCA_964023205.1. Taxonomy (NCBI): domain Eukaryota; kingdom Metazoa; phylum Mollusca; class Bivalvia; order Venerida; family Mactridae; genus Lutraria; species Lutraria lutraria. The sequence continues at coordinate 4,921,757 of OZ026835.1, read as the reverse complement.
CACTACCATTGTATCTAAGGGCATTCGTTCTCCTCTGCAGATCACTACGAATAGCAACATCACAGTACAGAATCCAGGTTCCGACCATTTGGCACAATGTCTGAATATTTCTTTTTTTTAGCAGACAATGTAATGTATTTAATTAAAAAATGAGTCTGATATTTGAATTAATTCAGATTGTTATGAGTTGTTTATATTACTTTGTTATGAATTACGGTCATGGTAAAATACAACCATAATGATAAATGGGTTCAGAATGCGCTTACGTTTTGGTCTGTAGAAAACACAAACATGTTAGCTTTCAAATTATTGCCTGTATATAGATGATTTGTTCATGTAATCACAAGCGATTGAAAAACAATAAATTGAGGTGGTCATAAGCCACTTCAATTATTTTATATTTTGGTTTCCATGGTGTACCCATATTTTATTGTAAATACACTGAAATATCTTCATTTATTCAATTTTCTTCGCACAAATCGAGTATAATTATTTTAATGTCTTAAATGTCTAGCGTGTAAGGCGGACAAATACAGCATTACTATCGACGTTTATATCTCGACATTTAGGATACATATAGTTTGTGTTTTATTGCGTTTTTCTAATAGCATAAAATATTATTCATAAGTTGAACATATTTTTTTTAGAATAAGCGAACCAAGGAAAAAGAACGGGGCTGAACATGAGGACGCAATAACTGATAATATCAAACAAATAAATGCACTTTCCTGGCCGTAGGTCCATCTACCCGACAATAAGATATCAAACATCTAAAGCCCTCTACTTTCCTGTGAATAGGCCACGAATTTCCTATATTTTCGAATTAAACTATAGCGTTTCCTACAAAGTATGATCAGGAAATGTAATCCATATTCCAATCTCAATTTCAAGGTCATAATAAAAATACCACCAATTACAAAATCGTTTACATCAAAAGTGTACGTGTTACATTTCGTTAATGCAATGCAAGGTAAATCTTAAAATCCCTGACAAAGCAGATACTATTATGGTGTGTACCATGTAGGTTGCTTCGCTTATGTCTATTACTTTTAACAATACAGATTAGACTACTGTAATCTTGTAGTTTGTAGATATAGCAGTTGTCACCAGTAAAACATGGGTAATTTTCACTCTTGTCGTATTCTCCATTACCATACACGTTAACATTTCGGTAAAATCGAAATTTTAATTTAATATGCTGATTTGGATACTTTGTTCAACAATTCCTCTGTATAGAATTTAACAAACATAAATACTACACACCACTAATAGTTCCAGAGACACCACTTTCGTGAAACAATTGTTAACAAAATTTACTTAATTGGGTTATGCTGCTTTACCGCCAGACAAAATGCCATTTCATGTTAAAGTCTTTTGTTTTAATTCCATAGTCTAACGGAATATCCTTTGTTTTTTATCTGATGATTTGTCAATTCAAGAACAAAGTCTGCGATAATGTTGTGTCAATTTTTTAGTCTGACAAAATATCTTTTCTTCAAGTTCATAGTTTATCATCTTCCAGTTTTGAAAATGTGAACAGAGAAAACAATCAGAATGTGGTTCATTTTGAAATACATAGCATTGCAATGAATACTTGGAAAAAGTATGATTCAATCAATTCAGAAATATTGCATAAAAATAATACAAATGCTTACATGCATGCAATAAGTACTCAAAGAGCTATTTAACCTTCCACGAACTTTATTTTATATTAAGCAATTGCGTTCTATCACGAAGGCTATCTGTTCCATTACAAATCTAAGATTAGCCGCACGAATACTGGAAAATTTCCGTTACTATGTTCAGGAATAACTACAGTGTATAGAAATCGCGAAATTGGATTTAACAATAGACCCATTGCTTAACAATACCGATAATTGGGCTGATCCAGATTTTATGTAAGGTTTCTTCTTTTTTTTGTTAATAAGTCCCTGATAGGCCTGTATCAGTCAAAGAGCAAATTAATGAGTCCAAAGCCCAGCGGATACGAAGTAATGATCGACAGGAGAACTTCAGATTTTTCTATGAGTATTATACACCACTTGATTAGCTTACGACGATGATGAAATGTTGCCATTAACAGTCGTATCTTGTCAGTTACTACTAATGGCGTTCACTGAGAGCCAGAAATAAGATAAGTGTTGTTGTTGTTTTAGAATTTAAGGTAAAGTGTAGTTTATTAAAAAAATGAATATATATATGATAAACGAATGCTCGGGATCATATCGTGAACATTTTGGATTAACTACAAAGTATTCAAGAAGTAAAGAACGCATGTACTCTATGACAATTCAAAACTGCTAGGTAAAACTCGCAGAACTGTTGAATTACATCCAAAGTGTTTGTGCCAATATCTGAAGTCTCTACCATGTATCAACAAAGCATATGTTTCTTATATGATTAAGACTGCATAATATGTAGCTAACAAACTCATGCGTTGTGTTCACAGCTTAGCTAAACAACAAGTTGTTTATCAATGTGTAATTCTTGTTTTGTACGAGTTTTCTTCTCAATATGTAAGACAAATTGACAACAGAATGAAGGACTCTAAAGAAGTGCCATATCCCTCATTTCGAATTATTGTAATAAAAAAAAACATACGAGAAGGGGAAACGAGTTCCAATGTCTGATTCTTGAATTCACAGACAAGCATAAAAAAAGAATTTACTCCCAAACTGTTTGAATATTTAACATTTTATTATTCACCATACATCACATTATGTATTCTTTGTTTCTGACTTCCAAACGTCTAACAACAAAGATAGGTGTTTGTATCTTGTGTCAACCAGATATACTTTGATGATTAGGTAACAATGTGTATCTTCAAGAAGCAAACACACAGTTTACAGGAAGAAGAGCATGTGTGCTATTTGCTTTGGTGTTTTCTCTCCACTGACAACTTTCAAGACGAAACAACCTTGGAATCATCTCCACTAGAGTACATATGTCGACACGTTGTCAATGGTGTTCAAATAATTATGTGATCAAATCATTATCTTTTAGGAACTTCAATCGACTATTTACGCGCAGTTCAAAGCATGCACAACAAAGAAGTTAAAGAACAAGAATTACGAGTATGCATCATATCAATTCAGTGGCATGACTCAATGTTGATGTAAAAGTTGAGAGTATTTGGGTTCCCTTATGAACAACACCTCCGATAGCTATAAAACACTTATTACTCCGCCAGTGAATATGTTACATTAGCATTACCCTCAACAGGATGCTAGTATAACATTCACCACCAACAAACACATTTTACCAATTTCCGAAGGAATAACACAAAATAACAAAATATTTTTTAAATAAGCCTTGTGGGTACCAACCTCTGAAATGACAAGAACGGGCTTAAACATGTTCTAAAAAAATGATAATCATTAGAATGAATAATAATTATTCTGACGATAAATAAATAACTTGTCTACAATCCTCAGACTGAGAAACGTCTATGGAATCTTTACTGTAGCCATCTTTGGCATATTCACTTCGTCATCTTTAATGGCGTTTAAAAAAGCTTGCAATGGATATCCCTATTTGCAGCAGACGTTGTACTGGCACTCCTTAATGAATGTAAGCAAATTGAACTCGCATCTTTTACATGTGGGCATCCAAAAATACTACATGCCAAATGTTTACCGTCATCTCTAATTATGTAACTAAATTTTGTAGCTGTTAAATGACAAAAATGTATGTATCTGAATAAAAGTTAATATTTGTCCACATAAAATATTTCTCAAGGTTCTGCACTGGGTTTTACTGGACACAATAAATACACTCATGAGCACAAAGATGAAAATAATATCACATCTACGAAATTTCAACGATTCTTCAATCCTAAAAAAACAGCATAAAATATGAAGTACAAAATGTTCTCTGATTCTTAATGTTACTTTCTATGTATAAAGTCCTGTTATAAGTTGTGACTAACTATAGTTCGTGGAAATAGTAAAAAGTATAAAGTTCATAATACCATTTACGATAGGACTGATTGTGTTTATAGTTTGAATTAATGAAGATAAATACAAAGCTATGTGAAACGCCTTGGCGGGCAAAGCCTCCTTACTGCTAAATCCATTACTCGTGGCCCAAGTTTACCTACTTTTGAAGCTATGCAATATGCATAAAATGTAATTTTGCTCTGTATTCTTCGATTAGGTCAGGCAAGTCTTCAATTCCACAAATATAACACTGAAAATAGATGTACAGAAAGATTTCCAATTATTCCATATAATCATAACAAAAACGAGAATTCATTCACACACGACTTTATCGTCAAATAACACATTTATCCTATGACTTATAGACACATCTGGTCTTGACATTTATATATGTGTGGATAAGTAAAGGTTAGTCAAAAAAATTCTATGGTTTTCATGATGGGTCTTTATTTAAAGGTGCCAATTTACTCAAGATTTGAATGTTGTTTGTATATATTATCAAGTGTATTGTTTAAGTACTGAAGATTGTCTGTACTTATTGAATTGACAATAGAACTCATTGAGTGATTAGTGGGTATGTATAGGTTTCATTATGTAAACCCTCAATGACATATTGAAGTTATTGTTGGATATTGTAGTTTGAATTAATTTTGATATTATGATACATTATTTTGGCCACTGGAATTAGCATAAGTCCAGGTGAGAATTATAGATACTTGTTAATCATCAAATATTATTTTACTGATGTAGAAATGTACATTTAATCATATAAGCTATTGACAAAACCTCATTTTAGTTATGTATCCTTTCAGTAATTATTGAACAGCGCCACTTTTTTTAGGATACATAGCTAAAATGTCAGATGGCTATTTTATCACAAATTTGAATGACCTTAAGTTCTGGAAGAATCCCCTCATAGTTCCGTTAATATCGCACTGATTTCCATCATCACTGTTGTGTAAATCTAAGTCGTCCACGTGTGACAGTACCACAAGTGAACTAGTACATGTATAACCGGTTTGTCAAATTTAAACGTCTTTAACAATCAGTTACCGTAGGCTGAATGGATGTATTCATTGACTGTAAACGCACGAAACTTTTTGAATTTCAACACTAGCGACACCTATCGGAGCGTTATGAACCAAGGGAAATAATTGTTTGTCTAATTCGTAAACTTGAACGACAAAAATTACATTTCTTTTTTTTTTCGGAGAGAGACCGTGTCGCATTCTTTTAACGCAGACAGACTTTAAAGTAATCTGCTGAAATTTGTCCGTTCTCCCGATGCTCCAATTTTCACCAAACATGATCGTACTTTCAGCTCTGTTCTTATGGCCCCGATTGAGAACAACTGATGAAAAAGGCCTAGTCCACTCACCAAGCGGGACAATTCCCACCCAGTCTTCACCGAATAAGTCGACGAGCGTAGTTTGTGACTGTTCGGTATCTAGAAAAGATTTCGTACCTTAATGTACAAGAATTCGTGAAGTGTGTACTACTTATTCAAACACACATCAGACTATCGTGTTATACATGACATTTGTCATTGAAAAACACTGTTCACATGAAGATGTTGCTGGGTTTCTTATTACAAATAATTTCCGTATCTCTATATAACCGAATTAAATGTAGAGACCACGGGACACTTAAGTCTAGTGTATTAACAATAAATAGAATTGGTCTCATACCGTCTTAGTGTGAGGTTTCTTTTCCGTTGTCTAGAATAAATCGGAAAGGAGTTTTTCTCTGTCGGAGCGTACATTAATGATTGGCAGCCCCAGCAGACATACACTAATGATAGACTGAAGTGGTTAAGATTGTGTCAGGGATTTCACATAGAATTCGTCAGGCTTACCATACGGAGACGCAGCAGTCATTAAATATAATTATGTCCATTCAAAAAACTCTGACACACCTGCCATTATAATAGAAATTTGTTCGCAATCCGTAGTTAATACTATTTGCGTGTATTGAAAAGAAAATAACATTGAAACATTAAATAGCTTTAATTGGTGCAATTACCCTTTTACATCAGGAGAGAAATCGAGAAACGCAGACGTTGGAATATATATGAGTATCTCCGCTTATTCATTCGTATTGAATACTTTCATGGCTTTGAGAACACACATAGCATAATAATTAAGCCCGATACACCGAGAAACCAATATGTCCCAGCAAAATTAGAATACTGAAGTGACCGGAAATATTGTATTTTATTCAATTCCTATATTAAACTGGTTCCCGTTGACTTGTGTGTACAAAGCACTGCAACATGGAACGGGGACCAATTTTATTCCTATATAAGACGTGTGATTACAATGAGATATACTAGAAAAGCCATTGTCATCGTGATTAATGGTCAATGGAGACCAAGACATAATCAGGAAACAATCTTAATTCTCTTGAGCATTATAAGCAGTAGAAATCTCTCAGAACATTTCTAGATAAGTGCTATGTAGTGGCGAAATGCTTTGTGTTAGAAATCGTGCTAAGCATAATTTCCGTTACAAAACATTTATTATACGTGTATACTAGAAAACAGAATATATTAAAAAGATACATACAATTATCAGGTATTAATTTACTCATTGGACTTGTCGCTCACTGTTGCTCGATACACTCACGGCCTGTGATACTTGCTTTTAGTTGTCTCCGTCCTTGTTTAGCTATATTATATTTGACTTCGTGGGGAACGGTATCCATGCAAAATATAGACTGTGTTTATTAAATTATTATACGTCATTACACATTTGAATTCCCAATTTTCACTTTATTATTCAAGTTCACGTGAATTTACAATGAACATCTCGAAACGATTTATGTAAACGGTCGAGAGAAGGTCGAGTAATACAGTGCAACCTCTCCTTAGCAACACTCTTTGGAAGTACCAAAATTATGTTGTTGTTGAGAGTTTGTTGCTCTAGAGATGTTGGATTTATAGTTAAATCGTGCAGTGGGAAAAATCATGCTGTTGTTGAAGGGAGGTTTTTGCTAAAAAGAGGGTCGTTCTGGGGAGATTGTACTGCATTTTGATTCAAATCTTCAAAACAAAATTATAACAATCTCAATTCACCTCTTTTTTTAAAGGATTATGTTTGAAAACTGATAGAAGGTCGTAGGTTCAAGTCTGGCTACCGACCATGCCTCTTATTGCGAGAAAGTAGACATTTGCTTACGTAGGATGGAAGTCTAGTACTGGTTCTTCCCAGGAACGATGGTTAGGTGAACTGTCCACCTCAAATGACTCTGACTTCTATAAAGTGGCGTAAAACTCAAACAAACAAACAAGTACTGTCCAAACTTCAGTAAATATTCTCGTTGCTTGTACAGTAGTCCCTGGCATATTGTTATCAATGTAGCTAAGTCCAATTATGTTGCAAAGTGGTGTTTTAAGACAGAATTTGTGTTCGGTATTCCCAGAGGACGGATAGTTTTCCTACGGCCCAATTTGTCACTTTAAAATGATATACACTTGGATGAAGTAACACGGTCACATGAGACTGTGAATACAATGTTGTTTTGTATAATCCAGCGCAAGAGCAAACCCAATTGTACTTGTATATCATAGTGATATATTATGAGCGTGTGCCGGTGGCCTTATATACTGAGCACTATAGAAGTATTTTTTAATAAATTTTATGTTTCTATCGTTAGTACTAAAAACGCCAGACTAAAGTAACGTTATAACTGGGGGAAAACGATTGGAAACGGATGAAAAAGAAGTGTTAAGCAAATAAAGATATGGCGCATAAACAAGCAAGCCACATGCAGGTTACATAGATGTTTAATATCAACAATTTATCCTATGTCATACGAAGCGTCTTTTATCTTATTTATCTTTAATTTCATTTTACTTTACTTGTGGTACAGACGCGTATCAAAATAAGATGACGACAGTTTAAGGGAAATCAAGGACTGGGCTTAATTGGCACCATGCAATCTTTGTTTACTCACAATTGAGCGTAGCTTAAGTTTGTTTGTAAACGGAAATCAGCGTCAAGCTTTGACTATGCTTTTCTTGATTGGGTACGACTCATTTTTCCCAATACCTGAAAAGTCTAAATGCTAAACTCTCCTTGTCACTCTCGTTTAGGTAAGTGAAAATTCTAACGGACCAACTGACCATTTGAATTGTTTTTTGAATAATTTGGCCGACTGTCTGTTTAAACAAGACATCCTAGATTAACTCGAATCTATAGCATTATACGGAGATGTACGGTTATCTAATGTTCCTTGGTAGAACACTTCTGACAATCGACAAATTGTACGTAACAGCCGTAAGAAATCCTTATCTATTGCTAAAATAAACTATTCGTTTCGAAGTCAGCATTGCTGTTCAAAGTCACTGACGAACTAAATTCATCAATATGATTTAAAGTCTTATAAATCTTGTTATCTTTGCTACACAATCCTACAATTGACAAATGTAATTTTGTTAGATTATGTCCAGAGGCACTTATGTCTGGGTACAGCTAATCTAAGAATTTTATGACTATCGCATGCCTTCATTCATTATTCTTTTGTTGGAGACTTTGTGTAAGTTTTTTGCAAGTTGGAGATGACAACAGGAATGTCTTGAGTGTGGCATTTCTATGAAATACGTTTGTACCTTTTTATTAAAAGATTCCAATCCCTGTCATACGCATTGGTTAACGCTTATGTATTTAATGTAAAGTCGTATCTTTAATACGCATCTTGATGACGATAAGTGCGTGTACACTTTCTAAGACTTGGGTCCATCACGCTTGCTGATTTGGATTGGATGTTTTTGATTGTTTGTAGTGAATAAGGTTATCAAATTTGTATGGACGTAATAAAAACACGATTCCACTGATTGAATGGACGGCAATAATTTCTAGCATTAAAACATCTCTATCGTCATTGTCTTGGATGTGATTGATCGAATCTGTAGACCAATTTCGGGATTACCTTGCTTTTTATGTATTATTGTACAGACATGGCACGTTTCCTACCAAATACATCATCGTTAACATCGATATCTCCAAAATTAGACAACATTAATAACAAATAACTCCGACGGTACTCATTCATTTGCGTCGTCAAAATGTTGGTCTTTCAACGTCATTTCCGGTAGTCTGGGCATCATGAATCAGAGATATTCATTGGCAGCATATACACATACTTTAAGCCAAGGCCATCAGGTTCAAAGAACTATATACGATACTGATTACTTGAAGTACCGACTTAAATATTAGTAGATATTGCGGCGCTTGGTATCTCTTTATATAACTTTGTGATTGTCGGTATATAATTGTAATAAATCATTGTTTTGACAATGAACTTTTGATGTTGCATGGCCTTTTTTCCTTTTATATCAGAGGCCGAAATTCGGTGACTCCCCAATTGCGAAAAGGCTGGGTTTTTTTCAATTTGAGACAGAAATTCCCAAAAGTACAATGCTATTCTAACTCGGTTACCTAACCTTCTCAAAATTTGGCCAAATATCGCGCTTGAATTTCCCAAAAATGAAAGGCCAAGGCCCCTTCCCAATTTTTAAATAAAGACCCTGTGTTGATAGGAAATCTTGATGTGGTTGCTTCTAGGGTATATCGATAGGGATTATGCTACCCATTAAAACATTGGAAGTATTTTAAGCAAGTGACATATTCAGTTGGCAGGCAAAACTAAGATGTATCTTTTGTGAAAAGGTCGTTGTAAAAAGTCCACAATGAAACTAAGTTAGAGGTATTCTGGATCGCCATGACGATAAATTACGTGACATTCTGAAGTCAATCTACCTTGGTATTAGGGTATCAAATAAACTGCACCAGAGTGAGAAAGTCCCAATTTGTTAACTGTTAAGAAAATACAGTTAATGTTTAAAACTACATATATACACCGTACGTGCACGACTGAATGTTTGTAAGTTACCACGAAACTAAAAGATTGTCATGCTAGTGCTGACTCCATCTAAATTACACCTGTAGCAGTTTCTAGCGTGAATGTGTGTAAATCGGAGTGACAAACACACTGTTCTGTTGACAGTGCCGTATGAACCAGGAAGGCTCCATTCGCAGTAAAACCTCATAAAACCACCACTTCAGTATTACGATCATCTAATTATAACGACCACTTTTTGTTGGTCCGGTTTTCAATCTGTTTTTTTAATTTCAATTAGATGTCAGGACTCTCTCATTATTAAGACCAGTTACATATTTTTTTTTTTTGGTGTATTTGAAACCAATGATCGATGGCTTGATAACATAGAACAATTGTCCTGGTAAGCTGTTACGGCCTACATGCTGCATTGTCCATACTACATGCTGTATCATGGTTTGATTGTGGTCTGGTAGATATGGAAGAATTCTGTCCAAGTGAATATTTTACAACCAAATCTGGAATGAGAAAAGCATGCGTTTAGTTGTAGTTATTTGAAGTAAACTTTTTATAATGATTACAAAAGCAGTGTGTACCATCCAAATCAAATGTTTAATATTACATGCATATATGCATTGTATACTGGATCACTAGAGTTATAATAGTACTAATACATGAAGACAAGGATTCGAACCACACCAATGTGTGTCTCCATACGGCATATTTATGACAAGTGCTCGAGATTTTTAGGTACATTTGTGTTACTAGTATTATGTGCAGAATGTCGGCGCAATACAGAGATATCCAGAAGTCTCCAAACTCCTTGCAGAGCTTGACAGTAAACAAATCTTAAACCGGTATATCATTTCAGTCTGTATTCGAACGGTATATTCTATGATATAGTCTTTATATATAAGAGGCTTTTCGAAGAATCTGCTTTTTACTTGTGTTAATGGTCAGTTTTTTCGCAAGAGTACAATTGATGAAACTTGAATTGAGACGTTCTTCTGTATGTACTTGAAGAATCTGTTCAACGCATTATTCGTTAGGACAACGTGTTTCTTCTGAGGGAAGCCCAGTTATATATAATGCTACCATCTAGAATTCTGACCGCAGACATTAATCAACATGCATAGGATCACAAGGCCCTGTGCGTCATATATTGTTTAACAATCGGATCAAAATGCTGGAACAAAATAGTTCCATTATCATATTGGGTTTTAGACATAATAATGGTAAACTTCGTTTGTCAGTAGACTAAAGATTTTATTAAATAGTGCGGGTCCAAATATCTACATTTGTATGTTATCTAACAGTCTGTATTATTCTTATATTTTCCGGTTCGAATTTTAAGCACTTCATCGTCCCATGTAGATTGCAATTTTGACCAATTCGCTGACTTCAAATCACTGTAACCTCTCAATGATAGAGGGTCGTGGGTTCGATCCCGTTACCCACCATGGCTCTTTATGAGAGAAAGTAGGCAGTTGCTCACGGAGGATGGGAGTTTAGTACTGGTTCTTCTCAGGAGCGATTCTTAGGTGAACTGTCCGCCTCATATGACTCTGACTGTTGAAAAGGGGCGTAAAACTCGATATAAACAAAACAAACACATTTTTTTAAAAATCCGTTCTGTTTAGTCACCAATGGCCCACTACATGTACTTGTATTTACATTATATCAAACAATATACTAGGCGTACATACTTTGTAAATGAATTACACAATAATTATTATAAGAGACATTTTTTTAATATTTATAATGCATTTATACTAAATGCGTCAAACATAAATCGGTACAATTTTATTTCATTTAACTCACATACTTCATGTTATGGGATGTATCGTGAAGTCGAAATAACCTCGTTAAACTCTCATTTTTACCGGTAATTTTACAGGTATGAACTTCAAAGTAATGTTTAAACTATGATTGCGCATGTGTTAGTACATTTATTACCGTGAAAATTAGATAAATCGAAGAATGCTATGCCACCCAGATAATTTTTATCGTCATTTTGCATGCATTTTCGACAAGAAATACTCTAAAATGACGTTGCTAGAACTTTTAGAAATTATCAACTCGTGCGTTTTCTTTCACGAGGAGACACATCTGGAGTGATTTCATTTCCATGAAGTGGATGATGTACCATTTGATCGTGCATGCTACGTACATTATCCCAACTTCCCCTTTGCCTCAACACAAACAATAGCTCACATAGCTCGCTTTAAAACAAAATACTCCCAGTTTTGCAATTGTAATTTAGCCATCGACAATGTGCTGGAGCCATCGGCAATGTGTAAGAGCCCTCGAAAATGTGATGGCCATCACTCAATGATTGTTAATATATCATTGTGGAATTATCCCGCTATCAAATTACCCTCCTGGCCACTTTTTCTCTTTGTCGTCAAATATAATTAAATCATACAGTCTTGGTAATTTTCCCCCTCCTGTCTATTTTTCCCCCCCAGCCCTGAATCCTGAAATAAAACTAACCATTATATTATTTTGTTACATTCATTGTTACTTTGTCCTCTCTGGGCGACTCAGAAATATGAAGGTAAGGACGTAAGTATTGAATCAGAAATATGAAGATGAAGATTTAACTCAGAAATACGAACATACAGACTTAATTATGAATACAAAGACGTAAGTATTAACTAAGAAATATAAACATACAGACGTGAGTATAAGCTCAGAAATATGAATGTTATTTTATAATTGACTTTCATTGATAATACATGTTTGTGCATATTATGTAGTGTTTATGAATTATCTTATAATACAGATTTCATTTTGTTGCCTTTGACCGTTGTAAAATACTTGATTCGCATAAATATTTTTTAAGTTTCATGTCTGCGTAGATGTTATCATCTACCTGCTCTGTTTTTTATAAGATAAGCAATGCTTTGACATTGCTTGTAGTTGTGTTGATATATAATCATTGTGTTGAAGTCTTTATTGACTTTTTAAACACTTTTCTTTTTTCTGGTGTTTAAGAAATTTAATTCAACATTGAAGATATTATTTCATTGATTATTACTTCAAATTATCATGTTGTGTGATACTGACTGCATGCATGTTAGTATCCTTCCATCCACATTGCAGAATATTTTAATGCCTTGAATATCCTTTAAATCCTTTTAACTTGTAATGTGTATAAAATACATGTAGGTATATCTGTACACTGAATACATTTTTGCTGATGTATACAATGAATATATAGAATAAACCAGACTGATTTGTCCACAGGTAAGTAAATATCGACATTCTCTTGATTGCAAGTGCTTCAATAATTGGATACGTATTGTTTAAAGTAATAATTCAAGAAATAATAATAAAATGCAACACAAAACAGTTGTGACTTAAACAGACAAATTGTGCAACATGAAACATTTAGACACATAATTATTATCTTATGTCCAGAGTTGTTTAAGTTCAAAAGCGTTTTTATTATGTTAGTTATTATGAAAGTGTGAAACAGTTATACATTATAAGGTTTTGTATAGTTTGCGTTAATCCCCGGGGCACAAATATTACAATATGGACGTAAATTAAAGCGTGTTTTTTTTTTTTTTTTGGTATTATATCTATATTAAATTGTTCAGTATTTTCTTACTCAAATAAAAAGGCACAAAGTATAATTTACCATCAATCAGCCCATGAAAATACATTTATGTAAATACTTAAATAGATTTATTAGACATACCTTTAGTATGAAATATGCTTATTCAAAAGTTGTTTACAAGCATTAGCACAGTGGTACAAAAGGTGTTAAAATTACGTTATTGTTATCATTTCATGATCTGGTGTATAGCGATTCTCTTGCTAGAGTCGCACATACGCCATTGTTTTTTAGTTTGTGTCATGCTATTCTCACGACACCGTTTGTAAATCAAACGACGTCCAATTCTTACGGCACCGTAATGTAAATAAAACGACGTGCTATTCTCACCTCATCGCTTGTAAATAAAATGACGTGTTATTCTCACCACACCGCTTGTAAATAAAACGACGTGTTTTTCTTACGACACCGTTTGTAAATTTAACGACATGTTATTATTACAACACCGTTTGTAAATAAAACGACGTGCTATTCTTACGACACCGTTTGTAAATAAAACGACGTGTTATTCTTACGACACCGTTTGTAAATACGACTACGTGCTATTCTCACGACACCGTTTGTCAATAAAACGACATGTTATTCTTACAACACCGTTTGTAAATAAAACGACGTGTAATTCTTACGACACCGTTTGTAAATAAACGACGTGTTATTCTTACGACACCGTTTGTAAATACGACTACGTGCTATTCTCACGACACCGTTTGTCAATAAAAGGACGTGTTATTCTTACGACACCGTTTATAAATACGACTACGTGCTATTCTCACGACACCGTTTGCAAATAAAACGTTACATGTGTAACAACATCGGACATTTCATACAAAAAGCATGATAAAATTATGCTTATCCTGTAATTATAACTTACTGACACCAATTAATCCCGCATACTGAATTATTGTTAAATATGTTCATCTTTTTATTCAACATACTTCAAAGGTATACATATTTACTGGTCAGTCATGGACAATGCATACCAAATGATTATACAGTACAATATGATCTTAAAACATTTGGTTTAAGGTCAAACAGTGTTTACTCATGAACAGGGACAACACTGCAATTTCAAAGGATAACGCGCATTGTTTTGCGCGGAGCTTCCCAATTGCTGTCTCCGCAGCAACAGTTGTACTTGTATATCTATGGTTTACAGACTATTCATATCTGTATAAGTTTGAGCTGAACAAAACTGTATCATCATTGCAGTCCGTGAATCCGATCAAAAATTTCATCCTGTCTTTGCACGGAGTTCATACGAATCTCACTGATAGAGGGTCATGGCTTCGAGCCCAGCTACCGACCATGTCTCTTAGTTAGAGAAAGTAGGCAGTTGCTTACGGAGGATAGGAGTCTGTTACTTGTTCTTCCCAGGAACGGTGGTTAGGTGAACTGTCTGTCTCATATGAATAGTACTCTGTGTGTTTAAAGGGGGCGTAAAGCTCGATATAAACAAAAGACAAAAAGTTCACACGACAAGGAGATACGGAATGCATACGGGCTCTCAGTACTGTAGACGCGGGCAAAATATGAATTGGGCATAACGTGGTTGCAGTTGTTTAGTCACAAAACGTGTCCAAAATGGAAACTATTTAGTTATCTTGATAATAGAAAATAGATAATCAAAATAGTCGTAATATTGCACTTCAGGTGAACGAAGTAAAGATTAATCTCTCATGGCGAAGTGTAAAACGCGGAAAATCTCCGGAAAAGATATATATATATATAAGTGGTAATAAAAGCAATATTTTTAACCGAATTTAAAAAGATACAACCATTGTAAAGGGGGGGGGGGGGGGGGGGTATAAGGTTTCCGGAAATGTTCAAATTTATTATGACAGTATTAGAATTATTGAATTGTACGGTAAAGTGCGTCTAGATTTGGTGCATTTTTCTGTTTTCGCTACAAATTTATGAGATTTTTATGATTTCCCGGTAAAATAAAAGTCAAGTTCTTCAACCAATAATAATAAAAAAATGTTTTTTGCTACCTAATTACGAGTTTTTCAACCAAAAGAATTGAAAATGGTATCCCTGAGAAAGGAATCATCGAAGGTTTAAGAAAATGTAAAATTATATGATGACAGTTTTATATTTAAGCTGTAACTTGCAACTAAAATATGTTTAGTTTTGTCTGCTTTGGTACCGGTAATGTTATTTCTACTAAATTAAGTCTGTTTTAGTACCAAATTATTAGGCTTAAAAATGTCCAAATAAATTATGTCTAGGTATCTGTTAGAGAAAAATTGTACATGGCGAATACAAATCACAACTAATAAATTAAGAACATGCAAAGGCCTACTGCACTGTACTGTTATTATTTTGATATTTTAAGATACTTATTTATTTTATTCTTCATGAATCAGTATATGCATATATATTTTATCATAAAATAGAGGTTACAAGATCACCCAGGATATTCCCTTTATGATAATGCGTGTTTTTATGGTCGATTGAAGAATGATACTTGTATGACCATTTTTATCTTTTCCGGAAAATCTGAAAAACTTACTATTTGGTGGTAATTTATTTTTCCATTGAAGATTAATATGACATCTCACATCTAAAGGAATCAAATAAAGCATTGGTCGGAACAAAAATAATGCATTTATAGAGAATTTGACATTTTCCGGATTTTACGGAAATGTTCAATCATTGAAAGGGAGACAACGCTCACAAGCAAAACTAATTAGTCTGTTAAAGTTATTGTTCTTGCAGATTTGCATTTGGAAGCTGGAAATAAAACTAGTGATGCGGTTTGCAAATTCAAAGAGTGTCATCTCTAGAAATGCACTAAGGAGGAAATCGAACATCATCAAATTCTGCCATAGCCCTTCTTTGTAACAGTTTATTTAATAGGCGAAATTGGAGTAGGCCGTAACACAGGATGAGTAACTCTTGCACGTGACGTCATTTCAAAATGGCGGACGAAGAAGAGCCGAAGGTGAATCTAGGACCGGATGGTAAAAAAAGGCGTTTCCTTCTCTTTCGCAAATCATAAAAAACATGAAAACTTGCTTTTTAGTTAGATACATGACTTTACTTTAGTTATGTGATAAAATGCGTTACTTTGTATGGCTGTTGTCAGAGCAGGCTCACATTTTGATCGTCTGAAATGGTTATTGGATGTTTTTATTGCCTTACGTGAGGCACATACAGTTTTAAATTTCGTCTGACAGGTTCAAATTCACAAGTTTGACGTGCAGAGCTTTCTTGAATTCTTGTTATTCTCGACGTTGAAGTATTAATATGCGTTCTTGCACAGTTCTTTATCCATGTGAATGGAATTGCTGAATTGCCATGAGTGACAGTTGAGTCATTTTTTGATGCCTCACATGTAGTCGAAGGGGCTTTGACGATGATATGTTTGCATTGCAGTTCATCGTCAAAGCCACTTGTTCTTTAAAAGCTAACAGGTAAACGACTCAATCTGAGTCGCGTTCGTTTTCCTATTTAACGCACAAATTTCCGTAAAACTTGTGTACAATTCGATGAAATACAATCTGATTAAAATCATATCCTCAAACCCGCTACGCTATGAGGATCTGAAGACGACCTATAGAAGGTCACCTCAGGTGACCTTTTCCACTAGCCAATCAGCGCCTTACTTTCATAATTCTGAAAGTGATCTGATTCTATTTTTAACCGCAGTAAAAAACAATATTTGACTTGTAGTTATCACGAACACCTATTCTTACGCAACTAAATGTAATGGTAGCGCCCATGTGACATGCGTGTTTATTAAATTTTCTGTACTACTATGGCCAAATCGATCAGGATTACTAAAAACATCAAAAAGTGGTTGCAGACAAATATGTTATACGTAATTTAATGTTTACTAACGTTTAAATAACATCGTCAGGTCGGCCAAAGTACCGATGAAACGAGTTATACGATTGGCTGAATTATAAATAGATATAAATAGTGATAATGGAAATTCCGACTTTTGAAAATAGAAACTGGTATAGGCCGTCATCAGATCTTGCCGTAAGGAAGATCGAATACTTTAGTCAGATTGGATGAAATATAGTATAATCTATCAATATGACCAAAAATATACCATCAACAGACGAAAGTTATCAAACATTTTGCCGATGTTTCATACTACCCATAATTTCAAAATTTTCCTTGTAAATGCTTTGGATTAAGTCCGTAGCATTCCGGAAAGCATGTAAATTGATCTGATTGGATAGACGCATGAACAAGCGTCTTAAGCTGTTGACTTTGTAAGAGGACAATTCCATAACTAAAATGGTCAACAAGACGAAATAAAAAAGACCAATTTAGTTATGGGACCCAGAACTACCTCACATGTAGATCAAGGATCAAATCTTGTACAATCTTGCTAGAGTGTGCCAGGCTACTTGTGTTTATTGTTGACTGTACTATTAAGCAACTCAAATGGAATACATTAGGCCATCTTTTCTTTGCCCAATTTTAACAGTTTACATTACACGTAACCTTCCTATTTTGGGTTATTATGTGGGCCAATTTTATGATTGAACTTGCATGAAACTTGCAGAGGTCATTGTTTTGAAAGGCCCTGAAGTGAAATGTTGCACTGTAACTGCTAGTCTGTTAGTATGTACTACAGTATTTATAACTTACATCATAGGGAAATTAATGTAATTTGCATACGATACTCATCATACTGAAATTTATGTCAAAATCTTCATCAAGTTTAAGGAGTTATATTACGATTTTCTTTAAAATTTGGATTGAGACTTGTGAATAAAAATTGGTTGTCTGATAAATAAAACACATAGATTTCAATCATGTGTAGATATCATTATCGAAATACACACTTGTGAAGAGTGACCTGTCTTGTTTCCTGCTTTGCTCTATTATAATTAATTATCAACAAAGATCATGACTTCAGAGGGTTTGTTGATGAAAGATAAAATGTGATGTAAAAATGTTACATCCTACATTACATTGTCCTTCACCTCTGAATTATATGGGGTAGCTCGATCGAAGCTTGCGGATGGAACCTGGTTAGTACTGGTTAAGGCCTAAATGAAGTCCATGGAAGCTGGTTAGGATAGCTGTCTGCCACCATATAACTGAAACAATGTTGAAAATGGTGTTAAAAATCCATTGAAATAAATAAACATTTAATGTACACATGTCTGCAAATTACCAAAAATAAGGATGTCTGCTTATTATAATATGTTTTTCATACATTGCTCAATTTGCTGTAATTGTTTCCATATAAGCATACATCATTATGATTTTTTTATATTATTTTTATATTCAGACATTGACATATTAATAAACCCAAATGTGTTAAATGACAGCTACTGTTTGACAGACAGCCTGTTAACATACAAACTACATGACTAAATGTGTCATTATACATGTGTGCATGCATCTGAAGAAACCCTGTCATCATATGATATCAATGTAATCAATTTCAATATGTTGGGCAAAGTGATATAATGAGGTAAATGGATATATATATATGCAAGTAACATGTATGTATTATTTACATGGTTTGCATTAATTATATATTTACATTTATAAGTGTTTGTGAATGGACTTAATACTAGTAGATTAAATTGTATCAATTGGAAATTTGGAATTAGTGCTCTGGTGAGTTTTGTGTATGTGATGTTCTTGTATTATGATTTTGCAGAGTAATAAATCATGATAAAAATTTGATGTACTAAGTATAACTTAAGAAACCAGTCACTGTTCATTAATCTTTTGCGGAGTCTTGCCTAAAGAAAATTTGGCTTTCTGTACAATATTAATTATTTATCAGTAATGGTTACCTCCGTTGTTGCATTCTCCACACCTGCATCATCTCAAATTGAAACTACTTTTTTTCAATTCATTCCAGCAGCTGTGTTTGTAAATGAATGACAGTTTGTGTGTGAATTTTCTATGTTTATTGTTATCTCAAAATTCAATTAAATGTGGAGATTCCCACTTATTGGAAAGCTAAAACTAGTTAGATATATATCATCTGAAGAATAATAAAAGCTTAAATTTGCATATGGAAAATTTGTCAAATTGAGATAATCTTTACCTTCACTTGCAGAGTTTTTCTTTTTTCTTATTTGAAAAGAGAAGGGATGTAAATGCTAATTTCTCCTGTACATTTGTATCTATCTTCCCACTCTGGGACCCCCATGAAATGACCATAATTGTTGAATGGGTCTTTATTGTGAAATTTCATTTTTTTTACAAGACAGAATTTTATTGCCTGAATGATCTACACATAACTCATCATAATCTGCCGTTTTGTCTTGTGTCTGTAGAACGCTCTGAGTTAATTCATATAAATGATGGTTAAATTAACAGATACATAATGATTTATAAATTTCTTGTGTATGATTTGTTTCCTCATAAAAAAACAAAAACTTCCCAAGCGATTTTATGTTCATGACCTTGAAAGTTCAATTCATTTTCTTCCTCCTGGATTACATACAGCTTGAGTAATCTGGACTTTGATGCATGTTTCTTCCTGTTGTACATTTGCCTTATCTATTCGTAGATGTATTATGTATAGATGTAGCGAAATACTGTGTGACAAAATACTTCAAACAGGAAATGCACTCACAATATAGAGAAAGCCTTGTCATTGTATTTAATGACTATAGTCAAGTCATTTGGTACAAGTTTGCTATTTATAGACATGCTCAGCTGTAGGAGTTACATTAATTACAAATTAATTGAGAATGTTACACACCTGGCCAGTATTGGTCAGTTATTTCATCAACTGTCAGCCCTGTCTGTCAAACTGTCACATGACCAACCTTGAATATAAGTGGATCATTCATTCTTATTGATTGTATATTAATATTTATAATTGAATGTCATTCATTTTAACTGTTGTTATTTACATCAATGTTTATAATTGTAAATTATGTAATGGAGCAATATTTTCAAATTATTAGAATGGATTAGAATTTTGGGCATCTACCTCACATTCTCTCTTGAAGAATCACAGCTTTAAATTACCGCCTGGATAGATCAGTGGTTAGAGCGTTGGACTAATGATTAAGAGGTTGTGAGTTCACCACTCGGGCGAGGCTCACACTGTCCATGACAAATTTGACTGAAGATATACACCCTATCTAAAATTGTTCTCCACCTCTAAATTATATGGGGTAGCTTGTCAGTAGCTTGCGGATAGAATATGGTTATAGTACTCAGGTTAAGGACTAAGAATGATTTGATGTAAGCTCTTTAGGTTTGGTTGGGAGGCTGGTCATCAAATGTAGATGGTCCATATTAATTTTTAGGTCAGTATGTCTAAGGTCAAGGTTGCAGTTATCAAATTTATGATACATCTACAAGTTCTAAAATGATAATTCATAAGAATGGGCAATAACTCAATGCTATTCAAGGAAGATATTTTTTCTGTGATATTTGATAATTAATTTACTTTGTTTTAATAAAATTATATGATTTAATGTAAACATGAATGACGTAAACTGTTACTTAATTTATGCACATTCAGGGATACAGGTCTGTTCTTGTATTTCTACACTGTTTGAATTAATGTTGTTTGAACACACATATGAATAAACATGCATCTATAAGCACATGACATGATGTTTTTTTTATTTCACTGAATGTACATCTAGTAAAACTTGAATTATCATTGATATTTTATACTGTAATAAGTTTGTTATTGTACATGTATATTAAGTCAGACATTTATTTTATGTTTATTCTGTAGAAGAGAAGTGATATTGCCCAATAACTTGTCAGCATTAATGTATGGGGTCACATTGTGTCATACATTAACATCAAAGGTAAATGATTTAAGAACGATATAAACATGTACAAGTTGGTTCGTTCACATGACATTGTATTGGCATGTCACCTGTACAATATATGAACACAAGTTTACTGTGTTCTGTTTCTGAGGTTTGCTAGAGGTAATTGTGTCTTGTGATACAATGCATATCACAATACATGTACGGTCTTTGCGCTAACCCACTGACCCACTAGTTTGAAGTCTGCATGGGCTAGCAAATTTCTATTTGGGCTTGTGAACTTTCTTAAAAATTGCCTGACCGGCATAGCTGTTGAATGGGCTGTTAATTAAGCGGCGGATAAATAAAAATTCCTTATTCAGTCTAGTGGTTAATTGTTTCTTTTCAATAGCCTATTGAAAGGTTTGCTAATATTTTAACAAATAAGTTCAAGCGCTACTTGTATACATGTAGATACACATTATGTGTTACGTATCTAATACCTTCAATGTTGCAGCCATTGGCAAACCTTTAGATCTTGACACCCTTTAACTGCATTCCAAAATCTGCATTGGACTGTATATGGTTGCATGATGGTCCTACTAGACATGCCATTGACATATCATTTATAGAAGTCTTGCATTTCTACTCTGAAAAAAAAAAATGGTGGATTAATATTACTTTTCATTGTAATTGATGCTTTCACGCAGTCATCTTTGACTGAAAAAAATGAAATAAACTTTGTCACATTTTCTATATTTATACTAAACATCCTTTAATTAAATTAATATAACATACCAGAACAGTCCTACAGTTAATCTGCATGTTTTATTACATATCATGTAGTCTATGAATTGTTTCTTTTGATTTATTTGTTTGAATAGAAATTATCCTGATGCATAAAACAACATAAAATCTCAATCGTTCATGTAATTAAATTACCTGCATTCCTTTAATTCATATTATTGAATTAATATTTTCTACCAAAACTATGGTGAAACCATTTTAGGATTGTTTACAGATAAAAATACAATTTGTCCCTCCCAGCTGACACAGTTATCAGTTTGTTACCTCATATAATTCAGGATTGTAGGTAGATTGGTGTATCTGCACACACTGGTCATGTTACCTAGTTATGTTTACCTACCTTAGTTTATATTACAAAAATATGATAAGTTTGATAGTAAAACTTTTTAAATGTTGAGTTGAACACATATTTGTGGTATTTACAACTATACTGTCTACATTCTGATGGTGTGTGACATGAATGACAATTTCATGCCTCAGTGTGTCTGTGGCCTCTATTTTACCATACCTTATTATATTACCGTACAAAATGTTTTGGTGTAATACAATACAAATACTATCCCACTAGTCTATGTACAGAGGCTGGAGTGCCCTATCTTACATGTAAATAAACCCTATCAGTGACAAAACTTGGTGTATTCTAAGTAATTGGATTTTAATTCAGGTTGTTTATAAATGACAGGTATTGTTTTCATCATTTTCTACCACTGACATATTAGAAATGAAATCTTTAAAGTTATTTAAATTTAAGGATATGTCTTTTACATGGCACATAAGGATATGACTTTTACATGGCACATAAGGATATGACTTTTACATGGCACATAAGGTTATGACTTTTACATGGCACATAAGGTTATGACTTTAACATGGCACATAAGGTTATGACTTTTACATGGCACGTAAGGATATGACTTTTACATGGCACATAAGGTTATGACTTTTACATGGCACATAAGGTTATGACTTTTACATGGCACGTAAGGATATGACTTTTACATGGCACATAAGGTTATGACTTTAACATGGCACATAAGGATATGACTTTTACATGGCACGTAAGGATATGACTTTAACATGGCACATAAGGATATGACTTTTAATTGGCACATAAGGTTATGACTTTAACATGGCACATAAGGATATGACTTTTACATGGCACATAACGATATTTAAATAAGGGCTTGATAATATTTTTACAATGGTACATAAATTAATAGTAACATAAGGGCAAAATATTAATTTTACAATGGTACATTAAAGGATATATTACTTTTCACGTGGTTCATAATGATAACACATTTACATGGTACTTATGAATAATACTTTTACAATGTAATACATTTTCCTGGAACTTACATGATAATTTTCAACCCTACTGTTTTATATGATGTTGAGTACTTTGTTGGAATGGAAATAATAACCAGAATATAAAATATAAATATGACACAATACACTTTACTTTTATATTGACGGTTATTTAATTATAAGTGGTTTTAATTAATAAATGCTGTATGATTGATTGGTTTATGTTACAGTTATTAATATTTTGATTTTCCCTAGAAGTACATTGTATGTCAACTATGTTGTGTATTAATCATACTCTAGTCTGTTTACTGTAATGTGGTACCATAGATAACATTACTTTACAATGTTTGTCTGTTTACCTTAGACTTATAGTTTCCTGGCATTGCAGAAACTTAAGTATGATTAGGTTAAAGGTACCAGTGTATGAAAGAATGTAAAGGTATATTCACTGGTTCCTATAAAACTTCTTAGGACAAACTTCTTTGTATTTTGGTTACAATTTTATGTTAAAGTTTCCTAGCATTATAGTCTGACTCTGTCTTGAATAGTAAACAGGTTAAAGGTTGCTGCTCAGGTAATGGAGGAATTTGAAGGTCTACTAAAAAATCATAAAAAACTTGAAGGTATAAAAGTTGTTTTTCTCTGGTCACATTATTTACAATATCTCAAGATCAAGACATGGATGGATTCAATTGAGTGTTTGTGTAGTCTTGTTTGATCATGATTTGGCCATACTTATATTTTTCTGTTCAGAGATGATAGAGTACTCCATAACTTTGTAAAGATTTCAGCATTATAAATTATACATTAAGGTTAGTTTGTGTGTATATATTATAGTAAGTCAGTAATTATAATACATAAATGATAATTAGAAATATCTTTAATGCTTGTTCTTCAGTGATTTAAGATATATTCCATTTGATATTCGACTGACATTTTCAGTTTAAAATGAGTCATGTATCAAACCATTAACAATGTAGAAGTGACTGGTTATAGACCCATGACAAGGACAGCATATTAATGATCTAGATTAAAAGCATTGCATGAAGCGTGCTGCAGCTATATCTGTACACTATAGGCAAACCTCTATAATAACACCAACTTAAGTTAAGGGGGGGGGGATATGGTCTTTATGCACAGCTGGCTTTTGTTTAGAGATTGATTTGTGTATCAATAATTCAGCATAACCTCTCCAGAGCAGCCATCTTATGAGCAACAACCTCCATGCAACAGCAGCACGATTTTTTTCATTGCATGATAATCAATTGAACTTCAAATCTAACCTCTCTAGAGCAACAACCTTTCAACAACAACAGACATAATTTTGCTTCTACCATAGGGTGTTGCTTTGGAGAGGTTGCACTGTATATAACTTAAGTTCTGTGCATATTCAGGTGACTTAAATCTTTTTATTAATCTTTTGTACAATTTAATGTGTTTGCTTAAGAACCTCAATAGCCATTGTTCAAATTTTGTTTCTATCATATTTATTGGTAGCCATTAAATTCAAGTTAACTGTACTTTGATTACAGGAGTTGTCCATTACAAAAGTAACATAGTTACACTAATACAGACCTATATCATCAGGGTCCTGCTGTCAAATTTAACATAAAAGATCATTGATAAATATATCACGAAAAGTGAAACACATTTAACTCTAGGTATGATCTGAAATACAGAGCAATGAATAATTAGTTTTTGTGCCAATGGTCAGATGTAATCAACATGTAATTATACATTCATTGACTTGTAGTTTGGTGATTGCTATCTTTGGACTGTAGTATGACAACCCTGGTTTGTTTTGTATGGTATTTTAACTGTGTAACTGTAGATAATTTGAACTTTGAAGAATACTTCAATACACGGAGTCACTGCAGAATAGATATAAATAAAATGTATATGTAAACATGATCTGGATACCTGTGTCAATGGTGTCAATTTTCAGATCATAATACCAGTCGACTAAACCTACCTCTATTTACATTTTACTGTACATATTGGAAATCATACCCTACTTATTGTGCTAGTTTTATAGGAATAATTGAATGGACCTTGTTATCTGCTATTAAAAGCACATTAAAATTTCTTCTATTCAAGTCAGATATAGGTGACTAAAGGTTATACACTGTGTGTACATTGCCTTTGTTGACTGTTTATTACCTAAATTTGTTTTGTATATATTTTTTTTTAAAAGTATGGAGTTTAAGTTGATGTATGGTTTATAATGCTAAGTAATAAATGCATCATCATTAACTACATGTAATTTATCCAGTCATATTAAAACTGTTGTGTTTCTCAACTTGTCAGGACTGTAAGTGGATGAAGTTTGAAACAACAAATTGCACATATTTAGTATGATTCATGTTAAACTGTGGAAATTGAAAATTTAAATGCGGAAATAAAATGTCACACTAAGGTTAGTACATGCTTGTTTAAAGTTTATACCTGATTTTCAGTTCTTAATTTTATCCATATTTTTATGACCTATATATATATAACGGTACATGTGTATACACTGACGATAATTATGCTCCATTTAATATCTAGAAGTTTTAAAATGCCATGGCTTGCAGTTGAAGTTGGCTTGCTTACTGATATTGAACTGATGCAATACCAATTCCGCTTTGAATGGAATTTATGAAAAAATGAAATTTTCTTGACATATTCTGAAAGGACGACCCATTAACTTATAAGGCCACAGCGATCCTTATATGTAATACAGGTATTGGATCATCAAGTGAACATGATTCATTTAACTATTTAATTGTTTCAATTTAATAAACATGTGTAGCATTGTTTTAAGTGTTCATTGCATATCGAGGGTTCAACGCAACAGTGTCGTAACTCATATTGAAATAAGAACAAGTTACGACAGTGTTGCGCTGAGCCCTCGATATGTAAATATTTCCTCAATCCAGTGTAGACAAAATTACAACATTAGTCATTGTATGTGGCTGGTCTCTGATCAGCAAATTGTTCAATGTTCATGTGATTGTTGAATAAAGTAAGGTAGATCTGGGGTTAAAAATGCATGACCAATATTATTTAGTGATTCATTTTTACTCACTATTTACAAGTTATTATATAAAATGTGATTCATTGAATAACAAAAACAAAACAAAAAAAACATTTATTTAACATTAAAGTTTGTGTAAATGTTATTACTGTAAATGTGTATGTCTGTGGAAAAATGTTTACTGTTTTGTCTACCCAG
The DNA here is from genome assembly GCA_964023205.1 of Lutraria lutraria. NCBI lineage: Eukaryota > Metazoa > Mollusca > Bivalvia > Venerida > Mactridae > Lutraria > Lutraria lutraria. Next base: position 4,895,321 of record OZ026835.1, on the reverse strand, counting down.
GCTGTTTATAGGTATTGTTACTATATGTAATATATGTGCAACATTTCTGCATACTATATCAGTATTCATGTAATGTTGACTGTATGTATTAACCCTGTACCACAATTCTGTCTCAAACTGTTATCACAATCAGTGTTTATTTTTTGCAATGAATGTGCAAAATGTCTATTAATTCTGTCAGGTTGATATATTATTATGTGGCCTGTCTGTTGGTTAGTTTACCATGTAGTTTGCATAAAGCATTTACATTGTTTTCCAGGAAGGAAAATTGGTTAAAGGTCAAGGTAATTGGGACTTCAAGTCTGAAAACTCCTGAGATTTCTTATATATCTGTGACTTAAGTTATAGTCAGTTGATGACCTTATCGCTTATAGGTCAATTAAAGGTCATGGTCAAAATGACAAAGATATTAACAAATTCGCTTTGTGATAAAAATGAACCAGAAATTCATAAATTGTCAGTCACATGAAATCATCTCAGTCTATAAAGATTTAACATCAGTTTCATAATGTAGAGATCTGTCAAAAAACACGACCACCATTTCAGTCTTAAATTTGAGCAACCATAAAAAGTTCAGGTCTGGTGCATACTAGTTTCTATTACCTCATTTTCGCCCTTACTAGCCAAGTTCAGACCCTATGGTTGATATTGTATCTAACACCTCAGGCCTTTTTTACTGGCTTATTTCACTATTTTTTACACTTTTTCATCTAGTATCCTGATCATGGGTGATAGTATTGTAGTTTATCATTTTGTACAAAGTGATTGTAAACACTGATTTCTACACCAGAACATGACATATGATATATTTCCACTTGTTCAGACATTCAAGGATTGATAGATCTGTGACAGTCTGTTAAATGTTGAAGTAACACAAATAGATTTTAAAATGTCAGTAATTATATATTTGGGGCCAAAGAGAAGTCATGTCAAATACTGCACATAGGTTATGTTTAAATCTAGGTCAGTAATTTTATTTTATTATATATGTTCGTGGATCCATGTTAGTGGTTAACAAATTTTCCTAGACATTCCATTGTATAATTTTTCCATATTTTTATTGTCACTGCATGCACAAAAAAATAAAATATTACTAAAATTCAAGATATGGTTTGTTAACTTAGGTATGTGTATAAGTTAAAAAATCTGGATCCTTGTTAATTTATTGCCTACAGTACAATTTAGAAATTACACTAATAAAAGTTAGGTTAAATTATATAAAGTTTTAAAATTTTGGACATCATCATCATCTTTTTCTTCATCATCATCGTCATCTTCATCGATACTGAAAGGTGCTCCTTGATTTTGTATTACAGATGTTACATTTATTGCTTTTCATTCAAGGCTAGACACTGTTTGATTATTACAACCTGATGTTGTATGTATGTATGTATAGAATTCTTGCGCAATATTATATGTGTATAGCATGTGTTGTAAACTCTCACAGTTTGTCAGAATCTTGGTAACCACCCAACATCAGATCGTTTCAAAAAATCATAAATTCTTCACTACTGATTCCTGTCTGTAGACTAGTACTGTACCTTGATATTTCATTCTTTATTGTAAATATATAAACCTTCTAATGTGTTCAATGTATGTGAAATTTTATGTGATGTTCCTTGGAATGATATGAAGTGATTGTAGATTGGAATAGTTATGGTGTAAATATACATCATGATGGAGTTAAAAGGTATAACCACTACCAGTCATGTACTTGTGATCCTTGTAAGGTATTGTTCTCTAACATTTAGTTAAACTGTTCTGTTATGATTTGCTTGGTGTACCTTGGTGCAATGTTTTAATGCTGTTAATGATTGTTTTTATACGCCCGTTTGAAAAAAAACGGGTCATATTATGGGAACACCCATAGCGGGCAGGTTGGTGGGCGGGCGACGTCCACAATGGCATCCGCTCTCTAATTCAAACAGTTTTATTCGGATCCTCACCAAACTTGATGGAAATGTTTATGGCCATGAGATCTCAAGTCAAGTTCGATAACCAGCCCAATCGGCTCAGGCACTTCTGAGTTATAGAATGGCCCTTGACAGGCGTATTTTGTAGCCTGGCACTCTTGTTTGAGCCGTGTTAATGTATTAGAGTCTGTTATTTAGAAATTGGTAGAGTGTATCCTCTCCAATGCTTCACCCTTTTGGAGTAGGGAAATCATGTTGTTGTTGAGAGGTTGTTGCTTTAGAGAGGTTGTACTGTATTACTAGTACTTTGTCAAGTTAGGATTTGCAGAAATTTGATTTGAACCAGATTTTGTTAGACTAGCATATGACCTTAGGGTACCTTTTTTGGGGCAACAGCTGTCTAAACAAGTGCTTCTAATATTCACACCTGCTTGTACTATTTTAGACACTTGGAATCAACAGTAGCCATGATTATATCTTGATTCTTGGGTACTCTAAGGTTAAACTGTTTGTAATGTAAGATAATGGGTGATGATTTCACAGTTCATCAGTGAAGATAGAACAACTATGTCAGACTTTACCGATAAAAAGTAAAAAAATAACATCCTCTGAATTATTCTTCATCAGATAGATTTAGCAGAATTTGCTGTTTTTATCTTCCTCAATTTCATTGGTTAATGGATGCATGTTTAGTTATTTTCCATTAAATTCTATTAATATTTGATGTAACTTGTAAGATAATATTATATAGGTCCTCATCCTTGATCTATTATGAATCATGTATGTGGAGCTGCTGAGTCTAGCTGATAAGTTCCTGTATTGCTATACATCACCTCTGCCAGCGTGAACGTAACAGTATGTGTTATTATCTAGTGTTAATTAATTTACCACCCCTCACTGAGGTATTGTGCAATAATGATATATCTAAGCACTTCTGCTGTAACATGATCTGCTTATCCAAGCAAGCTAGACATTATTTCAAATGTAATGATGATGATGATGAAAAAGGTCAGCCAGTGTTTAAAAAGTAGTTTCTGAATATCCTACAAGGGAGACAGACAGTTTACATGCTCATTGGTGTTAGTCCTCAGTTTACGTGCTCATTGGTGTTTAAGTCCTCTGTCCCTTCTGCCAACGCCCAGCGTCTTCCCCTTTTCCTAAAATAAAAGCCTTGAAATGAAATCGAAAAAAGAAACCCTAGTTCTTGAATGTTCTACAAGGGAGACAGACAGTATGTACATGACTCCAAAATACCATTCTTTGTCCTTGTCATGTACCGTCAGTATGTTTTTACCAAGGGCTGTATTGCATAATATAGTCCACTGTCAGAGGATAGCATTATAAATGTCCAAATGTGAAATTTTTTAAAGCCATTCAAAATGTTCAAATAGTACAGCAAGCCTCTAGATTAGGAGCACTGGCAATCACAAACCTTTTTAATTGTAAATAAAACAAGTTACTCCTATACAACAGGTCATCCAGTATTGTTTTAGTGTATGAAATGTTATAAATTGTCTCATGTTCTTGAAGTGGCTGCTTCTTAATTTACTATCACTACAAGAAAACTTTAAGCCACCGACTGTATAATTATTATATAGTTTCACTGTCAAGTAGACTGTACCGGTATTGATGTTACCAAAGCTTGATTGTTTCCAGTTGTTATGTTTTTTTCTCAAAGAAGCCAAGGGTTATCTGTCTTGTGTCCTTATGTTTTGGTTAAGCGTCTGTTAGCATGCAATGTCACCATTATTTATATTGAGAACTACGCAGTTGTTAAAGTTGAAACTACTCAGTACATAAAATACTGTATATGGTTCTTACCTGTATGATAATAAAGATGGGAGGCTGAATTAGTCGATAACTGATGCTGTGCAGCCTTCCATTCTGTACTCATATTAAAATAGACCATTTATTGATTTTGCCACTCAATGAAAACAGAAATTAATGATATAATGCCTTTAAAATGTTAGAAGTGCCATGATGCTTGGCTGATACATCTGTAAGGTATGTTCGACAGGACTCAATAATTCTATTAATTGGATAAAAAAGAAGTAAATTTCCATGGAAGTGGTACTGTTTGTTATCAGATGAAGGGTGGATATTAACTATTTATAGGCTTTATATGAACAGATGGACTCTAGATAATTCTACTAGTTGATATGTGTGTTCCATTGAAACCATACACTTAATTACATACATATAATTACATACATTGTTGTGTGTTTGTAACTGTGGGCATGGACTTCTGGAGATATTTCTTTCAGTGAATATGTTTGAAAAAAATGTCATATAGATAGCTGTTGTTGTTATGTTTTTGTCATGTTATTAAGTGATGTCGGAAATTATGTCACGCGTTAAATGGTGGGACTCTGACGTGGAAAGTTCCACAGAATTCTCAACTTCAAATTCTTCAGTTGTGAATGTGGATGAAGCATGTAGGTTATGATTTGTTTCTTACTTAAAGTGTTGTCATGTCTGTTGAGTGTTTCTTATAACTGTTGTAAGTTTACATTAGTATCAAAGGTCCATGGGACCATATTCTGCCTCACAGAACTAAATCAAACATTAATTCTTCTTGTTTCTATATAATTATCTAAATATAACTTCATTGTGTTGATAAAAAATTTTATCACAATTATATAAATATGATTGAAATATTAGTTACTTATTTGGTTATATTTCATCTGAATCAATCCAAGAAGTATCCAGTGGAAGGTATAGAATTATGGTTACTGGTTGTTAGTGTTGACATTATGTTTTCTCTGTTTCTTGTCATATGAATTAGTTGTCATGGCAACCATTATGTTTCCTAGTATGGTGATGTGTGTTCTGCGGTTAGTTATGCAAGCAATATGACTCTGGCTTCCTACATTTAATTATTTATTGTTCATTTATATCACAGGTTACCATCCCCCTCCCGCACTGTATAATATTATATTTTCTGCGCATCAATATGCTGCATGTAAAGATTTGTTTATGGTTGATATTGCTTCATACAGTGAGTCTGTTGTTTGTTTTTTGTGAAAATGTTTGATTTATATTATAGACAAGTTAAATAAATTTAAACCTCTGAAATTATATGTACACCCAAGTAACATGTGCTTTGAATGCTGGCAACCCCCAGCATAATCAACAGTATTTAATTAAATTATCTGGATATGAAACAGGGTCTTTATGTATAGTTGACATTTGTACAGAGGTTTATTTGATCTGTTATATAAACAAATAAATCATAAAATGTGTGATTAAAGCTGGTTGTTGTTCACATAGTGACCTTTTTACTGAGGTAAATATGGTACCACATTCGCCGACACTGCTGCTGCATGTCCTTAACAATGGTGGTCATGATGTTATGCGGGGTAATGACTTTGTTTACAGTTTACAGACATATTAAGTCAAGAGTTCATCAAATGTGACTGACATGTCCTAGTCTGGTTTAGATGTTGAAAAATTCTGAGTTTTGTTTAAGTTTTTAGAAAATTTGTTAACAAATAGTGCTCAATAGCCCTATACATCCATAAACTGCATTATATTGACAGTGATTTTTAGCTTGTCTGTTTTCAAAGAAAAGTCAAGCTGTTGTGATCACTGTATCATTTGTGTCAGCATGACTGCATCTGTGCAAAAACTTTAATGTAGCTCATAACTCAGAAATTATATAAGGTATCAACATGACACTTCATTGGTGGATAGATCTTATTAGGATGGTACAGAAGAGCATTGGCACCTCTTGTGGCGCTCTTGTTTTTGGGTGTCTGACATGTTGTAATATATTTTATAAAAAAGATCAGACTTTGTTTTCACAAAGAACAAAGGCACCCCAAACAGAGTGTGACTATTTACCTGACCAAAGCAGATAATTATGTTGATCTTACTTATAAGTAATGTTTCTGATCATATTGATTATTGAATGTATCAGAATGGTAAAGGTACGGTCTAATTGGCAAACACTTTGACATATATATTGATACAATACTTATACTTACTTGACAGTAATCATTTACTATTAGTTGATTAACTTACAGTACAGTTCCTAATGTAATTGTCATATGTTGCAATATGTTCCTTTGATCTCATATAGTGCAGACTTAAGTCTCATTGTCAGGTCTCTATGGTATTGTTACTTATTTATAATCCATATGCTTTATTGATCCAGACAAGTGTTAATTATTGGTAATTTTGATTATCATATAGTTGTTAGCTCAGTTTTTGAACTCTTATCACTTATTATGTGGCTTTAATTGATTTATAATGATGCTTTGTTTTGATCAAACAATTAAATGAAGTCGGTATGGTGTACATGTAATTTTTTCAAGATAATTTGAATTAAATTAATTAAGCAGATATAATGTTAATATTGTTATATCCAGGGATCCAGGGGTGTCAATATTCTGGATATATCCGGAATTTGGGATTATCTGTCCTGAAAGAGCTATGTTTTCTGAGCAAGTTAGTTACTTGATGAAAATATCTCAAGAAATGGCAAAGTTATGCTCAATTTAATCTGCACTGAAGGATTTTCTTTAATACAAATTGTCAGTTAAATATGGAAACAAGATGGCTGAAGGCCTCTTGTTTGGTAAAAATTGTGGGCCACATAATTATGATTTTCAGGATTTTTAATTTGGCTCTGTTGACTTGTATACTTTCATGTTACCAAAAAGCTGCAATTAATCCATCACCGTTACTACAGGTCACATTTTGTTTACTACACTTAATTTTACTTGTATATATTCTACAAATACATTCAGCTCTCCACTACTAAAATGTGTGCTTATGATATTTTAAGACCATTGGATGGAGTGACCCTGGAAGAAGTAGGTATACTTCATGTCTGACCTTTCATGTATATTTATCAAAATTACAAGGAACAATGTACATCAGACAACAACACATAATCTGAAGCTGACCTTTTAGTCTCTGATTTAGAAGTCAGTTGAATTAAGTATTCATGCTTTCCCCTCTAAGTAGATGAAACAAAAGGATTTTGATCTGATAAGGTTATTGTATAATTACTGCCATACTGGCATACTGTACCTTGATATGGTTCAAGAAAGCAACACCAGCTGTTGCTGTGTGGTAGTGTTAAAGGATCGATGGGTACCATGTGGGATGTGCTACCTTACTGCTGTAAAATCAACTCAATATGCTGTTCAAATATTGATCATGATGTATAGGTAAACACTTGGAAAAATGATGCAATGTTTTAACCTTGGATTTTGTTAGGTGTGATATTATTGGTTACTTTTGTATGGAAGTTCTTGGTATATTTAGACCCTTTAAGTTCTGTGCAGTTTCCAGTACTAAGACAAGGTGTTTGTCAAAACAATCATATTACATACATTTCCACGTGTGATTTCCACATTGTCACTCTTACTGCTTACTTACTTTAAAAATTGATATGTTGCATTGATGTTTACTTTAGTTGTTGTGATAACTGTTGGTTGCCCTGTCCTGGCTGTCAAAAAAAAATAGAATGCAAATGTCAGTTGTCTGTCTTATTCCTTGTTAGTCTATGAATAAGGTTGACAATAACTTGATAAGTCCTTTCCAGGCTGCCTGTTTATAATGACATATCCGTTGCACTAAATTATATTACTCACTCATTCAGTTTGTAAAACACCAGTGTTATCATGGCTATCCTTAAACATCAATACTGTGAAAACAATATTATCTGGAAATCATTGCAAAATATGCCTTTGTTGTAAACTAGTTGCCTCCCTTGCTATGTTATGCTGTAGATTACAATCTTTTGTAAGCTGTTTTGTTTTGTACCAAAAAAGTAAGTCTGTTACCTTGAACAGCTTAAAAGCGAACAGGTCTTTGTTTGCATATTGGTTTTTGTTATCATAATTTCCTGTTCATGTAAAATCTCTTGAAAGTGTTGGTCACAATGTGTGCAGCATGTACAGATTATTTATTTTATTAAATTGCTTTCAGCTGTTGAAGACAGTTCCTTTGGTAACACAGCATATGCTGAGAGATGATTAATGAATCTGATATAACAGTATTGATAATTCATAATGCAGGCCTGTTGACACAGTCTTGATTTAATGTTTATTCTTGAAAACAGTATTTTTTGAATAATTCTGAATAAAGGAAACTACTTTGTTATGAGGTAGGGAATGGTGCATTGGTTTATTGTTAATTATTGTCAGTCCCTCTCAATGTGCACTAAATTGCTTTAAATTTACTTTTTGATGAAACCAAGAATCCATTACTGAACCTAGAACCTGATCAATGTGAACTTTTAATTCATAAACAGAATGCTAGATGTTATTTTCCTCCTTTTGGGGCGGGGACAGACCTAGAATAGGTTTTGGATGATATGTCTACACTACAAAACCCGAAACTTGGGGCAAATCTTAAGCAAAAATAAGCAAGCAAAGTGGTGCTAGTAGCCTTGTACTCACTTATAGGGAAATATAACTTACATGAGCGACTTATGTAGGATTCTAAAAAAGAGGTTGTGAAAGCAACTATGTCATCTTGATTTGTGAGTTTTCTCTATGAACAGAAATTACGGTAATTAAAGCCCTCAGTGAGGTGTGGTAAATTGAACTATTACAGTCGGTGTATTGTAACATGGTGATGACATGGTAGTAATTAAAACTTGATAGAACAATGATGACTGTTATCATGTAGATTAATTTTGGTGATTTTAAACTAAGATATCTTTCCACTTGCATCATAGATGGATATCAGTGCAAGCCTCTGATTACCTTCCTGTTACATTTTTAGCTCAGAATGTTTTCAAAGATAAAGTAATATTGTTATTAAAGTTATATATCAAAACCTGTCCAACCAATAACTAGAGAACACTTCAGATTTGGTTAGAAGGTTGGTCATCACATATAGATGACCCTTATTGACCCGTTGTTAACTATTAGTGTCGATATAATTCCAGGTTCCAAAGACGACACCGAAGCAGGCACTGATGTAGATGGTGATATGGCTAATTCAACTGAATTAAGAATGGACATGGATAGTCCATCTTCAGAGTTAGAAAAACTGCAAAGTGGAAATAATAGTGAAACTGAATCAATTGATTCTGGAACTTCTGGTAGAACTGGAAAATATGAAGTGAATGCAGAAAACCCTGGAACTATAAGTAGTGAAAATTTAGGTGATCAAATTAGTTTTAATGTTAGTTCAGTGGATAATGAAGGGGATGAAACTGTTGTTAAGGATGATGAAGAGCCTGGTGAAAGGAAATTAAAGTCTGATAGAAGGTTGACTGATAGTGTTTTATTGGAAAAGAGATCCCATGATGGAAGTAGTGGCCGACTTAATGAAAGTTTTGCTGGAAGTCGACCAAGCTCTGTTGCCAGCTCTGGCAAAAGCAGTACTCCTGGAAGGGACAAAGGTATAATATTGTCATGGAAGTGCTTTTTGTAACTTATTTTTGCATTGTGGTCTAGACCATGCCGTGTGGCTTGATATTTTTCTTTCCCTTTGTTTCTGCAGTGAATTTACCAATGTTTGAGCTTGAGCTATTATTTTGCTAGTTTTGATATTCATGAAGTGTTTGTGAGTTTTAAGTAATCAGTTATTATGCAATTGAAGATACATTTATGACATCATGACATTTGTGCAATTAATTATAGACACTGATAAAGCTGCTCGTGTGTGAATTGAATATTTTAAAGAAAAAAAAGTTCTAGGGATAGTTTGAAATTGTTGGATTTCCCAACTTTTACTAATTATACAAATATTTCATTGTGTAAAAAGAACTTGGAAAAGCTGCTGAATAGCATGGTTTTGTGCATTTTGTTTTATTTCTGCCTGTATTATTTAAAAGTACCTTTGAGTTACCCATCTTTCTTTTATATAACAAAACAAATACTAACTGTTGTATATGGATTTAGTTTTAATTCCTTCCTTACAATATATTTAGCTAAGTAACTTTATATTGTACTTACGAGCAGCTTTAAGCTGTGAATTTTTAATCATCAAATCTTTTTCTTTATTTTCCATACCATTGCAAATGACATATTTGCTGTTTATATCATTTTCATGACATGTATACCATTAATGGTATTTTCTCCAGGGGTGGATGCTAAAAAATTATACATGATATGGAGCGGAAGATCAGGCAAGTATCTCCGACATGACTTAGGTCATAGAACATTATACACCAGCATCTGACATCTGTTTGTCTGTCTGTCCGTCTGTGTGTCTAGTTTGCTTACATTTATTCAGGGTTGTTACAGACGTAATGTATTCATATATGTGTATTTACTAGAATAATGAGTCTCAGTGTTCGGAAAGCTCTTATTTAACTCTCATTTTGACTCATTATAGTTGGTTTAAAATGATAGTTTGTGTCATGAAATTTGTGTTGAGTTGAACTTGAACTCAAAACTGAAGTAAAGCATTTTTTTTTTTAATTTGATAACTTTAACTATTGATGCATGATACAAAAGTCCTTTATTGCAATTATTGATGATCTAGCTGTTTAATAATAATGCTGCTACTGTTTGGAATGTTTTATAGATGAAATGCTTGCTTATATCAGAATGAATATGTTGTCTGTAAGAGCCCTTGTTAGTTGTTTGTAGGTGTAGAGCTTTTGGCTGAAACTTTTGTTGTCTCGAGCAAATCAAACCGTAGGCTTTTAGCTTTAGTCTTTTTTCAAACTTGTAATATACTGTATATATGTAAGTCAGCAGCTCTTGTGTTTATAATTGGCAGAATAATTTTTATAAATTCTATGTAAGGATAGTGATTGAAGGCGATTGTGTAACGCTTGAATGACTTAAAAAGTACTGTATTGATCGCCATACAAATTCTATCAATATTTAATTTACTCTAGTACATTATCATGATATTTTTTTCTACACTTTTCCAACACTTTATACATCTTTAATATTTTAATAAAGTGTCATAAATATCTTAAAATCATTTTATTCATATTTTTTTTTTTTTTAAAACAATGATAGAATCTTGAGTGGTATCTGTAATGAAAACATGAATTGATGCCTGTAACTTTTTTATGGACGAGACTGGAAAATCATTAAAAAAAATTGTTTTGGTGCGATGATTGTTTCAGCCAAATGTAGCTTGTAGTTGAGCTAATATCACATGCATGCTTTATGTTAGTGCTTGTTCATCTATCATCCTATGTTATATATATGATATATCAGCTTTTAAAGCTTCTATCTTTGCTTGCAGGTCTATGAAATATTGTTTGTAATGTATGAGCTTTGCTGGCTGTTGTAGTTTGTACTACTAATTATTATGTGGACGATTAGGTGGTAGTTAGTTAACAATTATCTTATCTCTCATCAGCTGCTCTATGTACTTCCTGGTTTCAGATCAGCCCTCTTTCTTGCAAATTAGAAAAAAATCATTCATTGAAACAAGGGTGAAGGGCAACCTGTGAATGATGATCACCTGTGTAAAACAGCCACTTATACAAATAAATTGCATATATCCATAGACCCAGTAATACCTTGAATAATGATTGACTGTACATGAAAGTAATATCTACACTCCATGTGGTGACCTTTGTTTACAGGTTTGACTGTAAAGTCTCTACAGCCAATAAGAAGTCAGTATTTTGTGTCAATGTGGGTTGGTCCAAAATTAATTAATTGTGATTCAAGATTGTCCACTCACTGACTGCACTAGTAAATGCCCTTATTTCCATATTGTGCATAATTCCTTTATAAAAGTGTGGTTTGTGTTTTATTGATGTTAAATTTTGTACATACTGGTACATTGTATAATAATATTCTGTATATTTATTGTTTTTTTACTCTGATTGTTCTCAGTTTGTTATTTAGTGGTGTCTGACCGTATATTTCCTGAACTTAAAATCAACATTTCTGAATTTTCTTGAATGTCCTATACTTTGTAGTTGTATCATTTACTGGCACATTTCTTATAACCTTATCATATCAAATTTAACTTTTGGCTTTGCATTATTGATATCATTTCATCTTTATATGTTTAGTATTCAATTTGTTTGGGGCCATAAAAAGCTTCTTGGTTGGTGAACATATATCTATATGATAATTTGATGCACATATAAGTTATTACTAACATTGTTGATCTATGTATTATTTAATAGATGGTTTATAAATATAGGTTGAATAGTGAAGTATTAATATGTATAGAGTTAGTCACTCACTGTTTCAGTCATGTGAGAATGGAGGAATGGTGGTTTCTTTAAAGTTTCATGGAATCAGTGATATAGATATATATATATATATATAATATATATTTTTAATGGTGGTCATTCATTGGCTGTAATTGCCCCCCCCCCAAAAAAAACAATTCTCTTTACGTCAGGATTTTTCCTTTATTTAAGTCCTGTGATATTTAAAGAGCTTTATTGTACCCCACCTCCTGTCAGGAAAACCATGAAAGATACAAAATCTAAACTAATTAAGTCTAATACACTGCTAATGATTCCTTGGTGTACTGTTAAAATGTCACCAGATACTAAGAGCATGGAATCTTTCATGCATTAAAATCAGGGACAATTATCTGTGGATAGTAACATTAGTTTTAATGGATCATTAATTTATCAAGCTGATTAGGAGAAAGATGGCGGTCAGGCAGGTGATGGCCTTGTGTGTATTTTGTGCTCATTATTAGTGTGTGTTATAAAGACTTGTTCTTCTTCTTTGTCTGTAACTGAATTCTGTTGCTGAACTTTCAACAGCAATTAGCCTAAGCCCTAGAACTAGAATTGAACAGAATTGAACCACTTAATGCTAGTCTTATTTCAAGGTTTTTGAGAATGGATTAAATGATCTAATCTATACTTAAACCAGGAAATACTTTGTAGTCTGTTTTTTGTTAAATTATATTTGGATTGCGGTTAATTCACTATGGCTTTAACTAGAGTAGTAATGATTCATTGTTTGTTATGGTTCGCCTTAAGAATGTATTGTTATGCTTTCTTCAAATGTAAAACATTGAACTGAGTTAATTATTTAAAAGCCTCTTGTAAAATATGATGATCACATTATACATCTATATATTTATACATATATATTTTAAAGTGTTATCAGGGTTTTTTCTCAGTATTTTGGGAATATGACCCATACCCTTGGGATTGGGAATTTTCGCAGTGTTTTAATCAAAATTGGGGAAAAATGTATAACTACAATTTTTGCAATGTTCAACTTATTCTACTTATTTACACATAAAACAGTAGCAGAGTAAGGTATATACTTCTAATAGTGATGTTAATGAACTTATAAAATTTAAAAAAAAAAATTTTTTTTTTTTGGGGATTGGGAATTTTTGTCTGTGAATTGGGAAAAAAAGATACTATTTTCCGTTGGGAATATGACCGAATTTCGGCTATAAAATCGCCCCAAAAAAATCCCTGGTTATACCAGCAATCATCATCAATAAAAACTGCATCAGGCTTTTTGATGTGGCTTTATTTTGTAACTCAATACAATTGAATTTCTATTATCAAGTAAAGTACATAAATTAACATAAACAATATGTCATGCTTTTGTGACCTATATTGATCTATGCCTAAATACCAGAATTTGAGAAAATATATAAATTTTAATCATTTACCTTTACATGTACAGTACAACCTCTGTAGAGCAACACCCTGTTGGAGCTGCAAAGATTGGCCGTTATTCAGAGGTTGTTGCTCTACAGAGGTTAAATTTATAGTAAATATCAGCTTAGGGAAATTTTGAAGGTGTTGTTATAGAGAGGTTGTTGCTCTACAGAGGTTAAATTTATAGTAATTATCAGCTTAAGTAAATGTTGAATGTGTTGTTATAGAGAGGTTGTTGCTCTACAGAGGGCCGCTCTGGAGAGGTTGTACTATACGTATGAAATATGGCCTTTGTACACAGCTGATCTTTATGCAGCGATATATTTATTATCTATCTATAACTGTGTGCATAAAAATAATTAAAATGGACATCTATTTCAATAATATTATTTTCTAGTTTCAAGTAATAATTTTACCTTTAATATAGTTGCTTAATTAATGATTTTTGTCTGCATTAGAAAAAAAATATCTTCAATAAAAATCAATCACAAATCTCACAATGTGTGAATTAATGCTTCTTAATCAGAGAAAAAAATCGATCAAATAGAAATATTACCCTATAGCCATTATAAGAAGTTCAGATAAAGAGATTGATTGGAAAGCAAAATGTTACCCGTGTTACGCCATGTGTCACATATTAATAGATGTTTTATTTCTGTTTTTTTTTTTTTCTACATTGTTATTGATTATTTCTCAGATTTTTTGAGTCAATTTCTTAGAAGTCGCGGCAGTTTTGAGTCAAAGATCAGATCATAAAAGAATGGCGACATGTTGGCTGGTTGGTTGATAAACAATGGTTGTGTGGTATAAGAGAATAATTGAGTTTGGTTAATTTCGTTCCTCATAAAACCAAGTAGCTATGTAATGTGCTTGTCTGATGCAGATATCTGGTTAAGTCTGTTTACAGTCCTCTGGGAACATTGGAGTACATGTATGCTTGTGTCTGGTAATTAAACTTAATTTATAACCAGCATTCGGAGTCAGTGTTAAGGTCCTTTGGCAAGCAGTCAAGGTCAGAATGATTATATTTTTGTGAGTATTAAATTTAACCTGTCTTAAAATGACAGCTCGGAAGTTGTATTGATCCATGATTTATGTAAAAAAAACAATTTCAGAAATTTCAGAATTTTTTAAGACATACATTAAACATATTTAAGAATTGACTGAAGAAGGCTTTTTCCTGTACTTAAGAAACACTGTTTTAATAAATAAAAAAAATCTTTGTATCATCTTTGTTTGATATTTTCTTTTTACCATTGTTCAGGATTATATGATTTAAAGAATCAGCAAGCTATCAAAAACTACTATTTATAATTCCTTTCTTATATCCTCATAAATTAAATGGATGTTGCCAACATTTTTATACACATGCATGGTAATTAAGTCATGTTACTGTAAGTCTTTAAAAAATATTTACAGAAGAAGTCATATATAATAAGAACAATATAGTTTATTGATTGAAGATGTTTTATCGGCTGTCTGTCAACAGTGTAGGTGTTTAATTAAAAGGTGTTTCATTAATGTTATCATGAGAATTAATCATCACTTCTTACATTATAATTATGATCATTATTAATTTAGTGGTGCCTTTGTATAATCTCAGTAGGGATTCATTGTTTTTTCCTCTGGTTGTTAAGATTGCTCTGTTGTTTGGTGGTGATATTTCTGGTCCGTTATCAGAAGAATCGTTAATGTTGTTGAAAGCTACATGTATGAGGACAAAGATATTAGTTTTTACATATCCACATTTATGTTATTTGTTTAAATAAAACTTTTTATTTACACTGATTGAAGAAGTGCTTGTATAAATTGCTCTCAATAATTTCTATCTAATTAATAAATTCCATTCTTCACAGCTCAGGCCCTTGTAAAATAGGGCTCAGAATTCAGTACTAAAAACTGAAAAGCCCTGGGTTCTTTTATGTTCAGTTCAATTGAGTTAGGGATCATTATGACCCCTTTACAAGGAACAGTTACTGTTTAATACTGTGTGAATTTTATACCCTGCAGTCATAACTGTCATGAGTTGATTTGATGCAAAATAGACAAAAAAAAGAAAATTTTAAAATTATTGTCATCACAAACTAAGATGTTTTGTGTTATGTCTCAATATCTCCTACTTAAATGTATGACAGTACTAAATGTACAATATTGGAAGACATGAGATAGTGCAAAACATGAATCACTTGTAATGAGACAATTTTGTACATCAAATCATTCTTTCTCATGTGAAAGATAATGAGAGATGAACCATACACTATTATTTTAGCTTTGCCTCAAAATGCCTGATTATTGGTAATATTTCTGGACAAAGAAAATATTCTGTTTGATTCAGTGTAAAGCTTCCTGCTGTTTCTTCTTCCATTGTGTGACATTACACAGGTAGAGTTTGAATTTGTTTTGGTTTCCCTGGAAAGTCTTTTGTTTTGTTTAGAAAATAATTTTTCTTGCAATTCTGTCATAACTGGCTATGATTATAATTACATACTCCCTGAAAAAAAGCTATTTTGGGACCATAATTATAGTATACATGGCAACATTTAGTAGGATATTCCTTTCTGGAATTATATATTTTTTTACTTAATGACACTGTCATTTATGATACATGTATTAACAGTAATAATTATTACTTTTCATGATATTTATAATTGTAATTTTTTTATTATCAATATATAATTTCTGTGACTTTATTCTGGATTTATTTTCATTTGTTTATGGAGTATTTTTTAGGTTGCAGGTAAATATTAACTCTTTCTATATTTAGCTGTATTTGTGATTGTAATGTACCCGGTATACATAGTCTTTTTAAAGGGTAGATTACTATACTTCCAACTTGGATCTAGGGGTCAGGAATTAGATCATTAATATTTTTAATCACTGAATTATGTGCTTGGCTCTGGTTCATAACTTTCCTATGAAAATGCTTTCAATCATGAAGAGTAGAAAAAAAGATGAAGATTGGGGGGGGGGGGGGGGGTGTAACATGACACCAAATAGCAGGGTCATTTGACAACCTCCAGCTTTAACAATGGAGGAAGACCACTTTGGGCGAGCCTCAAACACCTGGGTAGAACTAACATATCTAAGTTTACAGGGCAGAGCGTCCTCACATGTGAAATTCGTCTGGTCCTATATAGGATTCAAACTCAAAGTGGTAAGGGGCTATATCAATTACAAATCGACCCCAGTCAGGCTCGTAAGAAATATATATAAAAAATGAGTTATTTTTAGACTGTTGGTGACAGCCTGTGGAAAGGGTTTTCCTTTTTATTGGCTTAATTTATAAGGCTATAGAATTGATTGTATAATAACATTGTATAAGAATAGATATAGAATGGCATTCATATCTCTTAACAAGATCATCAGTTAGATATAATTGCCTATGACTTCTAATATACAATTAATCCATATCTGTAAATTTATTATATAATAGCTAGTAAATGTATTTGTTAAGCATGCTGTGTAATGCATTTATGTGTTTTAGTTGTTTCAAGGACTTCCATTGTATTACCGGTAAAGATAATTAAAGTTAATTAGCTTTCAGTAAATCAATGCTGCTAATCATAATGGGAAAGAACGAAATGAGTTTGAATTGGTTTATAAATGACTTGTTGGTAGGGATTGTTTTATCGTATAAACATGATATGTGAGAAAATCAATGAGATTTTTATGTCACATTATTAGATTGTTACGTCTGATTAGCATGAGAAGATTGGACAGTGGGGAATAAAAGTGGTTATGGTGTACTCCAAAATCAATGTAATTGGATTGTTTTTTATTGGAAATTGGCGAGATTTGATATTTATGATTGTATGTCATGTTAGTGCCTGTGTTGCGATGTAAGGATCTATGTCTGGTCAAGTAATGATCAGTTGTGAGAACCTGTGCTTGCCTGTATGACGAAATATGTAAAAATTGGTGAATAACTCAACTGTACGTTTTAGCTTTTACTACTTTCAAATGGTCTCAATGCATAATATAATGATCACATATTTATTATTCCCCTCTTTCGAAGAAAAGGGCGTGTATTGCTTTGAACGTCAGTCAGTCGGAAGGTATGTTGGTCTGTCTGCCCGTAACCAAACCTTGTCTGACCAATAACTATAGAGAACAATTTGGCCTAAGCTTTTCAGATTTAGTTGGGTGGTTGGTTATCGCATATAGATAACCCCTATTGATTGTGATGTCAAAGGTCAAGGTCACATTAGGGGCATCCGTGTTTGTAGTAATTTATTATTAAGTATAAGTTGATGCTTGGACAGTACCATCAGAAGTCACAGGTCTTTGATTTGCATAATTCGGGGTCTATATTGCAACACTTTAGCAATTCTTAAGCCTTTATAATATAATAGTTGAAAAAAAAACATTAAAAAATAAAAAAATGATTTAATTGAAGTGTTAAAGATTGGAAACAACCCCAAATTTCCATACAAAGTTATGATGACTGATAAAATTAATGAGACAGAGGTTTGTGGAGATTGTCTCCTCATCTATACAAATAGCTTTTAAAATTCACAGAGGAATAAATATAGATATGACAAACAAAATATAAAAACTTAATACAAACTTTCTAAAGTAGAATCTTCTCTAAATTGCTCTAATGAGATTAATTTTGTTATAGTACACTGTCATTTAATCAACATCAATGCTAGCCATTTTATTTCCTAAAGAAGATTAGTTTTACATGCTCATCCATGGAGACCTTTATCTGTGATCCTCCTGTGAAAGGTCTTGGGTCAAGGTTGCTGTCACAGCATAAGTATCAAAAAATCTTTATCCTGACCAGTATTTCTTGAAAAATGTATTAATTGAATTAAACATTTGTAATGGATAAAACATTTATAAGTTGATAAAAAAGACTCACCGGACTGTGGGAGTTCTCCCTCGTTGAATGAAGTCCTGAAATTTTAATGTCTTTATCCTTTTCGATAAACATACCGTCATTTAAGCAAGGAGTATTCTGTTTAACTTTCACAATTTCATCTAGAATTGTAACTAGAGTATTTGTAGTGTCAGCAAATATCACATCATCTAGGGGGAAATCTTCTCGGAAAAAGGCAAATCAATAGATAATGCAACAAGTCTATTTTCCTAATATTTCCAACAAAAGTCGATAATTTTGGGTTTTTTGGTTGCTGTGGAATTCTGGGAAATGAATGAGACATAGGAATGATGTAAACTTATTTCGCATGCATCTTTTGTGGAACATTTTTGGCACTCAGATATTCGTAATGTATCGATTTGGTTGACTCAGATTTTCGATTCCTCGGTTGTCTGGGTTCCAACATTACAGAATGAACATGATATCTCTTATGTATGCATAGTCCGTCTGCGGCAGGCAAATTTGGAAGATAAAGATTTTGTTAAAAGTTCATATATTTGTTTGCCTTTTAAGATATTGAAAACTTAAAATCAAGGAAGTGAAATGCTTTAATAATAATGTGCGCCAAAATTGATGACTCAGCATTTCCTTAAAGTCAGCTTTTTGGTAATCTGAAGATCTGGTAAAAGTCAATATGTTTCATATTGCACCCATACTAGCAAGGCTGTCTGCAGAAATTTTGGCATTTTAGAGGGATAAGAATAGAGTACTTATGTGTAAAAGGACGATTCCCAGCACTCTGTAAGTGTATTGGTTTATTTCCTATTTGAGCTGTATTGATTGGCAGGGTAGTGGTTTGGAATATCCTTGGACATTTCTGCTGGTTCCCAGATGGAAATGAAAATTTAGACACACTTGTGTTGTTATTTTTTGCTGAATCAATGGAAACCATGGAGAATTATTTCTGGCTCTAATCAGATGTGAGGTTGACTCTTTCGTAATGGAGACATAACAAATTTTCGATTGTGTGGAATATAATGCTTGCCATCTTGGATTTAAATGCTGCTGAAGTGGAATATTAATGATTTTTCTGTATGCTGTAGTTATAATACGAATATTGTGTTTTTTGTTGGAGTTGAAGCTAGCAGCTGATGTTGATAATTTATGGATTATGTCTGAATTATTGTAAACTTAAATCTGAATGGCGAGTATTATCAGGATATTGATAAGTTGATGTGTTACGCTTGTGTTAAATGTATAATTAAATTTTGTCCATTGTTTTCGAATTCAATAGCACATCATTAATTCAATCATTATGGTTTGTAAACTGTTGCTCGGCTTTGAAAAGCTTGAATCTGGCGTCTGAGTCCAGAGAATTTTCGGAAGTACGACAAGCAGGTGGGGGCCTGGTCTGGCACGTGTATTTATCTCGTGTAAAGATGGAGCAACACCACGTGAGGTTTGAGAAAGCTGTCAGTGAATGTGAAAGTGAAAGTAGTTGGTACAGCTATGTTAGCACAGGTAGGATTTATTTTTAGATCTTCTTGGTGTGAAAGAATAGATGAATTTATCAGTCACTTACTCAGTGATTAATTTATCAGTCACTTACTCAGTGATTAATTTATCAGTCACTTACTCTGAAGAATTTATCAGTCACTTACTCAGTGATTAATTTATCAGTCACTTACTCTGAAGAATTCATCAGTCACTTACTCAGTGATTAATTTATCAGTCACTTACTCTGAAGAATTTATCAGTCACTTACTCAGTGATGAATTTATCAGTCACTTACTCAGTGATGAATTTATCAGTCACTTACTCAGTGATGAATTTATCAGATCTGTGATGAGTTAATCAGTTACTTATTCTGTCTTGGCTACCCATGATATAGCCTGACCAGTCTGCACTGTGCCCTAGCACTGTTGGATGACTAACTTCATTATTAAGTTTTTCATTATGTAATATCCCTTAAATACATAATGGACTGTTTCAAAATGGTAGTTGGACAAGTCCATTTAGGAAATTCAGCAGGTTAAGGGATAATGAGGTATGTTACATGATATATCAATTGTTTCACTGCTGATAATTTCTTTGGACATTTATAATTACCATCTTAATGTTCTTGTTAAGTAATTTATAATTGTCTATATTTCTCATTCCTTAGTCATAGACCTACACTATTTACACACAGTTTGAATGGGTTGTTATGAAGTTCTTGCGGAACCTTCAGATATTATAATATATTTTGTTTGTCGTAATAATACTGAATGGTTTCCATTCTTTGATGCAGTTCCTCACTTACACGTTTATTACATCCTGGTCTGTATTTTAATGGTTGCCTTCATGTCTCTGACAAATCTATTGATTTATGAAACCTTGTATCTCTTATCAATACACAATACCAGAGAATGAGAAGTTATAGTGGAATGATTATATCTATAATGCTCAGAGAAACCATTGTACAAAAAATACATGTGATGCAAGATGCCATATCATTAACATAACAGGAGCAGGCAGATTGGCCTAGATGTAAATTATTACCAGTCCTTTCAGCTCTTTGATTGTCTATGTTCATGTTTACAGCCATGGTCTTTGAGAACTTGTATCATTCAAATAAATAAATTTGGATATTTGAATTCATTGTTACAGACCTCACCCAGTGAGACTGCATGTATATCATTCCTTGATACTTGTGTCCTTTGGTAAATTAATCTGATGACCAATGAAAAGATGAATGATTTGTTTGTTTGTTCGTTTGGGTTTTACACCCCTTATCAACAGTCATATGAGGCAGACAGTTCACCTATTGATCGTTCCTGGGAAGAACCAGTAATAGACTCCCATCCTTTGTAAGCAACTGCCTGCTTTCTCTGACATGGTCGGTATCTGGGCTAGAACCCATGACCCTCTATCAGTGAGAGGTTACAGTGATTTGAAGTCAGCGACAACCATTCGACCATGGAGGCGGGTCTGAAAGATGAATAAAAAGTTTGCATTAGTTGATTACTCTATATAATTGCAGTCATGGTGAAGTATCAGATGACCAATCTGTCTCCATTTAATTCCTGCATAAGTTTATACATTTAGACTGGTATATGATAAATCTGATTTGCTCAGTTTATTGAATGCATGATTAAGACATCTTGGGTTTGTAAGTTTGAATCCTTGATGCAGCACAATGTCATGTTCTGTGATGACTTGTTTGAAGACATTGCGTCTGAAACCATTTGTCCTCCTCAGCTGGTCCAAGTTATTTTTATGGAGAAGTTGGTTGTTAATAATTACAGAGAACAAGGTCTGTGACTACTGGTACATTATCCAGGAAGACAGGTTAGGTTAAACGTTGGCCAGTATGTAACTGAAATAGGATGACAAAGTGGCACAAAATGTGAAAATTTAAACTGTTTCTATGGACAAATTTAATGCATTGAATTTGAGGTCTAAATAATAATGATATCTTTTATTTCTTTACAATAAATGTGGAGAATTTTGTGCAATCCTTTATAATTGCTTATAGTTAGATGGTCCAGCTTGCTGATGTTTGGGTCAGTCTGTTAAAGGTCAAGGTTACAATGGTATCTTTGGTATGGCTTGTTATTCAGTTGATAAATAGGATATCTTTTTCTATCAGAAACTTGTGCATCAGAAAAGGCATCGGAAGGATCTCCATGGTGACACATCTGCTGCGCCTTAATGCTGGGTCTGGTGCAGACTTAACTGATTTAAAGAATAGTTTTATGACTCATAACATTTGCATGACCCTTAATTCTGTCTGATGACCCCTTTCAAATAATTATCATACTCCATGAACTTCTTTAAAGTATATGCAAGAACCATTCAAGAAATGTTCAAGAAACATCCATGTTTTCATGAATTCCTTTCAATTGGGAGATCCTGGATTAAATCTCTGAGCCCCTTGCAGATTCCTAGTAATAAGTATAGAAAAGAGATTTATTCAAATATTTGGAACTTTGAATCTTCTCCCAGATGTTTGTTATTCCATGAAATTATTGTCTTGTATAGGAGATAATCTGACTGATAAACATTGTTTACCTTGTTTTATCTTATGGTGTAACACGGAAATTCTGAGAATGTTCTGATCATTTTCTGTATTAGTGATCCTTGAAATCAGTTACATATTTAAACGCTATACATGCCATTCAATCCATTCTCAGAATGAGGCTGCGATGGATCAAACATAGACAATACTGACCAGAGGCAGATTCAAGGGGAGCGCACCAGGCGTGCACCCCCTAAAGTCCCCGACCATAGATATGAATGAAATAGCATTCAGTTCTGAAGCACTCTGATCATTTCATATTTCCGTTTTGTCAGGTTTATTAGCACAACTGCAACCAATTAAATGGGGTTGAAAATGGACCCAAAACTCACCAGAATGCACCATTTCATTTCTTCAAATTAAATTAATTGTTTGCGCCCCCTGCCGACTTTCCTAAATTATAATCCCCCCTCCCCCACGAAATCCTTGATCCACCTCTACCAACTGACATTTGAATATTGTTTGTTTATTCTAAATGGCTTGCAGGTTTTGATATTAAAATGGTAGATTGGTAAAATTATTTGAAACTTTAACAAGCTCTTAGAGCTATTTCAAAGTGATCCATGTATTTTATCGCTGTACAATTGATGGTTCATTGGTTAGCTAGCTATGCACCTGATCAGAAATTTATATCATTTACGAGGGCTCAGCGCAACACTGTCGTAACTTGTTCTTATTTCAATATGAGTTACGACACTGTTGTGTTGAACCCTCGATTATTTTGTTCACTGCTCTGATTTAGGTTTTAAATGCAAACAACAGAAACCTATAGGCAGAAATATTGTGTTTTTGTAAAATTATATCAATGTTTGTTAATTGGCATTTGACACTTTACTTGCTCAATTTGGTGGTGGGCAAAAAAAGGAAGTGTTATTTTATTAGCTCAGAAACAATTTTTATACCCTTTGTTATTTTATACTCTGATTGGCTGATACAATAGGGCAAGAAGTTATTTTACATATTTGTATAAATGTTAAATCTGATGAAAATGACATTTGTGAATCATTTCACTTTCTGTTGGTTTTTCGGTTTGTAAAGATAAGAAATGGACTGTGAGAAAATTTGTCCTTATAATTGTGCTGTTAATGTTGATATGTGCTTAAAATTGACAGGTAAATAATGCTCTTTATTAGCTGTTAGTTATATAGATTTTATTTATTGTAAAAACTGATAGAGCTATTTCAATTTTATTCAGATATTTGGAAAAAATAACTTCGAATAGAATTCATGAATACATGAATTTTTCATGAACTGTGTTTGCATACTTCATGAATAGTTCATGAATCATGAATAAGTATTTGGCAGGGGAAGTTTATATCTAGTTCTTCTTACCATAATTGCTGGATAATTTTAGTACAGGGGATGCAATTTTGATGTATGAATTAATTGAACAAGTAATATACACGTAAACAAGCAGTTTTATAAACAACGGTTCAGGTAGGTAGGTAATTAACTTGGTTCCTCTTGGGGGGGGGGGGGGGGTTCAAGGGCCCGAAGTGTTTCTTAAAGTGAAAACACATTTTTATGATGTTTGTATAATTGTTGTTACATATATATCAAGAGAAGAAAATCGGCTACCCATTACCGCTGCATAGTGTACTGGCATGTACCCTAGGTACATATTGCTGGCTTGCGGTAGTTTCCTAAAGGTGTACTTATCGTAAACAGTTGCAGAATTTTCATACAAGTGTTGGATACAGGGAAAGTTTGGAATTTATGGAATGAGAAGAAGCTTACAGTAACTGATCTGTAGTGAATCTCTTGGTGGCTGTGAATCAGTATTTTTTTTATTTTATCTTATGGAAATATTTACAGATAAGGATATTACTTAGAAAAAGTGTAAATGTGAATCAAGTAAGCTTGTTTTGTTAATTGGTTCATTGTTGTCTGTTGGGATATTTACACATATTTTGTTATTGTGTTTTATAAATTTATATAAGTCTGTGTGTGATTTGATGGTTGTAAATTATGACACCGGGTCATGTAATTATGTGTTTGAAATAAGGTATGGTTATATGTTAATTTTTGTTCATTTAGTACAATTATCATATTTTGTCTTGTCTGAGTTAAAAGTGACAAATAATTGTATGGACTTTAAAAAAATATCAATAACGGAAAATAATGTAAATAATCATTGTCCATGGATACTAAAGGGCTTTGCCTTATCAGTACTCCTTGCTGATGGGTTGATGAGTCAAATTATGCTGCGTTTTTATATTATTGATAAAATGAAGATTGGTGAATATCAGGTTTAATCAAAGTACTGAAAGTACTCATGGAGCCTGAACATGCGTAGACTTGCACTGCAGCATGGAACGGGAACTTAAGTTTAACAATTGCATGGTGGATGTAGATAATTAATCGTATAGTACTCTAAGGCCTGCATAAAAATTCATGTGGACCGAGCGAGTGACAGCTATGTAAAAATCACTATTGTTCAGTTTCCAAAATTGGGAAGTTTAAAAAATAGTGACTTGCTGCAGACATCAGTATCAATTTTGACTGGAATTTCATATTATTTATAGAGTGATAGTATTGTCTCATATTTATGTAAACACACATAATTACACATAGTTGGTTATGGCAGACTGACAGTACTAACACTGTGAGCACAGTAATATTGTCTAGATTCATTTAATAACTCAACAGCTGGCTGGTTAACAAACTGTATTATTGATAATGTTATTAATAATTAATATTGTTTACAATTGTATTACTGTGTATATGTAATAGTACAAACTTATATACTAGAGCTTAGATCAATATAGAAGTGTTATAGCGTAAATAATATATTCAATTGTTGTAAGGTAGTTGACCGTGATTCTTGTGATTTATAGTAGAGTTACGAATTCTTGGCGGAAAATTTGTCTGAATATAAGTCATTGGAATATTAATAAGATGTATGAATGTGACTTTGTTAGAACTGTGATTAGCTGTAATTGGATTAAAATATTAGCACAAAGTGTGTCTTAATGTCATATAAATTTAGTAAGATATGGGAAAAGATAAGGATAAACACTGCAAACATGGAAGGATATAATCTGTTTGGTCTTGTTATTTCCATGGAGACGTACTGGTTCTAATTGGCGAACTTTGATTTTTATGCACTTTTTAACACTGTTAACTATTCTGTGTTGTGATTTCTTACTTCATTGATATAAACAATGGATAAAGATTTTACATCTAAAGATGGTAAGATTTAGTCTTCGTGTCTTAATTTTATGTTCCCTGCCTGATAAAATCATCCAGACTTTCTGCATTATCAAAGTCTTAATGAAGATAAATCTATCTATTTAACCAATATAGAGCTTGAGGTGCCGGGTATTTGTAGGTCTTATCATTTTTTAGGGTTGCTTGAATCAATTAAGACTTATAATGTTTCTTTGTACCTTAATGAACTTTATCAAGTAGGAGAAACTGGTTATATGCCCTTTGTGGAAGTTCGAGTGAAATCTTAGAAAAGTGAATCATTCAGTGACTGTGTATTTATTAGCCATACCATCAACAAAATGTTTGTTTTAGTATAGCTCTAGCTAATATTTGTAGGTTGGTTAATGTATGTAAAAATCAGTATATAATCAAGTTTTTCTTATTCACATAGTATAACCTCAATTACCCTCCTTAGTAGTTCAAGTTATATTATTCCATGTTTTAAGAGGTACCACTCTTGATTCTAACCATGTGAAAGATTGTTAGGTTTTACCTGCATGAAAAGATCATTCCTTCATTGTTCATAATAAAATTTCATCTTTTGTACCAGTCGGATAGGTAAAAAAGCTCTTTTGTGTGTCCTGAGTTTGGAGTTGGTTAGATTATGCCAGTAAAACTTGTATCAAAGGATAGTCTAATTATTTTCAGTTCAAATCATCAGAACCTTAATCACATACACTTAAGTGTCGATCATTTTAGGGTTTTCTCATAGTTACCGGTTTGTTTTGATTTTACACTTCAGTCTAACTTTTAATGAGTGTAACATTTTGGTAATTCCAGTTTTTGTCTTTGAATGTTTGCAGATCCACTTAGAAAAGAGAAGGATCGTGAACGAGAGGAAAGATTACGTAGCGCGCAGTTGAAGTTGGCTGAAGAACGTCAACGTAAAATCGATGACATGCGAGAACAGCAGAGAATGGCTCAAGAAAATCGTGAGAAACAACTAGAAGCGAGAAGAAAGAAGATTGAAGATTTGAAGAAAAGAGAAGAAGAAAGAAGAAAACAGGTAGAAGAAAGAAGACGTCTTCAAGAACAGACTGATAGAGTAAGTGAAATGAATGTTAAGCCTGGTCTCCCTAGAAATTAATCTATGCTGCCTCAATTCAGACATCGTCGGATACCCTCGGTTGCTGAATCCACCCCGCTTCATACATCACCTGTAAGATTTTTCACTATCGATTCACCATTTTGATGGAACAGAAAAACGACACATAATTTTCGATACTCTTTGGCATGGAGACACGAAAGAAAATTAACGTGTTCATGTGCTTTCTGTTTCACTCTATTATTAAAAAACTAAGAATTACAGAATTTTGGAATCGAATCGATTGTGGCATATCCCATGGGAGATGTATGTAGCGGAGTGGAGTTAGCAACCATGGGTATCTGCATGACGATGCAATTCAGTTTTTGTAGTACTTACCATTGAATTTAATAATTTCATTCAAATATTGTTAATGCATTTTGTGTTTAATTAAGGTATTTGTAGAGCTGTTCATACATAGTGATAATATTGTGGTAGTTAATATTGTCTAATTGCGTAAATGTCGACTGTCATCTTAATTTAGTTATTGACTTTGCCACCAGCATTTAGTATGCTCTTACATTGTAAATATTTTATTATCTGTGCATGATGCAAAAAAACATGCATTTCTCCATGTCGTGACTCTCATGTTTGAATACCAGGAAACGTGTGTATTTTGTCAATAATGATTTCAGTGTTTTCCTGCCGGCTAGTTTATAAAACACTGAGAGCTGGGTTATATCTGAATTTTCATGTATTTATTGATATGGGCTAATTACGCATTAATTTTGTAGTGGAAGCTGGTATTGTTTCTGTTTTTGTATTATTTTTAAAAATGATGGAATTTGATCATTACTTTTTTATTATTGAATATTTTTTCATGTACAAGTAAAGATTATATAAATCAGAATAATACAGGTATTACTGAGCTAATTTATTAAATTCGGAAAAATGGTAAAAAATTTAACTTTTATATACTTTCATTGATTTTGTATTGGTATACCCCTTCAGTGATTTATAAACTTCCTCTGTAGATCTAAACTGACTGTATGATGATAGTTGTCATCATATAAACCTAGTGTTTCCTGCAGGGTTTAAGTGAGGCATGGTGTTTTTTTGTTCTAAAGGGGCACTTTCAGAGCGAGGTTCAAACCATACAGGGCACATTGTCTGATTACTCATATAGTTAGTGATGTTACTTGTCACTGCATGGTATTATTTGCTATCACAGTAATCTGTGCAAGATAATGTCTGAATTGATTGTGCTGCTGTCTTTATTGAATACTGCTTAAAATGACCCAGGCCAAGAAAAATGGCATAATTATGACATATGGCCCTATATACACAATTATAAAGGTAGCATGGTAATTTACCTTTGAGGCATGGCGCAGCGCCATCCTAAAAAGGTCAGGAAGAAACACTAAAACCAGTGTATAAAGTTCATCACCTTTAACCTCACAGGAACTGGATACATATATTGATTACACAGGACCTGTCAGTACTGTATGTAACCTAGCCTGTTAGTTGTTGATGTTATCATAATATAGGATCTCTATATCAGATAATTTGTTTTCTCCACTAAGTGTTACACTCACTCTGTGTAGCTTGATATATCATTATCTGTAGGTATTAACTGAATGATACTGTGTTACAGCTGATACATTTCTAGGTGTTTATTAAGAGATCAATACTTTATTACTTTACAGTATTGTAAGAGTTGTCTTTCCTGTCAAATTGACTCAATATCTCACTCTTAATTGATATTGTAATCCAGATGTGAATTATGTGTCCATTGAATTTTGTTACAAATGTTGGTGCCTTTATTTGGAACAATGCATTAACAGTCAAATCTGTGAACAAAGGCTGCTCTCAGGTAAGACAAAATATGGTCTTTATTGACAGGTGGTCTTTATATCTAGGTCATGTTGTTCGAAACAATCATTGATGGTTTTAAAAGAATGACTTTTATTTACTGGGCGGCCTTTATTCAGAGGTGGCTGTGTACACAGGTTTGACTATAGTTGAAATTCTAAATAATAAATCACAGTATTGAAAGTACTGTACTTTCAACATTCAAAATTGTTTTATAATATTGTATTAATTGCCATTTTATGTGTTAACTGTTTTCAGGCCAAGAAGGAAGCTATACTTAGCAAAGCAAAGGAAAGATTGACGAGATATGAACAGTGGAAGGCGCACGGTCGTAAAGGTGGGCGAAGACACGTTCTCGGCTTTGGGAGCCGGACACCGCGTGAAGTGTGCTTTACGCTAGATGCAAGACGATCATCGTCTCAAAGCACGCTTAGACGCTCACCTAACAGCTCTGATTATGATTCGTACTTTAACCGCCGAGCAGTGTCGGCAAGCAGTGTAGTACGCCGACACTGTTGTATAGATATTAACAAACTCACACAGGGGACGGGTACGTTCTCTCTCTTTCTAATACTTCTTACCATACAACATGTCAATATTTCAATTATCGTTATGGTTGAATTTAATTTATATTTTTGTCTCATTTAATTATGAAATATGAATACAAACATTTTACTTAGGACTTAAATTTTTGGTATACGACTCAAATAATTAATGCATGCTCTTTTCAGTTTTTTAAATCCGTTTATATGGCATAAATTGGTTGTTTAATATTCCTGTTTTATGGCTATATATTATGTTTGTATTACTACAGTCTCCATTTTCCTCCATATATGTTGCTGTATTTCTAAGTCAACTTCCATGTTGAAAGGTGTGGGAGCTATGGACCCTGGTTCCCTTCTCAGTCACCCTTTCTGGTTTCCATTGTTCTAAAAAAGGATCTTTTTTTAATCTCTTGGTATTTAGTTAGCTAAAAAGTCAAAATATTTTTTTTCTTGCTTTTATCCGAAATGTTTTTATTTTTACGTTAAGTAAGTGTTGAGACTCCATAATTGTTGGCAGGTTTTCTGTGAATGCTCAGCATGGTGTTAAATATTGTTTTGACATGTTGTTTGAATCTCTTTTGTTTCTTTCTGTTTCAACATTTTATGGTGAGCGTACATACCCGACGACCCTCCAATAAGTGCTCTAAGATTGTTTTTTTTTTGCGTGGCAAAGTTGAATGATAATGAATTATGTCCCTTGAATAAGATATAAATGAAGTATAAAATTTATTTGTTTACCTACATACAATTGTGTTAGGTCATCAGATATAAAAAAACTTTTTTCACTAAACCTTTATGTATTGTTCATTTTACATACATAGCTCTTGATATTTGCAAATATTGAATCAGTTTATCATTTGTTCCAACTTATTTTTAATAATTTTTTTTTTATTTGTCTTAAGCACTTATTAGGGTGTCTTGACTCGTCTGATTTTGCTAATATATACCCCAATTTGTAGACTTATCTACGCTGTTGTAATCCTAATAGTTTAGCGAAACACTAGAATATAGGTTATTTGTATAATAAGCTAGGTGTTGGTGACCTATTTTAATACTAAAAATGACTTCTTCGTAAATTGTGAGTTTTCTTTGCGTCCATATTTTCTGCTTTGCTATCACATGTTTTCCTTTTAACTGCTTTTATACTGCACAACTTTCACAATTTAATAACCAAAATGTCTAAATTGCGGCCATACTAACCACTAATGTTTTACCTTTGACACTAATTTATACTAATTATCTCCCTTTTAAATACTAAGTTTGCCTTGATTATCTCCCTTTGGCAAACTAAATTTGGTTGTTATTTAAATATGTTTCTTAAAGATTGCAATTGTCAGGTTTTCCTTTTCTGTACCCTCAACATTTCATTATTTTTTACTTATTTTTTTCTGCTTTTTTTATTGTCGCTTGAGTGATCTCCCCTTTTATGAAAAAAATGAGAACTTACTTATGTATAGAGCTGTTAGTTTTACTTTGTTTTAATATAGTTTTGCTACCAAATTAAACTTATGTATGCTGTGATCCAGTTATAATGAATTTAGATGTACACTGCTTGCTGTACCATTCCATGATATGTGGATCTAAATTTATTAAGATTGGTGTAGATTAGTAGCGGATGCTTTGGTTCATGTCTGATTAATCCAAAAGTTAAAAAATATCCATAAATAGAACTGTATGTTTCTATCCTTGATATAAGTCCACCATTTCTATCTATAAGACTAAAGGGATGTTTTATGTCATGTCTGTTTGTTACATAATTTCGAACAAATGTTTCAATATAAAAAAATTGTGTTGCTTATTTGGCATCCATTTTGATTTTTGAAATATAAGCTTTTCAGTAAAGGTGACATATTGCTAATTTTCAATGTTTAAACAAAAATATATTGGTAATAAAATTGTTACATGAACCTCAGTGTATTCTGGATGTTTGTTTGTAAACTGTATTGCTTTAGAACTACAAGCTACAGCTACAGAGTTACAGCATGGTTTTAATTCTGCACTCTAATTTCTGTGTGTGGTGTAAATAATTATTATATCATATTTAATTCATGTTAATTCAGGTTTGATTCAAATAATTTAGGTCTAATCTAAGATCATTTTCATACATTGCATCCTAATTTTCTACGTATTGTATTAATTCACAAGTAGTATATTCAAGTTTTTTCAATTGTCTTACGTAATGTCACATTGTGTGAATTAAAATTAATTTTGCATTATCTATGCACGAATTGATGCATCGTGATTTTCATTTTCATGTCACTGAGGATTCTTTTGTACAAGTTGGAATAATAGATGAATTTGTATGTTTTTATCTTAGTATTATCATTACTAGTAAAAGCTGGGACAGTCAGTCTGTAGATTGCTGTAACAAACATAATGTATGTACAGTGCACCAGTCTGTGAAATTAAGGTTTGAAATGTGGTTGCCCGAAACAGAAATTTTAGCTGCTTTTGCTTTGATTTATTAATGAAAAATTGGTTGTCCCGGACAACGGGACAACTGCTAATTTCTCAGACTGGTGCTCTTGCATTTAAAGAGATATGATTTGTAATTTAAATTCTGTTTTCAAAATTTTGATATTTTAGTCAAACTGAAATTGATAATCGTTTTCCGATTAATTATGTCCAGTACGCCATGTATTCTAAAAGAACACTGGACTAAAGTAATTTATATTTGGGTTGAATAAATTTTCGGAATCTGTCTATACTGTAGAAATGACTCACGATATGTAAAAAGTAGATAGTGAATGGATAAATCGATTGTCTGCTTATGAACACAAAGAATCCACAGTGACATTATTGTAATGCTGCAGTATTGTTGCAAGTTGTGTAAATTATGTATTATTGCATGTGAAGGGCATTTTGTTGTGAACACCTTATATATCTTGTCTACAGGTTATCCCGGGGATTCCCCGCCCTCAAAACAATTATCCATGTCCATGAGTGTGCTGTACTCTAAACGCAGCCCCGACTTTTCATCAACTGGTACCCTAAACACAAAGGGTGCTAGCAACTTGAAATCAGGGGCCGAATCCATGATGGGTAAGGGTTTTTTTTTTGCTTCAAATTTAGCTTTAAATTTATATAAATTTATTGGTATTTGAGCTAATAACACAGGAAGCACATGGCTTTAAAATGTTGGGAATTTTCGTGGGATTTACACTCATGAATGGAATTTTGATTTATATGCAAATTTCCTTGCATGCATCTTGGGATATTCTTTTATTTTTTATGTACTTTCTTAAATGTGCATGTGTTGTGATTAGCTCGAGTATACCCTTTTGATTGCTTATTTTATTTCTAGAATATCTAGTTGATGTCAATTCATTTAAGTACTAGTATTATGAAATTAGATATGATTTTATAAAATTTAATTTAAAAATGTTGATGTTTAATTTTATTGCTTCCTGTACAATGAGCTTTGAAAATTTATTCTTGTTTTATATCTTGATTTATATGCTAATTTGACTTGACTAAGTCGCAGCATTTTGCATTATCATAAATGATACGATTTAGCCTGATAGTTGAACTTTCATAAAAAACTGTCATTGATTATTAAGAATAAAATAACCTTCAAATAAAGACCACCTGTCAATAAAGGTCATAGTTTGTCTCTCACAAGGGTGGTCTTTGTTCACAGGTTTAACTGTACTTTTGTAGCAAACAAAGTGGTGTAAATATTTAGATGGTTTCATTATAAAGTTTATATATAAGAAATATATAAATTATGATCTTTAAACGTGGTGGTCTTAAAATAAAGGTGGGTTCTAAGTGAGATTTTGCTGTACTCTGGAATACAGGTACTTTGCTTTAAAATTATACATTGTCCCTACAAATGAACAACTGTCAGGCTATATCATTATTGAACACCAGCTTGCAATAAGCTTGTATGCGTGGTCTTATACAATGTATTATTTAGACGTTACTTTCACATTCTACTTTACACAAAGACTTGAAGATAAAATGCTACGTTATCATGAAATGCAGACATTGAAATTTCCTAGCAGGACAATATAACACATAAAGTGTCATTATTTCTGTTACTCAGCATTCTGTAGGCTGAATCAATAAGTCGATTGTCGCTTTATTCACATTTAAAGTATGATTAAAACAGTGGAAGGTTTTATGAAATGTACTGCATACCTTCATGAGAATGAAATCTGGAAAGTAGAGAATAGACAAAAGTGACATCTATGTGGTACATTGATTATAGGATGCTACGTATGTGCTTGTGTACTGATTCCATGATATATCTTATATTGTGATGGGATTGTCAATAATACAGGACTTAATTTACTAAAAACATGTAAATTATGCTATGTTAATGAAATCACAGTATAAATATCGAAGTATATAGACTAAGTACATATATACTGGCATAGACTAAGTACTAACTGTTGAAAATTTGCTAAGAAGTTCAACCTGGCATGGTTTATTGTTAAACGATGAAATCGTGATTTAGAACACTGGAGTTATGGACCTTCATTGAATGGATTATCTCTGATATTAATAACAACGTGCAGTATATTATCATGTTATCAAAACTTGCGGTTAATCAAACACTGAAGAACGGTGAACTCATGTCAGATTGGACAATGATAGAAAAATCAGAATGTATTTAGTTATGGATCTGAACTTTTCAATTCTTGGGAAGGGGGGCTTTGAATTTTATAAGTCGATTTAATTATGCATTGGGTTTTATGTAAAACGAAACATGTTAAAATTTGAAAATTTCAGATCTATGTTAATGTTATATATTTGATGTACATGTATGTATGTTGTGATTGTTGGGGAGAGCCATTGCATGCTTATCCTTAAGCTTGCTCCTTATTTCCTTACATTAATTTGCCATGTCTATATCCCAGCTTTTAAACATAGTATTATCCTTATTTTTACCCTCTGCTTCTGTCAGTTATTTTTGTTTATTTCTTTCTTATTGCATGGCCAAGTAAGTATGGAGTCACTGTATAAACTATATTCATGTATCCAAATCGGTGGAGGTATATTGTTGAAACAAACAAAATTTTATCATCAAAAAACTAATTCATTGTATTTTTCTTCTTTTTTCCCCTATTTACTCAATGACCTTTGACTTCCATACCCGAAATTCATCCCGTCATCAAAATCCAACATGGTTTCCTTCATTTGACCCCAATCAATCCCATGATCCTCTAAACAATATGGCTGCCACACGGGATCCACAGCTCTCCACTCCATTCCTGAAAACCGACTTGGCCGCTCTTTTGTAGCATCAGCCCCTCCTGCTAGACATAAGAGCGCTGTTAACCTAGCTGGAGTGAAGATGCGAGATCCCTCGAAGACGTCTCCAAGGAAACCAAGACCCTCAAGTGTCGCAACCTCCATGCCGAGTTTCGTCAGAGTTGAAACTGATACTCCTAAATCCTCACGCAGTAAAAGTACAGAAAGAGGCGGTAGAGGTATTTATATAGAGATTATTTATTAACGACTTCTCCATTTAGAATTCAAGTAAAAGTATAGTTATGATGGTATGTCTTGAGTAATACTATTTGAATAAGAATTGGGGATACCCTACAAGGTATCGTAAACATACATATTATAAATTCTGAGTCATGACTTTGATCGATGTATTCTACATGGTGTTAAAACACAACTTCCTCTCATCTCCAGTACTGTTTGTACCACTGATAGTTAATTATTAGATGTATGTTATCAATCATTATTCCATCAATTCTTTTACAGAATCTAGCAAAGGAAGAGTTACAATTAAAACTGATGGAGACAAAATGGACGGCAAGGTAAACACTAGAATGTTCATATAATAAATAATTACTGAACTTTTATATTTAGCTTTTATGTAACATAGCCATGCAATTTTGCTTAAGGATAACGTTTTTGGAAGTTTTGTATTAAAATCTGACATTAGTGCAATTTATGGAATTAAGGTGCATATTTATGTATAAGATGGGTGTTTGAAGTCTCAGATCATTGGTATTCAAATACTTGCAGCATTTGTTGAAGTACATTTTGTTTCTTTTATTGTCTCAATAGAATAGTAATGTTATATTGTACAAGTTGGAGTTGTGTGGTTAATTTGTAGGACCGGAAAGCAGCCACTTTACCTAGACCTTATGATAGAAAGAAAATAGAAGAAAGAAGGCAAGAAGTGAAGAAAAAGCAGGAAGAGAGGAAGGAGAAGGAGAAAGAACGTATGGTGAAGTCTGATATACAACCTGAATCTAAAGATAAAGACAAACCTTCACCGAGATTGTCCAAGTCTTTCATCGAGAGAATGGCGGCACCTAAACAGCCGTCGTCCGACAAGAAAGAAACGTCAAGAGAATCGACACCAGTCAAGGTAGGCTATGAATATTGTCATTATCCTCCAACCATTGTAAGTTGCTGTATTTTTAGATAAATGTAAAATGTCTGTACTCCATTGCAGAATTGTTTAACATACTATGTTTTACATCTGTGTATCAAATATAGCAGGAAGTAAGGACTAGTGAGTGAAATTCCCACCATAACACTTGTTGGCTTTCAGTAGTATACCAACATTACGCATACATATTTACATACATTTATACTAGATTATTATTTAAGTACAGATTATTAATTAATTTATTGCTGTCTATCAAAACAGTCTGATAATGTGTCACTTGCCTATAAGCTTGCAAGATGAATACCAGTTTCTATCAGTACTCCTCGGAGTTTGTATAAAGAAAAGTGCCTCGGACATGATAGCCAGGCCGCAATTTTGTTGTTGTTGTTCACGGGCTACTTTCCATCATGACTGACCCTGGAAATCCAACGATGGAAACAACCTGTTTCTCCTTTCATGGGAACTTGATGCCCATTTTATCAATAGTAAACGATAAACATATTTAAATGACTGTAAATCTGAGAATGATTTTATAAAATGAGGACTTAGTGTTGAAAAAGTAGTGACCGAAAACCGCATAACCAAAATTTGTAACCCTGCACTTATGTATGAGGCATATGTCTCTGTTATGGAAATGCCCGAGTAGGTATGATTGGCCCAGTTTTGTGAGCACTTTCTTGTTATTTCTTAGGACTTAAGGGCTGGCAGTTTTAGCATAGACTTCATTTTATGAATAATTTTATGTCCAATGTGAATACTATGACTCCATTCACTCTGTAAGACTATTATCTAGAGCTAGAATTATATATGGTAAGTCATGTTATTGTAGGTGATAAGGCGGAGTGGTCCTGTTGATAGCCCAGTCACATCTAAACAGGTAAACTCACGGTTACCATGGTGATAAAGTACTCAGACTCACTACTCTCCTATCTGTGTGAAGATGAATTGATTTGAAAATGAAATTTGGCTGTTTTTGTGCTCCTACTCTGAAAGATGGGGGGTGCATAAAGGTTGACCTTTGTCCATCTGTCTGTCCGAAAATCTTGTGTCTCACATATCTCTGAAAGTATTAGCAGCAGAATTCTGAAATTGTACAAAATTTCAAATGTTTATCAGCACATGAAGTTGTGCTTAAAGAGTTTTAACACTGTCAAAGGGGTGAAAACTCTGGAGTTATTTCCCTTGAATTTGCACTTTAGTATTACAAAATGAAAATCTTGTGTCACACATTGTGTACTACGACCAGAATAATAGAGTGGGGGCATCTGTGTCCTGTGGACACAATTCTTGGTAAATAAATTATTTTGAAGTAAAAGAACTTGTCTTTCATATTAAGAAAGTTGATATTAAGATTGAAATGACAATTGCGCAGTAAATCTTAATTATATTTTTTGTTCTTCTTTTATCATGAAGTTCTCAGTAGGTTGTGTGCAATTTAACTGCATTTCTTAATGACATGAGACAAAGAAAATTTAATGCATTGATGTAAAATTCAGAAATAGTCTTTGTGTGGGATTGAGTAATTTGAATAATTATATGACAGGAAATTGGGACTAAATCTCTGGATATTAAGATTGTTATTTCAATATAGCGCAGTGACATTGCATGCTTAATTGTAACCAGATGCATTCATATCATAGCATCCATGTTAGGGATTTGAAATTTAAAAGAATTAGCTTGAAAAACAAGTCAGTCATGAAATTTATGATTGTGTAAAAAATAATTTATTCCCGGTTGTACATGTAGTTTCTTGTTCTGAAACTTTAAAATGAACTCAGATTTCTAGTCATGTGTAATGGCCGTGTATATTATACTTGAATGTATATATGACCTTAGTGCTAATTGCTGGTTTGTGTTTTCATGAATTAACTTAAAGGGCAATGGGGTTACATGTAGGTACATGACTTTATTATGATGAGGCTGAAAATAAAAATAAGTTTGTTTGGAGTGCTCCGACCCGGAATTTTAGCACTGGGTATGTAGGTAGGTATTTTTTTTACTATATACTAATAGTAAAAAAAGCCAAAAAATTTAAGTGCTATAATTTTCAAGAGTCGGTCTGAGCACTTCAAACCAACTTATTTTTATTTCCAGCCTTAGGGATTTGAAATTGATGTCATGGGGATTTAATCATGTATGTTTAAGTCTCCAGTATCTTGGTGAAGACAACAATAAGGATAAACTTAATAAGAGAGTAGTGTAGTCTGACAAACTTGTATTGAAACCATGGATACATGTTCTGTATACTGGTGCATTTAGGAAGTACTGCTTCACATATTACTTCAATTATTGGGAGACGGTTGATGGCATTATACTATCTCAACTCTATCTAGTATTATATATATATCACTCTCCACTAGCCATGCTTGTATTTATACTTCTTATATGATGAACTTCTGGGGAAATGTCCTTTTAATATCAGTTTCAATCAAATTGAAAATTCAAGATCTTATATTAAAACACATTAGACTGAAACAGCATCTAAGATAATTTTTATTTCTAATGATGAACTATTTTATCATATTTAACAGAATCTGATATTGGCTTCCACACAGGTGATTTCTAAGTTGTCAAGGAGTTTTTTAAAGTGTAAAAAGTGAAATTTAATTCAAAGGTGAAATTATGACTTAAAATGAATTAATTGACATACTTTTTATATTTCCAAATTTAAATGAAAATTAAGCATTCTGTGTCCATTTCTCAGGCAAAAGAGTTTTGCTTGGTATTTCTCATTGTACAACTTATTAATTTTATGTAGTATAGTTTATCTATTAATGCAGTATTTCACATATAGCAGTCCCTTTATTATGTACATGTATTTATGAATTAAGTCATATTTTTGTGTACTCTGTAATTTGTACCAAAATCTTGAACACAGGGTAACTATTAATCTTCATGTGTATGTACTGACCATAATTACCTTAATCCATTATATACAAGCTGCTCATTAGGAAACGTGCCACAAAATACAACGTAAGCTGTTATAACATCATTATAAACTATGTGATGTCTCCATGTTGCATGATTATTGTGATATGTCATGATGGACTCCTGTGTGCAGCATTTCTTCTAATTTGTAACTCATTTATATGCAAATATTTTATCTGCTTATATATATGCTTGTTTGTATGTATTTATTAGAAATGATGTTAATTGTTTTGTTTAATTCACAATGGAAAGTATATATAAATTGTTTCAGATTTAATTTTTGTTGTATTTTTGTGAAAAGTGAGATCACTATATGTGTTCAGTGTATTGTTTTATATTGATTCATTCTGTCTGGCATCAATACAATTCAGAAAATTCAGTATGATTCAGTTAACTACAACATTTTCTTCTTGCTATATACATTGTATTGTCTAATATTAGCTGAATTTTAGCTCACATGAGCAAAAAGGCTACATTTTTAGTTGGATCTTCACCAAACCTTGTTAGAATGTTTGTCTTAATGATATCTTGGACAAGTTTGAGCATGGATCATCTTAGGCCAAAATGTTCACCAGGTCAAATCACAGGAAATCCTTGATAACAACAGACCCCTTGACATAGGCTCAAAACAATGTTTTCATCAGCAAAAAATGATTCTCATGTATATTATATGGGGCCATCTTGGCCCTCTTGTTGTGTAATTCAATAACATTTCCCAATCTTTTCATGATCTTTACAAAAAAGGCCTGGATTTGAATCTCGGGTCGCAGCAGGTCATACTGAAAATTTGACAAAAATATTAATTCTCCTCCATATGTGGAAATGTTGCCATCTCTTTGTGGAAGTATACTCTTTGTGGAAGTATAAGATAGTTCTGGTTAGAATTACAGACTAAGAAAACTGGAAGGTTAACTAGTTGTCATATATAACTTAAGAATTATTGAAAAACAGAAAAAAACGACTGTAAATAAAAATAGCAAATTCAAGGATTCAGATCTAATACTGTAGTAGTTGAGGCAAATTGAATGTCAACTTTTTTAAACCTATTAAATAAGTCAAATATTGACTCCATGGTAAATTTAAGCCATATTTCCGAGCTGATGTATAATTATAGTGTGGTATTGTTATTTGATGTGTTATTAAGTACATATTTGATCAAATCATTTGCAACTGAATAAATACATCTGCAGACTTGTTAATTGGAAAATTTTAATGTACAAACCTTGTGACTGTTGCATACATGCAGTCAGCATCATTGTGTCACAGGTATTGATTGTGGTTTGATGTGAGGCAATTTAAGGATTAAACATATGATGTATATTTGGTCTGTCTTTAAGGTCCACTGCCATGATCTTTGAAATGTGTAATAAATGCACAGCAAGTGAATCCTTAACAGTAAAATGAAAAAAAAATCATGAGTGTTGGTGAATATTATTGTCAGGAGCTTAGCTAAAAATCAGTTTGTAAACTTTATATGGAAGCTAAGTTTTGGATATCATTTGGGGCTTGTCCCCTCCCCCTGGAAAACTTCAAAACCTTTGATTTGTCAGTTGCATTTAATGCATGATTTGATTCAGTTTTAAGATCTGGATTTTTCATTCTTGGTTTGTACAAATTAGCATTGATGCCTTTAAGGGTCTGACAGGGAGTTAGTTACAACTAGATTGTGCCTAACTATACTATTTACAACAGATGTGATCCTATCTAACTATAGTGAATATAACACTAGACCTGATCATAGAATGTATTGTCTTCTATAACAACAAGGTTACAGCATATACATTAGTCTATGGAATGAGTCATACAATTACTCTCTGTCTGATGCTGATGTATATTGGTCCCTCTAGTCCGTAGATCTAATCAATATAATGTACATACTAGCTAGCTATCATTGAGACAGCTAGCTACAGAAAACAGTCTGTAATAGCTATTGTATATTTTATGTGTATTATATTTTATTGTTTTCTGGTCTTGTGAAATCTATGAGTTTTGTCCTTTGTTAGTTTTTTAGGAATTCTCCTTTTTAGGAATCATAAGCCAGAGTTTTTCTTCTGTTTCTCAGAAATGCCATGTTGACAGTTTCTTAAAGTTGCTTTGTTAAAAAATTTCCACTGATCAAATTTTTTTAATTTGAACTCAAGTTTGATTCCATGATATTGGTTATGAATAATATGCTTTCTAGTGTATGTTTTCAAGTTGATAGGGATTTAAGACGCAACAAAATTTATGTTTAGACTGTTTCCCCGTCTTTTCTTGTAGATTTTTTACAATTTTCCATGCATGATTAAGTTTAAAAAAATTTATGTACATTCACAAAGAATATATGTGTGTCCACTTCATTCCTTATTACTATGATCTTCAAAAAAGTGCACTTTGCTACTTGTATTTATGTATTAATTTTATTTGAATTTCTTTGAAATTTATGCTTCTATTAACGCCACCTACATTAGATCTATCTAGAAATCTCTGAAGAAGATATAAAAAAGTTAGTCCTTCTCCACAATATTAGAACAGATTTCATATTTATTGAAAATTCACTCCCTATATGTCTCTAAATGATCTCATGTAGAGATAATCATAGAAAATATCATCTTTGTCTAAAATTAGAGCATATTCGTATTTTCCATTTTGTTGCTTAGATACCATTTTTATGCTTGACTTCATTTTACAACCCATATCTGTTATTATGGTTGATTTAAGTCTTGAAATATTTGTAAAATCCTGAAAATACCATTTATGTTCATTCCTTGCTAACCACCAGTAACCGAATATCTGTGTTGCCAAGTATGGTGAACATATGTTATCATTCTACAATATTCTTGTTTCTTGTCTTCAGGCCAAGACTCCTGTAAGAGATAAACCACCCAAGGTGCCCAAAGAATCTCCCTCAAAATCTGCTCTCAAACCTGGTGCTGAAAAAGATAATAAAGATGATTCCTCTGAATCAAAGTCTGACACACCCAAATCCATTAGTCCCGCCCCATCGGGTACGCCCCCAGCCAGGCATACGCCAGTACAGAGTGAGGATTTAACAGGTAATATTATATTCATGGATTTAAGTTTTGTTTTAGCGTTGTTATTTTCAAAGCATTCTGAAATTGGGATTTTATTTATTACTCCCAAACCTGAAAATATTATTGTACTTAAGATGTGGGGTGGGGATGGCAGTATTAAGGACTTTAAAGTATCCCTTCCAAATACAGTACAACTTCACCAGAACGGCCCTCTTGAGCAACAGCCATCCTTCAACAACAGCATGATTTTCCCAAATGCACAATTTAACTATTAATTATTTTACCTCTCTAGAGAAACAACCTCTCCACAACAACATAATTTTGCTACTACCAATGTTTAATAGATTGCTTTGGAGAGGTTGCACTGTATATCCCTATGGTGACTGGTTGAACCAGATCCCAGTGTCATTATATTGATCAAAGCCTATGAAACATTTTTAAAAAACTCAACTCAGAGCTATCACGTCTTAGTGATGTGACAAGAGCTGGTTAGTTATGTAGTGTGTTAAATCAAGTATTGGAAATCACTCGATCGGCGTAATTTCAAATGAAGCTTTCGTATTGTGACAAAAGTCAGCTTTAAGGTGAAGAGGTGTTCACCTGTTTATTGGATTAAGTCAGTTAACACTTACTGTTAATATTTATTTGAAATGAACATATTAACCTGGAGCTGGGAATCACCAAATGAATCCTTATTAGGTGAAGTAATGTTTTGTAAGCTTGCTTTTAAATGATACAAGGAAAGAATTGGACATTTTTTCATACAAATTATGAAGATTTTTTAGTATGACACATACCTTAGTATTTTTGTATCATATATAATTACCAGTATTACTTAAAGCTGTGAATGGCTAACTGCAGTATTTATTTTTTATTTTTGTCGTTTAGTATATTAAAACAGTAAAAAAAAACAATATTTGTTTATACATTCTTAATGCTTTGTCCTCCTAGATCAGCTGCCTTGGAGTAAATGTGTGACTTCTAATACTATTGCTTCAATGAACTTTGTGATTTTGAAAACATTGATTATATTCTTTCGTCTATTGTTTGCATAAGAATGTCTGAAAATTGTATATGTACAGACTGGTAAAAGTATGTTGTAGAGTAGATTTACTGACTTTAGTCTGATGTGTATTGTAGTGCATTGTATTTATTTGTGTTAATTTTAGGGGAGAGTCCTATGTCAGCGAGTCCATCCCTTGATGATACTAGAGAGACGGTGGTTAGGATCATAGAACCTGAGGGACCAAAGACTTCTCCTCGTGGCAAACCAGAGCCCAAGCAGTCAACACCCGAGCCGAAATCAGCCCCGAAAGCTGATAAGGCGGCCCCTAAAACGGACAAGGAAAGGGAAATGGAAGAGTACAAAGCTAAGCTTGCTGAGAAGAGAAGACTTGCTCGGGAAAAAGCTGACAGAGAGGCAGAAATAGAGAGACTCCGTCAGGAAGAATTACAGTAAGTTGATGTACAATGTATATACAACACTTTCAGCATGAAATTCACCAATGGTTGAATCAGAAGAGATTTTTTGTAACTTCTCACTGATAAAGGGTCGTGGGTTTGAGCCCAGCTACTGACTATGTCTCGTTACGTGAGAAAGTATGCAGTTCCTTACAGATGGGAGTCCAGTACTGGTTCTTCCCAGGAACGATGTAAGGTGAACTGTCCACCTTTTATGACTCTGACTGTTGAAGAGGGGCATAAAACTCGATTAAATGAACTAGATAAACTTTATTGTATGTCTAGATGTTAGCCTTGTTAAGGATTTGGTTTTCCTATGATAGAAATTTCATCCAGGATTGTTTTCCTCCTCAGTTTTGTCTCGTGCTGGTTGTGGTCAACATTTTTTAATGTATAAGTATTTTATAAATGCTGGTAGATCATCTTACTGTGTAAGGGCATTTAAACTAAACCATAGTTTCATGAGCAATATATGCAAGTTATGAATACTATATGTATGAAAATACATTTGCAGAATACAATTTTAAAAAACCCTGTACATAGGCAGAATTTATTGCGGAAAAAAACAACATACAAATTCTTCTTAATGTCTCAGTATGAAGAAGGGCCATTTCTTTGGCTAAATAAGACTGAAAAAAAACTGAATAAAGGAACACTGTGCACTACTATATAGCACGAGATCTTCCTTCTTTTTGGTGACATTTATTCACAGGTCTTACTGTACACTATGTGTTGGAATCTTAGATCCATATTGATATTGATTCTTCTGTATCAGATCAACACACACACATCCTCGGTGCTTTATGAGTCATTTAACATGACTTTGACTTCACTTGCCTATAGGAATGTGAACACTTCTCTTTGCTCTTTGCAATAAGGGTCATAATCTAACTACAGTTTGATAGATGGTTCTTCTACGTCATGTAGGAGTATTAAAAGAAATCATAATGGCTTTTCTTATGATGTATTATGACACAGAAACATTTAATGACAATATATTCTATGAATATTCTGCTCAGTGATTTATCCTAGATTTTCCCTATGTATGTATATTTATTTAAAGTCTTTATATTGGAATTGTCTGATATAAATCTTCATTTGTGCTCAAAAAGTGACAGTTTCATGGCTGTAGGTGTATATTCCTGTAAAATTGAGATATATTTGTCCCAGGCATTATATGTGCATTGATGCCATTTTGATGCATTTATATGGCAGAGAAAATAAATGGAATTTCCCATTGATTATAGTGTTCTACAAGTTCAGTGTATAGATATAAGCCGTCTTTGAGTCAATCCCTTTCGGAGAAAACTTAACAGCATTATATTATTGTTCTGTTATGTTGATCTGTCCTTTTAGCGTGCCGGAGCTACTTGAGTTGTTTTCTGATATCTTCTACAACCAACTTGTTGCCGGTTAATTTCACAATTCTGTATAGATAGTAATAATACTTCATGATAATATTTGTGACAAAGATTGTACAGTTTAGTGATAGGCTGAGCATGACAAAATGGCCAAGAGTTACTGACCTTTTTAATATCAGGGCTTTTTTTTCACAGGTAGGAGA
This sequence comes from Lutraria lutraria, assembly GCA_964023205.1. Taxonomy (NCBI): domain Eukaryota; kingdom Metazoa; phylum Mollusca; class Bivalvia; order Venerida; family Mactridae; genus Lutraria; species Lutraria lutraria. The sequence continues at coordinate 4,851,011 of OZ026835.1, read as the reverse complement.
AGGGACTTGTCCTTAAATCTTGAAGAAAATAACCCATTTTAAAGATTGTTCTCAGGGGAAGACGCCTAACTGTTAACAGCCCCTGCTGTAGAAGGAAAAAATGCCTTGGAATATACTTGTAAATTTTCCTAGAGGGCTTTTGCAGGCTCATGATATGTTTTTCAGGTGTTTTGAATCCATTTTTTGTCCTTATGTGTTTTGTAGACGTCAAGAAGAAGAACGACAAAGAATTGAAGAAGAACGTCAGAGACAAGAGGAGGAAGAAGCATTGAGGCTCGCTGCTGAGGCTCGTGAGATCGAGGAGGAGAGATTACAGAAGGCTATCGAAGCTGAAGAAAAACGTAAACGCGAAGAAGCTGAAAGACAAGAACAGGAAAGAATTGCTGTATGTGTTGTAACACTTAGGCTTAAGACTAAAAGATTTGACCATATTGCTTTGTCCTGGGCATGTAAAAAATTTCTGAGACAAGGCTAAAAATAAAAATAAGTTTGTTTGGAGTGCTCCGACTTACTCACGAAAATCCTAGCAAATAAATTTTTGGGGAGCATTCTTTTTTATTTTACTATTGTTATATAGTAAAAACAAAATCCCTACCTACCTACCCAGTGCTAAAATTCTGGGTAGGAGCACTCCAAACAAACTTATTTTTATTTTCAACCCAACCTCAAAAATGTCAGTTTTGACAATGAATTACATTTTGTAGTAAAGTAATGGAATTTTGCAATTTGTTTGACAAGTTTCAACTCTTTTACTGACTTAGCTAAATTTATAAGTTTGAGGTAGGTTATAAAAACTGTGTGACAATTAGTTTTAGATGCAGCGTATCCATTGGTCGATAATTTCTTAACTCAGATTTTACCAATCAGATGATGAAGTCACTCACTGCTAGAGTCACAAAGGAGTACTACTGTAACATATGAATCACACAAATAATTACTTAGTCATATAAATTGGATATAATTAGCAGTTGACGATAGTTTGTGACTTAAATTAAATGTTAGTTTCTATGACATATTAATTGTCAAGATGTTTTAGGAATGTCAAAAAAATTATTTTTCATATTGCTTTTGTCCCGTCTGTCTGTCTGTCTGCTTGTATGACTGTTAAAATGTTGGCTTGTACCAAACTTCATCATAAAATAAAAAAGATTCCCTACAAAATCGAAATTCACATGTTGTTTCCTCATGACAATCTGTAGAGGACCTGTGCATTTTCAAGTGAGTATGTCAAAGGTCAAGGTCACCTAAAGGGGGCATTGTGTTTTAAAAACCCATCCTGTTCTTAATGATGTATGAATCATGTTCAGGAAGGGGTGCATACATTCTGATTATGAAGCATTGGATGTAAATATTCCCAGTTGTGCCTGTTGATTGAATACTAGGCTATGTACCGCATTGTTAAAGTAGCCCTCATACATGTACACGAGTGTTTTAATGCATTTGTCAGCTGATCAGCCAAGAGCCTGTGAGAAGTTATCCATGTATGACCTCATGTTTTATTGGAAAATTGATTTTATACGCCTTGTGTAAGATGCAACTTGGGTTTAAGCATGTAATTCTGAAAGCTTAACTGGGTAAAGATTTGAGTCATTCCATGCCTGTGTTCATCTCTACTGATTATTGTCTCCCAAGATTTAAATCTGTTGCATAACTTTTTCTTTGCAATAAAATTAGCGCTTTATTTGTTATGAAGCATAGTCTTGGGGTCTAAAATTAACCGTCAGTTGGCCAAGGGTAAAATTAGTGAAATGCTTCTGAATTTATTGTTACATTTATCCCACTCTATTTAGTAGATCATTGAATTATATGACTATCAAAATTTAGGAGGGCACCTGAATTAAAATAGCAATGGATTTAAAACATTTGAATAGCTCTTTGCTCATACATGTTTAGGTTTTAAGATAGGTATCTTAAACTTGACTTATGTACATGTATCCTGTATCAGTTTACTTGAATTAGATGTAGGTTATACATGTATGGGTGTGGTTTGTACATGTATTAGTGGTTTCAAGTTCAAAATTTACTGAGTTTACTATAGTACTTCCTTGTTTTGTCAGACTGTTTCTTTATTATGTATATTTATTTACTATCTAGGTAGTGATTAGAATATAATTGATCTTGGATATATATTTACTGGTATAATAAGGCCTTATACCTTGTATTGCAAAATAGAGTTTAGTTTTCTCTTCCACCCCACCCCCTATCAAATAACAAGCAAACTTCTGAGCCATTTAACTTTAACATGTGGTCACCTCTTACCTTTCTTGTGATCGTTGAATACTTTTTATTACTTCATGTCTTTGATTTAAATAAGATTTATCATCATTTACAGAAAGAAGAAGCAGAAAAGAAAGCTAAAGAAGATGCAGAGAGAAGAGAGAAAGAAATGGCTGAAAAAGCTAAACGTGAAGAAGAGGAACGTTTGGATAGAAAGAAGGTTTGTTCACATAGGAGTGCTGATTCTGTATTATTGCATCTCAGTTATTAATTGAACAAAGCTCCTGAATTGCAGTGTGACATTAAAATTCTCATAATTTGCATGGATAGCTCAGAAACTGGGGGAAACAATTAGTTGATATTGTCTAAGGAAAATTGATAGTGTCTGACAATTAGGAGAAATCTTTCGCAAGTCTTAAGAATGCAAAGTTGCAGGAGTGTCTGATAATATGAAGATGCATGGTTGCTTCAGTTGCAGGGTTCAAACAAACTTATTTTTTAAAAGCACTAGCCCTGAACTGTAGGTGGGTTTTTGAAAGCAAATAATTTATCAGAATACACAATTTTTCGAAAGTTGACTAGTCCGGATAGAAATTCAGTAGCCCTTGTGAAAGGGCCAGTGGATTAGGGCTATGACTGCAATTAGGAACATTGGTATTGTTCACCATTATTTCTTACTGCATAACATTCTTGCCTTCTATTTCAATACCACCCGTGATTAAGGACTGAATCTTGACTTTTGATCCTGGTAAATTGATTCAATGTCATGTTTTGTTGGTGATATTTATTTGCTGTAGTTTTATGATAATCACAGAATGAGTGTAGAAAGCTCTGTCTGATGTTTGATGGATAGCTATCATTACTGTGCATAAATGTGGAATTGTGAAACTCTGTTACTGTCGAGACTGACAAATGTGAGAGATTGCAGTCTTACCTTAGGGAATCTAAATCAATCACTCTATCTGCAGCTTTGGAAATCTATAACTATAGACCCACTGACTGACCATACTTGCTGTAGATAGAAGTGTTTACTTAGGTTAAGTATTGTCGATAAAGATTGCTCTTTAAAATGACTCACAGTGATATTTGTGACTGATGGCATTTAACCTGCTATTGTTATGTAATTAATGGTTTTGTTTACTAATGATGAATGTTATTTCCATCAAATTTCTCTGTACAAGGTTATGAATGAATAAGATTTCAGCTTGGAGACCTGACTGTTGGACTACCAGGAGTTCTTAGCTCACCTGAGCCTCTTAGCCCTCTTGTTTAGGTAAAGGGGAAGATGCTGGGCACTGTTACAAGGGGGGGGGGGGAATTACTTAAAACTATGTTAAAAGAGGCAAATTTGGGGAATAATCACAATGCAAATAGAGGAAATATATTTTGTTAGGAGGGGGGTATAGATTAATTTCTGAGGGGAATTGCTAACTATTAGTGTACCTTTCTTAATAAAAAGAATCCCGGATTACTATAAATTTTTTAGCTAATAAAATATCACAAAAGAAATTGAGTTATATCAATTTGTTAGGCCTGAGTCAGTTAATCTGTAATTATAAAAGGTCTTTTCATGAAAAAATGGTTGAAATTCCCTCTGGTAACAAACAGATATAATCTTGTTGCACTCATAATGCTCTTTGATCTCTCATTGTGATTGTGATGTATTGTTTTACAGAGGTTAGAAATGATTATGAAGAGAGTGAAGACCGACAGTCCAGCCGGTACACCAGATAAATCTAGAGTAAGTCTTATCATTTAGTTTTGCATCCAGGATTCCATTTGATTTACTTTACAAATGAAATAAATCGGACTTACATGTGAGCTATTTGTCATGGTTTGAATTCATTACAAAATTTGTGGTATAATCAAATAAACGGCATGAATCCTGCAATCACGTGACCTGGATGCAACACTGACAGTTCATTACACCCATGTACCTTTGATCTACTATTTATTACTGAGAATAACTTTGATATTCTAAAACATGAAATCAGATTGACTCAATCACTGCCTTATCTGCAAAATTTATCCACTTATTAAACTCGAACATTAAATTTGACTTCATTAATTAGAATGCATTAATTCATACATCTGACTGTTTAGTAGAATTAGTGGTAATTATGACAATTTGTCTCTTGCTTTGAACAAGTTAAATTGTGTTTAATAACAGGTTTCTCACTGATAGAGGGTCATGGGTTTGAGCCCAGATACCGACCATGTTTTTTTATGTGAGAAATAGGCAGTTACTTACGGAGGATGGAAGTCTAGTACTGGTTCTTTCAAGGAACGATGGTTAGCTGAACTGTCCACCTCTTATGACTTTGACTGTTGAAAAGGGCGTAAAACTCAAACAAAGAAACAAAAATAATAGGTTTATTAAATGTGTGTTTAGATTAACTAGCAACTGGTGGTACGCAAAACATGATGAAATTCCTTTTGTCATCCATCTCCATGCTACTGGCTGATCTACTCTTTCACTGACTATAACTTATGGCATTCTAATTAATCTTTGATGATTTTTCAGAATGAGTCACCAACACGAGTACTGACAGCCTCCTCCAGTAGAACCAGCCTGGTGTCATCAGAAGATGAGAAAACTGAAGATGCTGATGAGAAGGATACACTGAAGGTGGATGGTGATGATACACCAAAATTTAAATCTCCTCTCCTTCAAAAACTCACACAAGGAAAGGACGGTGAAGCTGGCACACCCAAGTTCAAATCTCCTCTACTACAGAGCATTATGGGTAAGACCAAATTTGGCGCCAGATTGTCCAGCACCAAGCTCGATGAGATGGATAAGAGCACGGAAAGTTTGACAAGAAGTACAGAAGAACTTTCAGAGAAGGAGAAAACTCAAGATTCAGAACAGGAGAAGGATAAAAGTGAAACTGGAGGGTTTTCTAATGGTTTAACAGACTCAGTGAAATGTGAAAGTACCGAGAAACTCATTGAGGATGATAGTTTAGCATTGCGTTCTGATGTAGATGCTCACGAAACTGTTGGTACAAAAACTGTGATAGAGGTTGAAAGTAAATCACCTGATTCTGACTTTGACATTAAAGTAAGTGATAGTTATACTAAAGATGTACTGACAGATTCACAAAGAGTTGTTGATTCCAATGTGGATAGTGCACTTTCGTTGTCATTCAGTAATGGTATTGCTACTTCCACACACAATGGAGAACATAACGGAGATGTACATATAGAACAGAAAGAGTACATAGATCAGAAGGATTTAGTTGATTCTAGGTAAGTCTCATCTATCAAAATATTACAATTTACTGGCCTGGCTGTGGTTCCATTTCTGTTGTAGTTAGCAATTTATTTTTAGCTTGTCTGTTTTCAGTCTGTTGTGATCACTGCGATGTCAGCATCTGCTTGTTTGTGTGAGCAAAAACTTAATTGTAGCTCATAACTCAGAAACTATTAGAGGTAGCAACATGAAACTTCATAGCTTGATAGACCTCACTGAGGCGGTGAACAGTCAAGCATTGGCACTGCTTGCTATGCTCTTGTTTATCATCACAATATACTACTTGTCAGGAGCCAAGGACAAGCACCTATAATTTCAGGCAGTTTAAAATCATCAATTCTCAATAAAATGACAAAGAATAGCATTAAGAGATTATATTCTGGCCAGTGCAAAAAAGCATAAATTTTAAGACTTAAATGAAAATACAATACAGTGTGTTTGTTGCTTTTGTTTTCTCGTTGTTAGTGTGGGACCATGTATTGTTTGGGGCTAATCTTGTTCTGACTCCTGGCTTTTCTGTCATGATAACCGCCTCTTTGGACAAGTGGTTAAGGTTGCTGACTTCAAATCACAGTAACCTCTCACTGATACAAGGTTCAAGCCCCTGCTAGCCACCATGTCTCTTTATGTGAGATGGTAGGCAGTTGCTTATGGAAGGTGGGAGTCTAGTACTGGTTCTTCCCAGGAACGAAAGTTAGGTTAACTGTCTGCCTCATATGACACTTACTGTTGAAAAGGGGGCATAAAACTCAAACAAACAAATATGTTACAATGCCTAAGTTTGTTTGTCATTATTCAGATTTCTGTGGTGTGTTTTATATATCGAATACATCTTGTCAGAAAGTTCAGTGAAGTACATCATTATTTATAGAGTCACAAATTCATGTATCATTGTCCTTTCTTAGTGTAATGTGCAATAGTCTGATTGACATTTGGGACATCTTATCTATAATCTCTGTATATTATATTACAACATAAAGTTAATTGAATAAACTAAAATATCGCTAGAATCCTTTTCTCTCTGAATTTGAATTGTGGAAATTCTGCCAGGAAGTGTGTGCATAAAAAAGAAAAATAATTAATTTTGTCTGGACTATTCTTCCCGTGTTTCACTGCAGAATGAGTTCTGTCTGGTTCGATGAGCTCTTGTTTCTATAGGTTACTAATCAATGTGTTAGAACTGTATCTTGTCTGGCAAGGTTTATTATAGTTTTACTATGCAAGGGAAGTTACTCTCCATTAAGAAAATTGTTTGTTTTGTCAAGGGAGATTACTCATATTGTAAACCTTACCAGATATATGTAAGAGTTGTCTGTCTTGAAGGCTAAAACTTAGTCTAATGATCTTCTTGTCAAATATTTGATTCTTTGTACAGTTTCCTTTTAAAGAAGACTTTATTTGTTAGTTATTCTTTTTGAATCAGTTCTTTGAACTTCTTTTCTGTGCCATTCAGTTCTCATCTTCAAAATTTAGCTAACTATTAATAAAAACAGTAAATACAAATATGTTGTGTTGAGATACTAATATAAAGTGAAATTGTTTATGAATATCACTAGTTGTATTTTTTTGTTAATTGGTATGAAAGTATGATATTTAATTGTTATAAAAAAAACTTGAAATATTATTTTGTATTTTGTTTATACCCGTTGGAAGGGTAAGTTAGTACTGGTTAGAATGCAGTTCAGGAAAATGGGTTAGATGAACTGACCGCCATGTATAAATGTTATAAATGTCTTTGAAAAATGCTTTGAAACTCTGACACAATAAAAAAAAATTCAGTTTCAAGTTTATTCAGAAATGTCATGTACATTATATTTGTTACCATCCAAAATGATCTTTGAATAAATACATGGACATGAAACAGATATCCTTGTGATTAAGATATTTATCTGGACCAGGTAAGAGAGGTTCTATTGTAAATTTGTGTCATTTTACATTCTAGTCTTAATTATTCATCTTCAAACAACATAGGATGGTATATTTGTCTGATACATTGTGTGGACATCAGTTGTTACCATGTTAACTATTTGTAGTCTAACGTCATCTTACAAAACAAATATATACATAGTGAAGTTGAAACTTTATAATTCAAATATGTGTACATTTTGTTGTACTTTATATGGAGAGTTTATCAGAGGTTGATATCATTTTAGGTAAATTTTTATCTCACTTGTTGAAGTATATCTACTGAATACAATCATGTTTGTACATTAGATATGTATGAAAAAAAGATATGATGACTTACTAATAATTCATTGAATATTTGACAGCTGGATCATGCAGTCATTTTTAGCTCGGCTGTTTTTCACTTGTGATCACTGTGTTGTCTGCGTCTGTGCAAAAACTTCAATGTGGCTCATAACTCAAACGCTATTAAAGACAGCAACACAAAACTTCATAGGTGGATAAAACTCTCATTGAAACAGTGAATAGACAAACATTGGCACCACTCAGGACGCTCTTGTTTTCATTTTTATGTGAAATCCATGCAAATTTCATGTTAAATTGATTATTATGAAATCAGTTCTATTAAGGTATCGGTTCTGGCTTTAAATGCTAAAAAAACGTAAAATGATATTTTAAGTTATTTACAAATATCATATATCATACTTTAAAACCAAGCAACAAAAAATCTGAACATTATTAAATTGATAAACATTCTAATTATTGTTTGAAATAATTTTGACTTCAAAATGTTCTGGATTTTCTGATACCGTAATAAAAGTAAATAAATTAAATGATTATAGTCAAATTATGATAGATTTTGAAGAAAGGAAACCTTTTTTGTACCATATGTTATAAAGTGAAATATTTTAAGGAGTGTCAATTTTTATAGGTGTGACTCGATTTAGTATTCATATTTAGTTCATGGTGAAATAACTTGTTTTGTATTCAACGCACAGTGAATGATTTTACATAGTGAAATGTTTGCTACATAAATTTTATGTATGCAATAGATTTATATGTCTTAACTTCCTCAACTGATGTCAATAAATATAAACACAGATTTGTTTCAATTGAAATTTTAAGTAACCCTGTGGTGTATTAAACATGAAGTTACATTAGTAAGAGTGTGATCATTTTTGTCTAGGCTGCCCAGATAGCTCAGTGATTAGAGCATTGGTCTACTGATCGAGATGTTGTGAGTTTGATCCCCGGGCAAGGCTTCTACTGTCTTTGACAAACTTGATTGAAGATATTACGTCCTACGTAAAATTGTCACCCACCTCTAAATTATGTGGGGTAGCTTGGCGGATAGAATGTGGTTAGTACTGCATGGTTAAGGCCTCAATGAAGTCCAGGGAAGCTCAGCCAGGTTAGGATAACTGCGGGCTACAATATAACTGAATGGCATTAAATCCGTCGAAATAAATAAATAATCATTTTAATCATAATATCCTGGCAGTTGCAGACATACTGTTCTGTTTATTGAATTTGGCATCATATTGTACTGAATACAGTGCAACCTATGAACAAAGGTCATCCTTGGAAGAGACAAAATATGAACTTTTTTATTAGCAGATGCCCTTTTTCTAAATTATCAATGAAAGTTCATGAAAGAACCTTCATTCACAAGGTGGTGGCTATATGGAGGTGGCGGCTGTACAGAGATGGACGTAAACACTGTGTGTGTCAAAGGATTGACTGTATTTGCTGTACTTAAGTGTAACAGTTGCAGCTGTTTCATTTTACCTAGGGCGGGTCCTGTATGTATGTACTGAAAGTCATAATATTTTTGATTATCATGAATGTGTATGACATTTTTGTCTGACTTTGCAAGTTTTGTTTTTTCTGTATTAGTTGTAGCCAGCACCTTTAGCTCAACTGGTAGAGCATTTCGTCTGATCCAGCAAGCCTACATGGTGCATAGAAAGTTTATTTAGTTGTTTTACGTACTTCTGGACAACTGAGTATTTAATGATGTACAGTTAGTAGACATTCTTGTCTGTTCTGGTGTCAGCATGGCTCACACTGACCATTTTATCAACACGCCTTCATGACATAGATGATTATAACTGACTGTAAGCTTTTTAGGAGCAAAAGCTATGCACCACTTTTACTACTTACAATTAAGTGACGCCTCTTACATGCATGTACATTCGCGTTGAAAAATAGTACCACTTGTTGTATAAGTATAAATTGCAGACTTTGCAGTTTTGATTCAATGATGGTTTTATCGAACACATTTAAACTTCACTCCAGACAGTACTCTCAGTGCTTTGATTTATGACATTCGCAAAATCACACAAAATCAATGAAAGCTGAGTTACATGAAAAGATAACAGCACATCTTTGAACGTTCAATCAGTACATTCATTTTCCACATTGATTTGTATTGGGATTTTTCATACCTGGTTTCAGTGTTCACGCTCTGGGTGTATTCTGTAATTTCCTTTGCTAGCATTAAGTTAATGAAATTTGTTAATGGTCTGAGGTTGTTTAAAAAGGTCACTGACTTCAAATCACTGTAACCTCTCACTAAAAGAGGGTTGTGGGTTCGAGCCTAGCTATCGCCCATGTCTCTTTATGTTAGAAAGTAGGCAGTTGCTTAGGGATGATGGGAGTCTAGTACTGGTTCTTCCCAGGAATGATGGTTTGATGAACTGTCTGCCACATATGACTTTTGACTGTTGAAAAGGGCGTAAAACTCCATCAAACTACAAACTTGAACTAAGTAAATAAAATTTGTCCATATCCTGAATCAGAAGCATGTAGTACGATAACTTCATTAATTCTTGCAAGTAAATAGAAAGTTATTTGAGGTTTAAATTGATTTATAATTACTTTCCTTATGTAATTATAGTTCAGTTTTCCTTGTTTGTATATATCATTGTGTGTTTTAGCCGAGGGTTAAATTGTACTAACACTTGTCAGGTGTTGTGTATTGTATTTATTAGCACATATTTTGTGAATGTCTCATGAATATTATTATATTATTATAAGTATAAGATAGATTCGGTCCTTTCTGTTGTTGTATTGTATGCTGGAGTATTTTGTGAGGATTTTATGAGCATGTTGCTTCTTTGATGAGACAAGTTAGATGTTAATGACATTGTAACAATGTATAGGATATGTACATGTAACACAGATGATGTGATTCGCCTATGTTAAGATGTCATACTGATGTATTTATACATCTTTATACTGATTAAGATATTACCTGTATTCGTTTGTACAACTTGTATATATCAAGCAAATTGTTTTTAGATAATGAGTTGAATTTTGTTTAAATGTTATAACTTTTTGCCATTTCATGAAAAGATGGTTTAATTAGTGAATCATATGTTAATATTTTTTGTTTGCACTGTTAAAATTTTGTCATTTAGATTATTGTTAATTATAATTATGCATTCTAATTAAGAGGCTTGATTTATATAAAAAAATAAATAAAGAAAGTATAATATTTGCAGAAACAACTTAATACTTCTCCTCAGGAAAAGGTGAAGACACTGGAAGAAGGGGGTAAAATTACACCAAAAAAGGTTAATAAATTTTTTTGGGGGAAAAATATAGCTTATTTTCTGAGGGGTAGACACTCGCTCACTGTTCCTGCCTTTTTCTTAGTAAAAAAGGCCCTGTTACTAGACAAAAAGTTGTGGGGGGGGGGTGTTTGAAAAATGGTAACAGAAAAATGTGACAATTTCAGTGATTTCAAGTATCAATTCAGCTATTTGATGAAGTAACCATCAATTTATGACTGTGTATTATAACCCTGAATGAGGCTTTCTCCTAGTGAATAGATTTATTGATGTATCTGAAGTATATCTATATAGGGGGATATATTGACTCATGTCCAATATATAAGTTGGGTAGATTAGTCCTAATACTGATAAAATGTCAAATACTCTGTCCTAGTTTGATCAAATCTTCTTGTACCTTATATCTCCTCATTGCACTCTTGTATATTGCTTGAACAAATATTGTAAAAATCGTGTTAACCTGTTTTTCGGCTTAATACCATATTAACATACCTATCTGCGGGACTTATAGAGGAGCGTGTCAAAAGTTAAATGTTACAGTTTGGTGGTTTTGTATTTTTCTGGTTTTGACATATTTGTTATATGATTTCATATTTATTGTCGAGCCCGCCTGCGGTGAGCTCGACATAGTCGCCACAATGGCGGTTGCGTGTCTGTACGTTAGTTAGTGAGTGAGTGAGTTAGTTAGTGTGTCCGTCCGGATCTTTGTCCGGGCTGTATCTCCATTATGCATTGACACTTTTTAAAATAACTTGGCATAATTGTTAAACACCATGAGACGGTGTGCAGTGCGCAAAATCCAGGTCTCTAGCTCAAAGGTCAAGGTCACACTTAGAGGTCAAACGTCAAAAATGAGCATTATAGACCCTGTCCGGGCTGTATCTCCCTTATTCATAGAAACGTTTTAAGATAACTTGGCGTTATTGTTAAACACCATGAGACGGTGTGCAGTGCGCAAAATTCAGGTCTCTAGCTCAAAGGTCAAGGTCACACTTAGAGGTCAAACATAAAAAATGAGCATTATAGACCTTGTCCGGGCTGTATCTCCCTTATGCCTATTTGCTCTTAAAGGAGCGATTATTATGTTCAAGAAATTGGCTTTAAGATTTTTCTCCTGTCCATTAATTTACATGATATGAATTGAGAGATTTTTGTAATGTCTCTCGGCATTCAATGGAAAAGAGGTCTGTCCAAAATTGTTGGTATAATGGACTTCTAAGTTTTTATTGTCAAAAGTTCAATAAAAATTGATGGCAATTTATCATTCTTTTCACCTAAAACAGTTCATTGATTGTCAGCAAAGACTAATAAAAATAATGGGTTGTATTGTTGGTAAATTGATTAAATTTTATCGGATACACTGCCGTAGAGTCAATATTGTTGTGCTATTATGTAGTATATGGCTTTTATAGCTTTAAAGGAAGTTATAGTGCGACTGGAATGTCAGGTATTGGGTATTCGTTTTTATTCAGGTCAGTGATTTACGAATGAAATTAAATTGAAATATGTCAGCACAATAATGTTTAGAGGTCACGTGAATGATTTATCTTTGAACAATAGATTGTGGAGTGTTTATGTATGAAATGTATACTAGTATAGACTATTCATATCACGCTGATATAACCTACTACCGCAATATACTACACTGTTAAAGAATGTTGAACGATTTTGAGACGTCCCCTCGATAGTATGTGGTATATTCATTATAAATGAGTTATCTGATTTGAAACAAGGTTAGAGAGCCGGTCTGTGTGCGAATATGTATAAACAATCAAAATAGTGCTTTAAAGAATTATGTTTATGGATTGAATATTTAAAAAATTGGATAAATACTGTGGTAAGATATTTTTCTTTTGACTTTCATCAAAACTTTTTGCCTATTGAAGTAGTATCAGTATTTTACACTGGCGTACCTTTTTGAATAATGAGATTAGTATTTCAGTTTTGATCTCATTTTAACGAATGATTGTTAAAAATTAGTCTTGTGTGAACATCTGATTTATTTTATTCAAATCACATTTACTTGTGAAAATTTAAATTTGATATTTAGAGACAGGTTTTAAGTGTGCGTGTAGTCTGTAGAGTATGTATGTGTTAATGTTTTATTTACATGTCACTGAGGTTTTAACAGGTTATAGAATACCTGGACGAAGATGTGTGATTTCATCTAAGAATCTGTGAATCAAATTTGATATCATTTCTTGTCAAGCGAAGTGATTGGATTCAGTTCACAACTACAGAATTATTATATTTGTTTGTATTCAGTGTTCAGTTAAACAGTTGTTATTGTGTCGACAGTCAATCTATTAAATCTAACTTGGAGTTACAAATGATGTATATTGAACATTGTAAGTATAAACAATATTTTCCATTCCTTATGAAGGGATAAAAAATCACATGAGTGCATTAATGAAACATCATTTTGAGGTGCAGTGGTTAATGCACTGGATTTGTTACCATGCAGGCAATCCGGGTTTGATTCCCAATCTCGGTAGGTCTTACCCTTCCATAAAAATCTAACATTAATGTTGATATTCCTCCACATGTGGAGATGTTGCCGGTTCCTTGTGTGAGGGCAAGTAAGTACTGGTTTGAATACCATCCAGGAAATAACGTGTTAGGTGAGTCAGCAGATGTGTATATTATTTAACTTGTTGAAAAACAGCATTAGACCCAAATGAATAAAAAACATCTCAAAACTGTAACTATACCCATATACATTTGCATGGTTTGTTTGGATTGACTCTCAGAATTACCATGTATTCTCTCTATTAGACACTTATTAAAGTGGTCTATTTTACTGATCACTTTCATATCTTCCTGTTGCAAAAAATGATGAGAGCGAAACACTAGACAAATGTAACAGCTAGAAGAAGCCAGGTGCAATTTCTTTCTTTTTTTCATTTTCTGTCCTACCTTGATGTGTAATATGACATGATAAAAATGCATTCTATTTGTTTTGTCATACTTACCATATATTGTTACATGCTGCATGATGAATAAGGTCTATAAATAAATAACCTGATGTATGTCCTTCAAAAGATTCTGACACAGTATTAAACTGATATTGATTTGTCTCATGTGTATACTAGTATATGCACTATTTCTAAAATGCACTTTTTGGAGGCTGTCTACATGTACAAGCTTGTAAAATTGTGTTCCTTTCGCTGCAAGCCATTTTGAGTCAAGCGCGAGTGATGTATCAAGCGATCTGATTGGTCAGCATGAAATGAACAGTCTATTGTACACACATATCCGACCAATCAGATCGCTTGATACATCAATCGCGTATTTTATGCTGAAAACAAGTTGCAATGTTCCACATTGTTTGGCGTATAGGCATATAGTAGGCTTTTCACCTTGATAGTAATATAAGCTCATTGATGGGATTTTTTTTGTGAACCAAACACTGATACAGCCACCTGTGACTTTAATGTTCAGCTTTAGCACCTGGTAAGAACCACCAACACTCAGTAAGCAAGGTGGATAGCTTCTTCATATATAAATTCTGTCTGGTCCTAGATGGTATTCAAACTCACGTTGGGGTTACAAGTCAGAGACTGTTAGCTCTCTTATCACTGAGGCACCAGGTCTCAGTATTTCTTTGATGGCTTTAGTAGTTTTACCTTTAACTTCTGATACCTAATGTGTACATGTATATATTAATAAACTACTAGATTTTGTTAGTATGAATTGGCTGTAATTGGTTTATGTCAGGGCAACAAGAAAGCAGATTCTCTCTCGCTCCAACACAGCCAAATCAACATACTGCATGCTGGATAGTCCTATTTTTATGGGGTGTGAAGAAGTTAATTGGTAAAAATGGATCAACTTATATGTCTATAAACATTTATTTTGTTAGTCCTATTATGAAGTTCTTGGATTTTACTTTGTCATGGCATCGCTATAGAAACTGTAGTTTTAGTCTTTAGGGATACCATCAGTATGTGCTTATATACAAAGCATCCTTGTCGTTGTGCCAACTGCTTTCTTTGAGAACAATCTTAATTATTGATAGATAAATGTTCAACTCTATCTTGGTATAGAATATTGGAAGATTGTTGCATGGTACCTATTGAAAGCTGATTTTATGATAGTGACTGACACTTAATGAATTCAATAAAAATCTTATCTAGTTTTCAAAGTCACTTAGGTATGATCAACATAATTATA